>CM068373.1:123214080-123296580 GCA_034769895.1 Magicicada septendecula
CTTTTAACATATAATAAAAACAGAAGGGCTTCTTCAAGAAGAAAATATTGGTATTGTTAAATATTCGCTTAGAAACTTGGGGAAAATTACTGAAGTAATATGTTTGGTTTGGAGGATGCAAAATTTGGATGCTCTATGCATGTGAAATGTACGGGATGACTTTCGCTTTGAACAGGTTCTCGGGAATTTTCCTTGTTCCCATGTAGTTTACATTTCAATCTTACACAGAAGAAGTAATATCGAAGGTAAACCTGAGCCGATGTCGTAACTCTTGTGTACTCTAACTTCAGTAACTTGACAAGATATATTTTTTATTTGTGATGGTGTAATTAATTATTGATCTAAAACCTCTTTGAGCCCATGTATGCTTTTTTATGTCTTTTTTTTTGGGGGGGGGGAGGTATTCTTGATCTTAATTCATTAAAGTTGTTTACAAACTCTCTTAGCTTTTGTTACAAAATGGTTAGTCTGAGATGTAAAAATCTTTCCCCATATTTACAGCGTTCAGCGTTGATTCGATCCATTTTACTTCCATATTCCTTAAGGAATGGAAGTATGGTGATGGCAAAAAAAATCGTGTTCGAGATTATTGCAGATTCTGATTCTACTACACTCAAAACATGAAAAAAAGTCGTTTTCCGAAAAGTGTCTGTGTGTGTGTCTGTCTGTGTGTGTGTCTGTGTGTGTGTCTGTAGATTGTTTTCTATGGCAAACGATAACTGCCGCAAATTCAAACAGAATCAAATAATTTTTTGCATACAGCCCTGATTTGTAGAGGACTCGCGACCTATTGTTTTTGGTGAAGATCGGTTGAGGGAAAGGGGTAGTTTACCTGCAACGGTTTTTTTTTATCAAGGGAAATTTTTTTTTTTGGCAAACGATAACAGCCGCAAATTCAAACAGAATCAAATAATGTTTCGCATACAGCCCTGAATTGTAGAGTTCTCAAGGACTTTCGATTTTGGTGAAGATCGGTTAAGGGAAAGGGGTAGTTTACCTGTAACGTTTTATGTTTTAACAAGGGTATTTCCTATGGCAAACGATAACAGCCGCAAATTCAAACAGAATCAAATAATTTTCTGCATACAGCCCTGATTTGTAGAGTACTCAAGACCTTTTGTTTTTGTTGAAGATCGGTTGAGGGGAAGGGGTAGTTTACCTGCAACGTTTTTTATCAAGCGTATTTTCTATGGCAAACGATAACTGCCGCAAATTCAAACAGAATCAAATAATTTTTTGCATACGTCAGTGAATTGTAGAGGACTCAAGGCCTTTAGATTTTGGTGAAGATCAGTTAAGGGGAAGGGTTAGTTTACCTGCAACCTTTTACGTTTTAACAAGAGTAAAGTACTTGAAAATTCATTTAAACTTTTTCAAACAATGGTAATTGTTGAAAATAAAATAAAATTTTGTTGCCAGGCAATCTGAAAATTTCAGATTTTGTACCACAATATCTGAAAAGATTATACGATAGTTTATGAAATGGTTAATAATACGTCAGTGGAAGGTATATGAGAAATTAGCAGAAATGGAAACCTGGGGAATGTTAACTGTTCTGTAGATACAATTTTGTCAGAATGTTTGGAAATGATCATCAACATTGAAGAAAAAGTAAGCATATTAAGAAACATATGTAAGTACTTATTATAAAAAAATAATGTTTGTTTTTTGATAAAGTCATTTTGATTATAAAATATAAATATTTACAACAAGAAAAGAATTTTCAGTTTTCAAAATTTAAATATATTTTTATAAAACAATGGGTTCTTCATTGAGGTGGGGACCATGTCACTCACTCCATCTCAAGCCTCCTCTCCCATTTTGCAGAAAAAGAGGACCCTGTCAAGGCTGATACTTTGACGAGAGTGACAGGGCTTTCCACCAAATTCAGCAGAGTGACAGGTAGGCCCAACTCTGATTGGCTCCTCAGATTTCTCCAGCGTTAGTAGGTTCTATGAAAATATTTTATTTCAAAAATGATTTTAAATATAAATCTTAGATATGTTTTATAAATCTCATGTTTTATGTTTTAACATGGGTAATTTTTTATATGACGAACCATAACTGCCGTAAATTCAAACAGAATCAAATAATTTTTTACATATGTGCCTGAGCTATAGAGAACTCAATGTCTGTTGATTTTGGTGAAGATCGGTTACGGGGAAAGGGCAGTTTACCAGAAACATTTTTTGTTGTAACATGAGTAAAGTACTTAATTTTGATAAAGTATCCTGATAAGATCTTAATAATCCACTGTAGAAACGTAGATGAAATATCTATAAATGAAGAGGCTAGTTGAACGGGCTGGGGGTAATTTTCTATAAATCAAAATTATAGTTGAAGGGGGAGGGGATAATATTTTTTATATGTGTACTACGTTATTGGCAAGAAAGAAGTATTTTTTTGTTAAAATTCCTTCCCTGGCTGTTTGGCTGAAAATGATTTTAAATATAAATCTTAGAATATGGAAGTCATGTATGGTTCTCCATACCGATATTTTACTTCCATATTCCTTAAGGAATGGAAGTATGGTGATGGCAAAAAAAATCGTGTTCGAGATTATTGCAGATTCTGATTCTACTACACTCAAAACATGAAAAAAAGTCGTTTTCCGAAAAGTGTCTGTGTGTGTGTCTGTGTGTCTGTCTGTCTGTGTGTCTGTCTGTAGATTTTTTTTCTATGGCAAACGATAACTGCCGCAAATTCAAACAGAATCAAATAATTTTTTGCATACAGCCCTGATTTGTAGAGTACTCAAGACCTATTGTTTTTGGTGAAGATCGGTTGAGGGAAAGGGGTAGTTTACCTGTAACGTTTTATGTTTTAACAAGGGTATTTCCTATGGCAAACGATAACAGCCGCAAATTCAAACAGAATCAAAAGATTATTTGCATACAGCCTAAATTGTAGAGTTCTCAAGACCTATTGTTTTTGGTGAAGATCGGTTAAGGGAAAGGGGTAGTTTACCTACAACGTTTTTTTAACAAGTGTATTTTCTATGGCAAACGATAACAGCCGCAAGTTCAAACAGAATCAAATAATTTTCTGCATACAGCCCTGATTTGTAGAGTACTCGCGACTTATTGTTTTTGGTGAAGATCGGTTGAGGGGAAGGGGTAGTTTACCTGCAACGTTTTTTTTTCTATGGAAAACGATAACTGCCGCAAATTCAAACAGAATCAAATAATGTTTTGCATACATCCCTGAATTGTAGAGATCTCAAGGACTTTCGATTTTGGTGAAGATCGGTTAAGGGAAAGGGGTAGTTTACCTGCAACCTTTTACGTTTTAACAAGAGTAAAGTACTTGAAAATTTATTTAAACTTTTTGAAACAATGGTAATTGTTTAAAATAAAATAATTTTGTTGCCTGGTAACAAAAATAAAGTCATTTTGATTATAAAATATAAATATTTACAACAAGAAAAGAATTTTCAGTTTTCAAAATTTAAATATATTTTTATAAAACAATGGGTTCTTCATTGAGGTGGGGACCATGTCACTCACTCCATCTCAAGCCTCCTCTCCCATTTTGCAGAAAAAGAGGACCCTGTCAAGGCTGATACTTTGACGAGAGTGACAGGGCTTTCCACCAAATTCAGCAGAGTGACAGGTAGGCCCAACTCTGATTGGCTCCTCAGATTTCTCCAGCGTTAGTAGGTTCTATGAAAATATTTTATTTCAAAAATGATTTTAAATATAAATCTTAGATATGTTTTATAAATCTCATGTTTTATGTTTTAACATGGGTAATTTTTTATATGACGAAACATAACTGCCGTAAATTCAAACAGAATCAAATAATTTTTTACATATGTGCCTGAGCTATAGAGAACTCAATGTCTGTTGATTTTGGTGAAGATCGGTTACGGGGAAAGGGCAGTTTACCAGAAACATTTTTTGTTGTAACATGAGTAAAGTACTTAATTTTGATAAAGTATCCTGATAAGATCTTAATAATCCACTGTAGAAACGTAGATGAAATATCTATAAATGAAGAGGCTAGTTGAACGGGCTGGGGGTAATTTTCTATAAATCAAAATTATAGTTGAAGGGGGAGGGGATAATATTTTTTATATGTGTACTACGTTATTGGCAAGAAAGAAGTATTTTTTTGTTAAAATTCCTTCCCTGGCTGTTTGGCTGAAAATGATTTTAAATATAAATCTTAGAATATGGAAGTCATGTATGGTTCTCCATACCGATATTTTACTTCCATATTCCTTAAGGAATGGAAGTATGGTGATGGCAAAAAAAATCGTGTTCGAGATTATTGCAGATTCTGATTCTACTACACTCAAAACCTGAAAAAAAGTCGTTTTCCGAAAAGTGTCTGTGTGTGTGTCTGTGTGTCTGTCTGTCTGTGTGTCTGTCTGTAGATTTTTTTCTATGGCAAACGATAACTGCCGCAAATTCAAACAGAATCAAATAATTTTTTGCATACAGCCCTGATTTGTATAGTACTCAAGGCCTATTGTTTTTGGTGAAGATCGGTTGAGGGAAAGGGGTAGTTTACCTGTAACGCTTTATGTTTTAACAAGGGTATTTCCTATGGCAAACGATAACAGCCGCAAATTCAAACAGAATCAAAAGATTATTTGCATACAGCCCTAAATTGTAGAGTTCTCAAGACCTATTGTTTTTGGTGAAGATCGGTTAAGGGAAAGGGGTAGTTTACCTACAACGTTTTTTTAACAAGTGTATTTTCTATGGCAAACGATAACAGCCGCAAGTTCAAACAGAATCAAATAATTTTCTGCATACAGCCCTGATTTGTAGAGTACTCGCGACTTATTGTTTTTGGTGAAGATCGGTTGAGGGGAAGGGGTAGTTTACCGGCAACGTTTTTTTTTCTATGGAAAACGATAACTGCCGCAAATTCAAACAGAATCAAATAATGTTTTGCATACATCCCTGAATTGTAGAGATCTCAAGGACTTTCGATTTTGGTGAAGATCGGTTAAGGGAAAGGGGTAGTTTACCTGCAACCTTTTACGTTTTAACAAGAGTAAAGTACTTGAAAATTTATTTAAACTTTTTGAAACAATGGTAATTGTTTAAAATAAAATAATTTTGTTGCCTGGTAACAAAAATAAAGTCATTTTGATTATAAAATATAAATATTTACAACAAGAAAAGAATTTTCAGTTTTCAAAATTTAAATATATTTTTATAAAACAATGGGTTCTTCATTGAGGTGGGGACCATGTCACTCACTCCATCTCAAGCCTCCTCTCCCATTTTGCAGAAAAAGAGGACCCTGTCAAGGCTGATACTTTGACGAGAGTGACAGGGCTTTCCACCAAATTCAGCAGAGTGACAGGTAGGCCCAACTCTGATTGGCTCCTCAGATTTCTCCAGCGTTAGTAGGTTCTATGAAAATATTTTATTTCAAAAATGATTTTAAATATAAATCTTAGATATGTTTTATAAATCTCATGTTTTATGTTTTAACATGGGTAATTTTTTATATGACGAACCATAACTGCCGTAAATTCAAACAGAATCAAATAATTTTTTACATATGTGCCTGAGCTATAGAGAACTCAAGGTCTGTTGATTTTGGTGAAGATCGGTTACGGGGAAAGGGCAGTTTACCAGAAACATTTTTTGTTGTAACATGAGTAAAGTACTTAATTTTGATAAAGTATCCTGATAAGATCTTAATAATCCACTGTAGAAACGTAGATGAAATATCTATAAATGAAGAGGCTAGTTGAACGGGCTGGGGGTAATTTTCTATAAATCAAAATTATAGTTGAAGGGGGAGGGGATAATATTTTTTATATGTGTACTACGTTATTGGCAAGAAAGAAGTATTTTTTTGTTAAAATTCCTTCCCTGGCTGTTTGGCTGAAAATGATTTTAAATATAAATCTTAGAATATGGAAGTCATGTATGGTTCTCCATACCGATATTTTACTTCCATATTCCTTAAGGAATGGAAGTATGGTGATGGCAAAAAAAATCGTGTTCGAGATTATTGCAGATTCTGATTCTACTACACTCAAAACATGAAAAAAAGTCGTTTTCCGAAAAGTGTCTGTGTGTGTGTCTGTGTGTCTGTCTGTCTGTGTGTCTGTCTGTAGATTTTTTTCTATGGCAAACGATAACTGCCGCAAATTCAAACAGAATCAAATAATTTTTTGCATACAGCCCTGATTTGTAGAGTACTCAAGACCTATTGTTTTTGGTGAAGATCGGTTGAGGGAAAGGGGTAGTTTACCTGTAACGTTTTATGTTTTAACAAGGGTATTTCCTATGGCAAACGATAACAGCCGCAAATTCAAACAGAATCAAAAGATTATTTGCATACAGCCTAAATTGTAGAGTTCTCAAGACCTATTGTTTTTGGTGAAGATCGGTTAAGGGAAAGGGGTAGTTTACCTACAACGTTTTTTTAACAAGTGTATTTTCTATGGCAAACGATAACAGCCGCAAGTTCAAACAGAATCAAATAATTTTCTGCATACAGCCCTGATTTGTAGAGTACTCGCGACTTATTGTTTTTGGTGAAGATCGGTTGAGGGGAAGGGGTAGTTTACCTGCAACGTTTTTTTTTCTATGGAAAACGATAACTGCCGCAAATTCAAACAGAATCAAATAATGTTTTGCATACATCCCTGAATTGTAGAGATCTCAAGGACTTTCGATTTTGGTGAAGATCGGTTAAGGGAAAGGGGTAGTTTACCTGCAACCTTTTACGTTTTAACAAGAGTAAAGTACTTGAAAATTTATTTAAACTTTTTGAAACAATGGTAATTGTTTAAAATAAAATAATTTTGTTGCCTGGTAACAAAAATAAAGTCATTTTGATTATAAAATATAAATATTTACAACAAGAAAAGAATTTTCAGTTTTCAAAATTTAAATATATTTTTATAAAACAATGGGTTCTTCATTGAGGTGGGGACCATGTCACTCACTCCATCTCAAGCCTCCTCTCCCATTTTGCAGAAAAAGAGGACCCTGTCAAGGCTGATACTTTGACGAGAGTGACAGGGCTTTCCACCAAATTCAGCAGAGTGACAGGTAGGCCCAACTCTGATTGGCTCCTCAGATTTCTCCAGCGTTAGTAGGTTCTATGAAAATATTTTATTTCAAAAATGATTTTAAATATAAATCTTAGATATGTTTTATAAATCTCATGTTTTATGTTTTAACATGGGTAATTTTTTATATGACGAACCATAACTGCCGTAAATTCAAACAGAATCAAATAATTTTTTACATATGTGCCTGAGCTATAGAGAACTCAATGTCTGTTGATTTTGGTGAAGATCGGTTACGGGGAAAGGGCAGTTTACCAGAAACATTTTTTGTTGTAACATGAGTAAAGTACTTAATTTTGATAAAGTATCCTGATAAGATCTTAATAATCCACTGTAGAAACGTAGATGAAATATCTATAAATGAAGAGGCTAGTTGAACGGGCTGGGGGTAATTTTCTATAAATCAAAATTATAGTTGAAGGGGGAGGGGATAATATTTTTTATATGTGTACTACGTTATTGGCAAGAAAGAAGTATTTTTTTGTTAAAATTCCTTCCCTGGCTGTTTGGCTGAAAATGATTTTAAATATAAATCTTAGAATATGGAAGTCATGTATGGTTCTCCATACCGATATTTTACTTCCATATTCCTTAAGGAATGGAAGTATGGTGATGGCAAAAAAAATCGTGTTCGAGATTATTGCAGATTCTGATTCTACTACACTCAAAACATGAAAAAAAGTCGTTTTCCGAAAAGTGTCTGTGTGTGTGTCTGTGTGTCTGTCTGTCTGTGTGTCTGTCTGTAGATTTTTTTTCTATGGCAAACGATAACTGCCGCAAATTCAAACAGAATCAAATAATTTTTTGCATACAGCCCTGATTTGTAGAGTACTCAAGACCTATTGTTTTTGGTGAAGATCGGTTGAGGGAAAGGGGTAGTTTACCTGTAACGTTTTATGTTTTAACAAGGGTATTTCCTATGGCAAACGATAACAGCCGCAAATTCAAACAGAATCAAAAGATTATTTGCATACAGCCTAAATTGTAGAGTTCTCAAGACCTATTGTTTTTGGTGAAGATCGGTTAAGGGAAAGGGGTAGTTTACCTACAACGTTTTTTTAACAAGTGTATTTTCTATGGCAAACGATAACAGCCGCAAGTTCAAACAGAATCAAATAATTTTCTGCATACAGCCCTGATTTGTAGAGTACTCGCGACTTATTGTTTTTGGTGAAGATCGGTTGAGGGGAAGGGGTAGTTTACCTGCAACGTTTTTTTTTCTATGGAAAACGATAACTGCCGCAAATTCAAACAGAATCAAATAATGTTTTGCATACATCCCTGAATGGTAGAGATCTCAAGGACTTTCGATTTTGGTGAAGATCGGTTAAGGGAAAGGGGTAGTTTACCTGCAACCTTTTACGTTTTAACAAGAGTAAAGTACTTGAAAATTTATTTAAACTTTTTGAAACAATGGTAATTGTTTAAAATAAAATAATTTTGTTGCCTGGTAACAAAAATAAAGTCATTTTGATTATAAAATATAAATATTTACAACAAGAAAAGAATTTTCAGTTTTCAAAATTTAAATATATTTTTATAAAACAATGGGTTCTTCATTGAGGTGGGGACCATGTCACTCACTCCATCTCAAGCCTCCTCTCCCATTTTGCAGAAAAAGAGGACCCTGTCAAGGCTGATACTTTGACGAGAGTGACAGGGCTTTCCACCAAATTCAGCAGAGTGACAGGTAGGCCCAACTCTGATTGGCTCCTCAGATTTCTCCAGCGTTAGTAGGTTGTATGAAAATATTTTATTTCAAAAATGATTTTAAATATAAATCTTAGATATGTTTTATAAATCTCATGTTTTATGTTTTAACATGGGTAATTTTTTATATGACGAACCATAACTGCCGTAAATTCAAACAGAATCAAATAATTTTTTACATATGTGCCTGAGCTATAGAGAACTCAATGTCTGTTGATTTTGGTGAAGATCGGTTACGGGGAAAGGGCAGTTTACCAGAAACATTTTTTGTTGTAACATGAGTAAAGTACTTAATTTTGATAAAGTATCCTGATAAGATCTTAATAATCCACTGTAGAAACGTAGATGAAATATCTATAAATGAAGAGGCTAGTTGAACGGGCTGGGGGTAATTTTCTATAAATCAAAATTATAGTTGAAGGGGGAGGGGATAATATTTTTTATATGTGTACTACGTTATTGGCAAGAAAGAAGTATTTTTTTGTTAAAATTCCTTCCCTGGCTGTTTGGCTGAAAATGATTTTAAATATAAATCTTAGAATATGGAAGTCATGTATGGTTCTCCATACCGATATTTTACTTCCATATTCCTTAAGGAATGGAAGTATGGTGATGGCAAAAAAAATCGTGTTCGAGATTATTGCAGATTCTGATTCTACTACACTCAAAACCTGAAAAAAAGTCGTTTTCCGAAAAGTGTCTGTGTGTGTGTCTGTGTGTCTGTCTGTCTGTGTGTCTGTCTGTAGATTTTTTTTCTATGGCAAACGATAACTGCCGCAAATTCAAACAGAATCAAATAATTTTTTGCATACAGCCCTGATTTGTATAGTACTCAAGGCCTATTGTTTTTGGTGAAGATCGGTTGAGGGAAAGGGGTAGTTTACCTGTAACGCTTTATGTTTTAACAAGGGTATTTCTTATGGCAAACGATAACAGCCGCAAATTCAAACAGAATCAAAAGATTATTTGCATACAGCCCTAAATTGTAGAGTTCTCAAGACCTATTGTTTTTGGTGAAGATCGGTTAAGGGAAAGGGGTAGTTTACCAACAACGTTTTTTTAACAAGTGTATTTTCTATGGCAAACGATAACAGCCGCAAGTTCAAACAGAATCAAATAATTTTCTGCATACAGCCCTGATTTGTAGAGTACTCGCGACTTATTGTTTTTGGTGAAGATCGGTTGAGGGGAAGGGGTAGTTTACCTGCAACGTTTTTTTTTCTATGGAAAACGATAACTGCCGCAAATTCAAACAGAATCAAATAATGTTTTGCATACATCCCTGAATTGTAGAGATCTCAAGGACTTTCGATTTTGGTGAAGATCGGTTAAGGGAAAGGGGTAGTTTACCTGCAACCTTTTACGTTTTAACAAGAGTAAAGTACTTGAAAATTTATTTAAACTTTTTGAAACAATGGTAATTGTTTAAAATAAAATAATTTTGTTGCCTGGTAACAAAAATAAAGTCATTTTGATTATAAAATATAAATATTTACAACAAGAAAAGAATTTTCAGTTTTCAAAATTTAAATATATTTTTATAAAACAATGGGTTCTTCATTGAGGTGGGGACCATGTCACTCACTCCATCTCAAGCCTCCTCTCCCATTTTGCAGAAAAAGAGGACCCTGTCAAGGCTGATACTTTGACGAGAGTGACAGGGCTTTCCACCAAATTCAGCAGAGTGACAGGTAGGCCCAACTCTGATTGGCTCCTCAGATTTCTCCAGCGTTAGTAGGTTCTATGAAAATATTTTATTTCAAAAATGATTTTAAATATAAATCTTAGATATGTTTTATAAATCTCATGTTTTATGTTTTAACATGGGTAATTTTTTATATGACGAACCATAACTGCCGTAAATTCAAACAGAATCAAATAATTTTTTACATATGTGCCTGAGCTATAGAGAACTCAATGTCTGTTGATTTTGGTGAAGATCGGTTACGGGGAAAGGGCAGTTTACCAGAAACATTTTTTGTTGTAACATGAGTAAAGTACTTAATTTTGATAAAGTATCCTGATAAGATCTTAATAATCCACTGTAGAAACGTAGATGAAATATCTATAAATGAAGAGGCTAGTTGAACGGGCTGGGGGTAATTTTCTATAAATCAAAATTATAGTTGAAGGGGGAGGGGATAATATTTTTTATATGTGTACTACGTTATTGGCAAGAAAGAAGTATTTTTTTGTTAAAATTCCTTCCCTGGCTGTTTGGCTGAAAATGATTTTAAATATAAATCTTAGAATATGGAAGTCATGTATGGTTCTCCATACCGATATTTTACTTCCATATTCCTTAAGGAATGGAAGTATGGTGATGGCAAAAAAAATCGTGTTCGAGATTATTGCAGATTCTGATTCTACTACACTCAAAACATGAAAAAAAGTCGTTTTCCGAAAAGTGTCTGTGTGTGTGTCTGTGTGTCTGTCTGTCTGTGTGTCTGTCTGTAGATTTTTTTTCTATGGCAAACGATAACTGCCGCAAATTCAAACAGAATCAAATAATTTTTTGCATACAGCCCTGATTTGTAGAGTACTCAAGACCTATTGTTTTTGGTGAAGATCGGTTGAGGGAAAGGGGTAGTTTACCTGTAACGTTTTATGTTTTAACAAGGGTATTTCCTATGGCAAACGATAACAGCCGCAAATTCAAACAGAATCAAAAGATTATTTGCATACAGCCTAAATTGTAGAGTTCTCAAGACCTATTGTTTTTGGTGAAGATCGGTTAAGGGAAAGGGGTAGTTTACCTACAACGTTTTTTTAACAAGTGTATTTTCTATGGCAAACGATAACAGCCGCAAGTTCAAACAGAATCAAATAATTTTCTGCATACAGCCCTGATTTGTAGAGTACTCGCGACTTATTGTTTTTGGTGAAGATCGGTTGAGGGGAAGGGGTAGTTTACCTGCAACGTTTTTTTTTCTATGGAAAACGATAACTGCCGCAAATTCAAACAGAATCAAATAATGTTTTGCATACATCCCTGAATGGTAGAGATCTCAAGGACTTTCGATTTTGGTGAAGATCGGTTAAGGGAAAGGGGTAGTTTACCTGCAACCTTTTACGTTTTAACAAGAGTAAAGTACTTGAAAATTTATTTAAACTTTTTGAAACAATGGTAATTGTTTAAAATAAAATAATTTTGTTGCCTGGTAACAAAAATAAAGTCATTTTGATTATAAAATATAAATATTTACAACAAGAAAAGAATTTTCAGTTTTCAAAATTTAAATATATTTTTATAAAACAATGGGTTCTTCATTGAGGTGGGGACCATGTCACTCACTCCATCTCAAGCCTCCTCTCCCATTTTGCAGAAAAAGAGGACCCTGTCAAGGCTGATACTTTGACGAGAGTGACAGGGCTTTCCACCAAATTCAGCAGAGTGACAGGTAGGCCCAACTCTGATTGGCTCCTCAGATTTCTCCAGCGTTAGTAGGTTGTATGAAAATATTTTATTTCAAAAATGATTTTAAATATAAATCTTAGATATGTTTTATAAATCTCATGTTTTATGTTTTAACATGGGTAATTTTTTATATGACGAACCATAACTGCCGTAAATTCAAACAGAATCAAATAATTTTTTACATATGTGCCTGAGCTATAGAGAACTCAATGTCTGTTGATTTTGGTGAAGATCGGTTACGGGGAAAGGGCAGTTTACCAGAAACATTTTTTGTTGTAACATGAGTAAAGTACTTAATTTTGATAAAGTATCCTGATAAGATCTTAATAATCCACTGTAGAAACGTAGATGAAATATCTATAAATGAAGAGGCTAGTTGAACGGGCTGGGGGTAATTTTCTATAAATCAAAATTATAGTTGAAGGGGGAGGGGATAATATTTTTTATATGTGTACTACGTTATTGGCAAGAAAGAAGTATTTTTTTGTTAAAATTCCTTCCCTGGCTGTTTGGCTGAAAATGATTTTAAATATAAATCTTAGAATATGGAAGTCATGTATGGTTCTCCATACCGATATTTTACTTCCATATTCCTTAAGGAATGGAAGTATGGTGATGGCAAAAAAAATCGTGTTCGAGATTATTGCAGATTCTGATTCTACTACACTCAAAACCTGAAAAAAAGTCGTTTTCCGAAAAGTGTCTGTGTGTGTGTCTGTGTGTCTGTCTGTCTGTGTGTCTGTCTGTAGATTTTTTTTCTATGGCAAACGATAACTGCCGCAAATTCAAACAGAATCAAATAATTTTTTGCATACAGCCCTGATTTGTATAGTACTCAAGGCCTATTGTTTTTGGTGAAGATCGGTTGAGGGAAAGGGGTAGTTTACCTGTAACGCTTTATGTTTTAACAAGGGTATTTCTTATGGCAAACGATAACAGCCGCAAATTCAAACAGAATCAAAAGATTATTTGCATACAGCCCTAAATTGTAGAGTTCTCAAGACCTATTGTTTTTGGTGAAGATCGGTTAAGGGAAAGGGGTAGTTTACCAACAACGTTTTTTTAACAAGTGTATTTTCTATGGCAAACGATAACAGCCGCAAGTTCAAACAGAATCAAATAATTTTCTGCATACAGCCCTGATTTGTAGAGTACTCGCGACTTATTGTTTTTGGTGAAGATCGGTTGAGGGGAAGGGGTAGTTTACCTGCAACGTTTTTTTTTCTATGGAAAACGATAACTGCCGCAAATTCAAACAGAATCAAATAATGTTTTGCATACATCCCTGAATTGTAGAGATCTCAAGGACTTTCGATTTTGGTGAAGATCGGTTAAGGGAAAGGGGTAGTTTACCTGCAACCTTTTACGTTTTAACAAGAGTAAAGTACTTGAAAATTTATTTAAACTTTTTGAAACAATGGTAATTGTTTAAAATAAAATAATTTTGTTGCCTGGTAACAAAAATAAAGTCATTTTGATTATAAAATATAAATATTTACAACAAGAAAAGAATTTTCAGTTTTCAAAATTTAAATATATTTTTATAAAACAATGGGTTCTTCATTGAGGTGGGGACCATGTCACTCACTCCATCTCAAGCCTCCTCTCCCATTTTGCAGAAAAAGAGGACCCTGTCAAGGCTGATACTTTGACGAGAGTGACAGGGCTTTCCACCAAATTCAGCAGAGTGACAGGTAGGCCCAACTCTGATTGGCTCCTCAGATTTCTCCAGCGTTAGTAGGTTCTATGAAAATATTTTATTTCAAAAATGATTTTAAATATAAATCTTAGATATGTTTTATAAATCTCATGTTTTATGTTTTAACATGGGTAATTTTTTATATGACGAACCATAACTGCCGTAAATTCAAACAGAATCAAATAATTTTTTACATATGTGCCTGAGCTATAGAGAACTCAATGTCTGTTGATTTTGGTGAAGATCGGTTACGGGGAAAGGGCAGTTTACCAGAAACATTTTTTGTTGTAACATGAGTAAAGTACTTAATTTTGATAAAGTATCCTGATAAGATCTTAATAATCCACTGTAGAAACGTAGATGAAATATCTATAAATGAAGAGGCTAGTTGAACGGGCTGGGGGTAATTTTCTATAAATCAAAATTATAGTTGAAGGGGGAGGGGATAATATTTTTTATATGTGTACTACGTTATTGGCAAGAAAGAAGTATTTTTTTGTTAAAATTCCTTCCCTGGCTGTTTGGCTGAAAATGATTTTAAATATAAATCTTAGAATATGGAAGTCATGTATGGTTCTCCATACCGATATTTTACTTCCATATTCCTTAAGGAATGGAAGTATGGTGATGGCAAAAAAAATCGTGTTCGAGATTATTGCAGATTCTGATTCTACTACACTCAAAACCTGAAAAAAAGTCGTTTTCCGAAAAGTGTCTGTGTGTGTGTCTGTGTGTCTGTCTGTCTGTGTGTCTGTCTGTAGATTTTTTTTCTATGGCAAACGATAACTGCCGCAAATTCAAACAGAATCAAATAATTTTTTGCATACAGCCCTGATTTGTATAGTACTCAAGGCCTATTGTTTTTGGTGAAGATCGGTTGAGGGAAAGGGGTAGTTTACCTGTAACGCTTTATGTTTTAACAAGGGTATTTCCTATGGCAAACGATAACAGCCGCAAATTCAAACAGAATCAAAAGATTATTTGCATACAGCCCTAAATTGTAGAGTTCTCAAGACCTATTGTTTTTGGTGAAGATCGGTTAAGGGAAAGGGGTAGTTTACCTACAACGTTTTTTTAACAAGTGTATTTTCTATGGCAAACGATAACAGCCGCAAGTTCAAACAGAATCAAATAATTTTCTGCATACAGCCCTGATTTGTAGAGTACTCGCGACTTATTGTTTTTGGTGAAGATCGGTTGAGGGGAAGGGGTAGTTTACCGGCAACGTTTTTTTTTCTATGGAAAACGATAACTGCCGCAAATTCAAACAGAATCAAATAATGTTTTGCATACATCCCTGAATTGTAGAGATCTCAAGGACTTTCGATTTTGGTGAAGATCGGTTAAGGGAAAGGGGTAGTTTACCTGCAACCTTTTACGTTTTAACAAGAGTAAAGTACTTGAAAATTTATTTAAACTTTTTGAAACAATGGTAATTGTTTAAAATAAAATAATTTTGTTGCCTGGTAACAAAAATAAAGTCATTTTGATTATAAAATATAAATATTTACAACAAGAAAAGAATTTTCAGTTTTCAAAATTTAAATATATTTTTATAAAACAATGGGTTCTTCATTGAGGTGGGGACCATGTCACTCACTCCATCTCAAGCCTCCTCTCCCATTTTGCAGAAAAAGAGGACCCTGTCAAGGCTGATACTTTGACGAGAGTGACAGGGCTTTCCACCAAATTCAGCAGAGTGACAGGTAGGCCCAACTCTGATTGGCTCCTCAGATTTCTCCAGCGTTAGTAGGTTCTATGAAAATATTTTATTTCAAAAATGATTTTAAATATAAATCTTAGATATGTTTTATAAATCTCATGTTTTATGTTTTAACATGGGTAATTTTTTATATGACGAACCATAACTGCCGTAAATTCAAACAGAATCAAATAATTTTTTACATATGTGCCTGAGCTATAGAGAACTCAATGTCTGTTGATTTTGGTGAAGATCGGTTACGGGGAAAGGGCAGTTTACCAGAAACATTTTTTGTTGTAACATGAGTAAAGTACTTAATTTTGATAAAGTATCCTGATAAGATCTTAATAATCCACTGTAGAAACGTAGATGAAATATCTATAAATGAAGAGGCTAGTTGAACGGGCTGGGGGTAATTTTCTATAAATCAAAATTATAGTTGAAGGGGGAGGGGATAATATTTTTTATATGTGTACTACGTTATTGGCAAGAAAGAAGTATTTTTTTGTTAAAATTCCTTCCCTGGCTGTTTGGCTGAAAATGATTTTAAATATAAATCTTAGAATATGGAAGTCATGTATGGTTCTCCATACCGATATTTTACTTCCATATTCCTTAAGGAATGGAAGTATGGTGATGGCAAAAAAAATCGTGTTCGAGATTATTGCAGATTCTGATTCTACTACACTCAAAACCTGAAAAAAAGTCGTTTTCCGAAAAGTGTCTGTGTGTGTGTCTGTGTGTCTGTCTGTCTGTGTGTCTGTCTGTAGATTTTTTTTCTATGGCAAACGATAACTGCCGCAAATTCAAACAGAATCAAATAATTTTTTGCATACAGCCCTGATTTGTATAGTACTCAAGGCCTATTGTTTTTGGTGAAGATCGGTTGAGGGAAAGGGGTAGTTTACCTGTAACGCTTTATGTTTTAACAAGGGTATTTCCTATGGCAAACGATAACAGCCGCAAATTCAAACAGAATCAAAAGATTATTTGCATACAGCCCTAAATTGTAGAGTTCTCAAGACCTATTGTTTTTGGTGAAGATCGGTTAAGGGAAAGGGGTAGTTTACCTACAACGTTTTTTTAACAAGTGTATTTTCTATGGCAAACGATAACAGCCGCAAGTTCAAACAGAATCAAATAATTTTCTGCATTCAGCCCTGATTTGTAGAGTACTCGCGACTTATTGTTTTTGGTGAAGATCGGTTGAGGGGAAGGGGTAGTTTACCGGCAACGTTTTTTTTTCTATGGAAAACGATAACTGCCGCAAATTCAAACAGAATCAAATAATGTTTTGCATACATCCCTGAATTGTAGAGATCTCAAGGACTTTCGATTTTGGTGAAGATCGGTTAAGGGAAAGGGGTAGTTTACCTGCAACCTTTTACGTTTTAACAAGAGTAAAGTACTTGAAAATTTATTTAAACTTTTTGAAACAATGGTAATTGTTTAAAATAAAATAATTTTGTTGCCTGGTAACAAAAATAAAGTCATTTTGATTATAAAATATAAATATTTACAACAAGAAAAGAATTTTCAGTTTTCAAAATTTAAATATATTTTTATAAAACAATGGGTTCTTCATTGAGGTGGGGACCATGTCACTCACTCCATCTCAAGCCTCCTCTCCCATTTTGCAGAAAAAGAGGACCCTGTCAAGGCTGATACTTTGACGAGAGTGACAGGGCTTTCCACCAAATTCAGCAGAGTGACAGGTAGGCCCAACTCTGATTGGCTCCTCAGATTTCTCCAGCGTTAGTAGGTTCTATGAAAATATTTTATTTCAAAAATGATTTTAAATATAAATCTTAGATATGTTTTATAAATCTCATGTTTTATGTTTTAACATGGGTAATTTTTTATATGACGAACCATAACTGCCGTAAATTCAAACAGAATCAAATAATTTTTTACATATGTGCCTGAGCTATAGAGAACTCAAGGTCTGTTGATTTTGGTGAAGATCGGTTACGGGGAAAGGGCAGTTTACCAGAAACATTTTTTGTTGTAACATGAGTAAAGTACTTAATTTTGATAAAGTATCCTGATAAGATCTTAATAATCCACTGTAGAAACGTAGATGAAATATCTATAAATGAAGAGGCTAGTTGAACGGGCTGGGGGTAATTTTCTATAAATCAAAATTATAGTTGAAGGGGGAGGGGATAATATTTTTTATATGTGTACTACGTTATTGGCAAGAAAGAAGTATTTTTTTGTTAAAATTCCTTCCCTGGCTGTTTGGCTGAAAATGATTTTAAATATAAATCTTAGAATATGGAAGTCATGTATGGTTCTCCATACCGATATTTTACTTCCATATTCCTTAAGGAATGGAAGTATGGTGATGGCAAAAAAAATCGTGTTCGAGATTATTGCAGATTCTGATTCTACTACACTCAAAACATGAAAAAAAGTCGTTTTCCGAAAAGTGTCTGTGTGTGTGTCTGTGTGTCTGTCTGTCTGTGTGTCTGTCTGTAGATTTTTTTCTATGGCAAACGATAACTGCCGCAAATTCAAACAGAATCAAATAATTTTTTGCATACAGCCCTGATTTGTAGAGTACTCAAGACCTATTGTTTTTGGTGAAGATCGGTTGAGGGAAAGGGGTAGTTTACCTGTAACGTTTTATGTTTTAACAAGGGTATTTCCTATGGCAAACGATAACAGCCGCAAATTCAAACAGAATCAAAAGATTATTTGCATACAGCCTAAATTGTAGAGTTCTCAAGACCTATTGTTTTTGGTGAAGATCGGTTAAGGGAAAGGGGTAGTTTACCTACAACGTTTTTTTAACAAGTGTATTTTCTATGGCAAACGATAACAGCCGCAAGTTCAAACAGAATCAAATAATTTTCTGCATACAGCCCTGATTTGTAGAGTACTCGCGACTTATTGTTTTTGGTGAAGATCGGTTGAGGGGAAGGGGTAGTTTACCTGCAACGTTTTTTTTTCTATGGAAAACGATAACTGCCGCAAATTCAAACAGAATCAAATAATGTTTTGCATACATCCCTGAATTGTAGAGATCTCAAGGACTTTCGATTTTGGTGAAGATCGGTTAAGGGAAAGGGGTAGTTTACCTGCAACCTTTTACGTTTTAACAAGAGTAAAGTACTTGAAAATTTATTTAAACTTTTTGAAACAATGGTAATTGTTTAAAATAAAATAATTTTGTTGCCTGGTAACAAAAATAAAGTCATTTTGATTATAAAATATAAATATTTACAACAAGAAAAGAATTTTCAGTTTTCAAAATTTAAATATATTTTTATAAAACAATGGGTTCTTCATTGAGGTGGGGACCATGTCACTCACTCCATCTCAAGCCTCCTCTCCCATTTTGCAGAAAAAGAGGACCCTGTCAAGGCTGATACTTTGACGAGAGTGACAGGGCTTTCCACCAAATTCAGCAGAGTGACAGGTAGGCCCAACTCTGATTGGCTCCTCAGATTTCTCCAGCGTTAGTAGGTTCTATGAAAATATTTTATTTCAAAAATGATTTTAAATATAAATCTTAGATATGTTTTATAAATCTCATGTTTTATGTTTTAACATGGGTAATTTTTTATATGACGAACCATAACTGCCGTAAATTCAAACAGAATCAAATAATTTTTTACATATGTGCCTGAGCTATAGAGAACTCAATGTCTGTTGATTTTGGTGAAGATCGGTTACGGGGAAAGGGCAGTTTACCAGAAACATTTTTTGTTGTAACATGAGTAAAGTACTTAATTTTGATAAAGTATCCTGATAAGATCTTAATAATCCACTGTAGAAACGTAGATGAAATATCTATAAATGAAGAGGCTAGTTGAACGGGCTGGGGGTAATTTTCTATAAATCAAAATTATAGTTGAAGGGGGAGGGGATAATATTTTTTATATGTGTACTACGTTATTGGCAAGAAAGAAGTATTTTTTTGTTAAAATTCCTTCCCTGGCTGTTTGGCTGAAAATGATTTTAAATATAAATCTTAGAATATGGAAGTCATGTATGGTTCTCCATACCGATATTTTACTTCCATATTCCTTAAGGAATGGAAGTATGGTGATGGCAAAAAAAATCGTGTTCGAGATTATTGCAGATTCTGATTCTACTACACTCAAAACATGAAAAAAAGTCGTTTTCCGAAAAGTGTCTGTGTGTGTGTCTGTGTGTCTGTCTGTCTGTGTGTCTGTCTGTAGATTTTTTTTCTATGGCAAACGATAACTGCCGCAAATTCAAACAGAATCAAATAATTTTTTGCATACAGCCCTGATTTGTAGAGTACTCAAGACCTATTGTTTTTGGTGAAGATCGGTTGAGGGAAAGGGGTAGTTTACCTGTAACGTTTTATGTTTTAACAAGGGTATTTCCTATGGCAAACGATAACAGCCGCAAATTCAAACAGAATCAAAAGATTATTTGCATACAGCCTAAATTGTAGAGTTCTCAAGACCTATTGTTTTTGGTGAAGATCGGTTAAGGGAAAGGGGTAGTTTACCTACAACGTTTTTTTAACAAGTGTATTTTCTATGGCAAACGATAACAGCCGCAAGTTCAAACAGAATCAAATAATTTTCTGCATACAGCCCTGATTTGTAGAGTACTCGCGACTTATTGTTTTTGGTGAAGATCGGTTGAGGGGAAGGGGTAGTTTACCTGCAACGTTTTTTTTTCTATGGAAAACGATAACTGCCGCAAATTCAAACAGAATCAAATAATGTTTTGCATACATCCCTGAATGGTAGAGATCTCAAGGACTTTCGATTTTGGTGAAGATCGGTTAAGGGAAAGGGGTAGTTTACCTGCAACCTTTTACGTTTTAACAAGAGTAAAGTACTTGAAAATTTATTTAAACTTTTTGAAACAATGGTAATTGTTTAAAATAAAATAATTTTGTTGCCTGGTAACAAAAATAAAGTCATTTTGATTATAAAATATAAATATTTACAACAAGAAAAGAATTTTCAGTTTTCAAAATTTAAATATATTTTTATAAAACAATGGGTTCTTCATTGAGGTGGGGACCATGTCACTCACTCCATCTCAAGCCTCCTCTCCCATTTTGCAGAAAAAGAGGACCCTGTCAAGGCTGATACTTTGACGAGAGTGACAGGGCTTTCCACCAAATTCAGCAGAGTGACAGGTAGGCCCAACTCTGATTGGCTCCTCAGATTTCTCCAGCGTTAGTAGGTTGTATGAAAATATTTTATTTCAAAAATGATTTTAAATATAAATCTTAGATATGTTTTATAAATCTCATGTTTTATGTTTTAACATGGGTAATTTTTTATATGACGAACCATAACTGCCGTAAATTCAAACAGAATCAAATAATTTTTTACATATGTGCCTGAGCTATAGAGAACTCAATGTCTGTTGATTTTGGTGAAGATCGGTTACGGGGAAAGGGCAGTTTACCAGAAACATTTTTTGTTGTAACATGAGTAAAGTACTTAATTTTGATAAAGTATCCTGATAAGATCTTAATAATCCACTGTAGAAACGTAGATGAAATATCTATAAATGAAGAGGCTAGTTGAACGGGCTGGGGGTAATTTTCTATAAATCAAAATTATAGTTGAAGGGGGAGGGGATAATATTTTTTATATGTGTACTACGTTATTGGCAAGAAAGAAGTATTTTTTTGTTAAAATTCCTTCCCTGGCTGTTTGGCTGAAAATGATTTTAAATATAAATCTTAGAATATGGAAGTCATGTATGGTTCTCCATACCGATATTTTACTTCCATATTCCTTAAGGAATGGAAGTATGGTGATGGCAAAAAAAATCGTGTTCGAGATTATTGCAGATTCTGATTCTACTACACTCAAAACCTGAAAAAAAGTCGTTTTCCGAAAAGTGTCTGTGTGTGTGTCTGTGTGTCTGTCTGTCTGTGTGTCTGTCTGTAGATTTTTTTTCTATGGCAAACGATAACTGCCGCAAATTCAAACAGAATCAAATAATTTTTTGCATACAGCCCTGATTTGTATAGTACTCAAGGCCTATTGTTTTTGGTGAAGATCGGTTGAGGGAAAGGGGTAGTTTACCTGTAACGCTTTATGTTTTAACAAGGGTATTTCTTATGGCAAACGATAACAGCCGCAAATTCAAACAGAATCAAAAGATTATTTGCATACAGCCCTAAATTGTAGAGTTCTCAAGACCTATTGTTTTTGGTGAAGATCGGTTAAGGGAAAGGGGTAGTTTACCAACAACGTTTTTTTAACAAGTGTATTTTCTATGGCAAACGATAACAGCCGCAAGTTCAAACAGAATCAAATAATTTTCTGCATACAGCCCTGATTTGTAGAGTACTCGCGACTTATTGTTTTTGGTGAAGATCGGTTGAGGGGAAGGGGTAGTTTACCTGCAACGTTTTTTTTTCTATGGAAAACGATAACTGCCGCAAATTCAAACAGAATCAAATAATGTTTTGCATACATCCCTGAATTGTAGAGATCTCAAGGACTTTCGATTTTGGTGAAGATCGGTTAAGGGAAAGGGGTAGTTTACCTGCAATTTTTTACGTTTTAACAAGAGTAAAGTACTTGAAAATTTATTTAAACTTTTTGAAACAATGGTAATTGTTTAAAATAAAATAATTTTGTTGCCTGGTAACAAAAATAAAGTCATTTTGATTATAAAATATAAATATTTACAACAAGAAAAGAATTTTCAGTTTTCAAAATTTAAATATATTTTTATAAAACAATGGGTTCTTCATTGAGGTGGGGACCATGTCACTCACTCCATCTCAAGCCTCCTCTCCCATTTTGCAGAAAAAGAGGACCCTGTCAAGGCTGATACTTTGACGAGAGTGACAGGGCTTTCCACCAAATTCAGCAGAGTGACAGGTAGGCCCAACTCTGATTGGCTCCTCAGATTTCTCCAGCGTTAGTAGGTTCTATGAAAATATTTTATTTCAAAAATGATTTTAAATATAAATCTTAGATATGTTTTATAAATCTCATGTTTTATGTTTTAACATGGGTAATTTTTTATATGACGAACCATAACTGCCGTAAATTCAAACAGAATCAAATAATTTTTTACATATGTGCCTGAGCTATAGAGAACTCAATGTCTATTGATTTTGGTGAAGATCGGTTACGGGGAAAGGGCAGTTTACCAGAAACATTTTTTGTTGTAACATGAGTAAAGTACTTAATTTTGATAAAGTATCCTGATAAGATCTTAATAATCCACTGTAGAAACGTAGATGAAATATCTATAAATGAAGAGGCTAGTTGAACGGGCTGGGGGTAATTTTCTATAAATCAAAATTATAGTTGAAGGGGGAGGGGATAATATTTTTTATATGTGTACTACGTTATTGGCAAGAAAGAAGTATTTTTTTGTTAAAATTCCTTCCCTGGCTGTTTGGCTGAAAATGATTTTAAATATAAATCTTAGAATATGGAAGTCATGTATGGTTCTCCATACCGATATTTTACTTCCATATTCCTTAAGGAATGGAAGTATGGTGATGGCAAAAAAAATCGTGTTCGAGATTATTGCAGATTCTGATTCTACTACACTCAAAACATGAAAAAAAGTCGTTTTCCGAAAAGTGTCTGTGTGTGTGTCTGTGTGTCTGTCTGTCTGTGTGTCTGTCTGTAGATTTTTTTTCTATGGCAAACGATAACTGCCGCAAATTCAAACAGAATCAAATAATTTTTTGCATACAGCCCTGATTTGTAGAGTACTCAAGACCTATTGTTTTTGGTGAAGATCGGTTGAGGGAAAGGGGTAGTTTACCCGTAACGTTTTATGTTTTAACAAGGGTATTTCTTATGGCAAACGATAACAGCCGCAAATTCAAACAGAATCAAAAGATTATTTGCATACAGCCCTAAATTGTAGAGTTCTCAAGACCTGTTGTTTTTGGTGAAGATCGGTTAAGGGAAAGGGGTAGTTTACCTACAACATTTTTTTAACAAGTGTATTTTCTATGGCAATCGATAACAGCCGCAAGTTCAAACAGAATCAAATAATTTTCTGCATACAGCCCTGATTTGTAGAGTACTCGCGACTTATTGTTTTTGGTGAAGATCGGTTGAGGGGAAGGGGTAGTTTACCTGCAACGTTTTTTTTCTATGGAAAACGATAACTGCCGCAAATTCAAACAGAATCAAATAATGTTTTGCATACATCCCTGAATTGTAGAGATCTCAAGGACTTTCGATTTTGGTGAAGATCGGTTAAGGGAAAGGGGTAGTTTACCTGCAACCTTTTACGTTTTAACAAGAGTAAAGTACTTGAAAATTTATTTAAACTTTTTGAAACAATGGTAATTGTTTAAAATAAAATAATTTTGTTGCCTGGTAACAAAAATAAAGTCATTTTGATTATAAAATATAAATATTTACAACAAGAAAAGAATTTTCAGTTTTCAAAATTTAAATATATTTTTATAAAACAATGGGTTCTTCATTGAGGTGGGGACCATGTCACTCACTCCATCTCAAGCCTCCTCTCCCATTTTGCAGAAAAAGAGGACCCTGTCAAGGCTGATACTTTGACGAGAGTGACAGGGCTTTCCACCAAATTCAGCAGAGTGACAGGTAGGCCCAACTCTGATTGGCTCCTCAGATTTCTCCAGCGTTAGTAGGTTCTATGAAAATATTTTATTTCAAAAATGATTTTAAATATAAATCTTAGATATGTTTTATAAATCTCATGTTTTATGTTTTAACATGGGTAATTTTTTATATGACGAACCATAACTGCCGTAAATTCAAACAGAATCAAATAATTTTTTACATATGTGCCTGAGCTATAGAGAACTCAATGTCTGTTGATTTTGGTGAAGATCGGTTACGGGGAAAGGGCAGTTTACCAGAAACATTTTTTGTTGTAACATGAGTAAAGTACTTAATTTTGATAAAGTATCCTGATAAGATCTTAATAATCCACTGTAGAAACGTAGATGAAATATCTATAAATGAAGAGGCTAGTTGAACGGGCTGGGGGTAATTTTCTATAAATCAAAATTATAGTTGAAGGGGGAGGGGATAATATTTTTTATATGTGTACTACGTTATTGGCAAGAAAGAAGTATTTTTTTGTTAAAATTCCTTCCCTGGCTGTTTGGCTGAAAATGATTTTAAATATAAATCTTAGAATATGGAAGTCATGTATGGTTCTCCATACCGATATTTTACTTCCATATTCCTTAAGGAATGGAAGTATGGTGATGGCAAAAAAAATCGTGTTCGAGATTATTGCAGATTCTGATTCTACTACACTCAAAACCTGAAAAAAAGTCGTTTTCCGAAAAGTGTCTGTGTGTGTGTCTGTGTGTCTGTCTGTCTGTGTGTCTGTCTGTAGATTTTTTTTCTATGGCAAACGATAACTGCCGCAAATTCAAACAGAATCAAATAATTTTTTGCATACAGCCCTGATTTGTATAGTACTCAAGGCCTATTGTTTTTGGTGAAGATCGGTTGAGGGAAAGGGGTAGTTTACCTGTAACGCTTTATGTTTTAACAAGGGTATTTCCTATGGCAAACGATAACAGCCGCAAATTCAAACAGAATCAAAAGATTATTTGCATACAGCCCTAAATTGTAGAGTTCTCAAGACCTATTGTTTTTGGTGAAGATCGGTTAAGGGAAAGGGGTAGTTTACCTACAACGTTTTTTTAACAAGTGTATTTTCTATGGCAAACGATAACAGCCGCAAGTTCAAACAGAATCAAATAATTTTCTGCATTCAGCCCTGATTTGTAGAGTACTCGCGACTTATTGTTTTTGGTGAAGATCGGTTGAGGGGAAGGGGTAGTTTACCTGCAACGTTTTTTTTTCTATGGAAAACGATAACTGCCGCAAATTCAAACAGAATCAAATAATGTTTTGCATACATCCCTGAATTGTAGAGATCTCAAGGACTTTCGATTTTGGTGAAGATCGGTTAAGGGAAAGGGGTAGTTTACCTGCAACCTTTTACGTTTTAACAAGAGTAAAGTACTTGAAAATTTATTTAAACTTTTTGAAACAATGGTAATTGTTTAAAATAAAATAATTTTGTTGCCTGGTAACAAAAATAAAGTCATTTTGATTATAAAATATAAATATTTACAACAAGAAAAGAATTTTCAGTTTTCAAAATTTAAATATATTTTTATAAAACAATGGGTTCTTCATTGAGGTGGGGACCATGTCACTCACTCCATCTCAAGCCTCCTCTCCCATTTTGCAGAAAAAGAGGACCCTGTCAAGGCTGATACTTTGACGAGAGTGACAGGGCTTTCCACCAAATTCAGCAGAGTGACAGGTAGGCCCAACTCTGATTGGCTCCTCAGATTTCTCCAGCGTTAGTAGGTTCTATGAAAATATTTTATTTCTAAAATGATTTTAAATATAAATCTTAGATATGTTTTATAAATCTCATGTTTTATGTTTTAACATGGGTAATTTTTTATATGACGAACCATAACTGCCGTAAATTCAAACAGAATCAAATAATTTTTTACATATGTGCCTGAGCTATAGAGAACTCAATGTCTGTTGATTTTGGTGAATATCGGTTACGGGGAAAGGGCAGTTTACCAGAAACATTTTTTGTTGTAACATGAGTAAAGTACTTAATTTTGATAAAGTATCCTGATAAGATCTTAATAATCCACTGTAGAAACGTAGATGAAATATCTATAAATGAAGAGGCTAGTTGAACGGGCTGGGGGTAATTTTCTATAAATCAAAATTATAGTTGAAGGGGGAGGGGATAATATTTTTTATATGTGTACTACGTTATTGGCAAGAAAGAAGTATTTTTTTGTTAAAATTCCTTCCCTGGCTGTTTGGCTGAAAATGATTTTAAATATAAATCTTAGAATATGGAAGTCATGTATGGTTCTCCATACCGATATTTTACTTCCATATTCCTTAAGGAATGGAAGTATGGTGATGGCAAAAAAAATCGTGTTCGAGATTATTGCAGATTCTGATTCTACTACACTCAAAACCTGAAAAAAAGTCGTTTTCCGAAAAGTGTCTGTGTGTGTGTCTGTGTGTCTGTCTGTCTGTGTGTCTGTCTGTAGATTTTTTTTCTATGGCAAACGATAACTGCCGCAAATTCAAACAGAATCAAATAATTTTTTGCATACAGCCCTGATTTGTATAGTACTCAAGGCCTATTGTTTTTGGTGAAGATCGGTTGAGGGAAAGGGGTAGTTTACCTGTAACGCTTTATGTTTTAACAAGGGTATTTCCTATGGCAAACGATAACAGCCGCAAATTCAAACAGAATCAAAAGATTATTTGCATACAGCCCTAAATTGTAGAGTTCTCAAGACCTATTGTTTTTGGTGAAGATCGGTTAAGGGAAAGGGGTAGTTTACCTACAACGTTTTTTTAACAAGTGTATTTTCTATGGCAAACGATAACAGCCGCAAGTTCAAACAGAATCAAATAATTTTCTGCATACAGCCCTGATTTGTAGAGTACTCGCGACTTATTGTTTTTGGTGAAGATCGGTTGAGGGGAAGGGGTAGTTTACCTGCAACGTTTTTTTTTCTATGGAAAACGATAACTGCCGCAAATTCAAACAGAATCAAATAATGTTTTGCATACATCCCTGAATTGTAGAGATCTCAAGGACTTTCGATTTTGGTGAAGATCGGTTAAGGGAAAGGGGTAGTTTACCTGCAACCTTTTACGTTTTAACAAGAGTAAAGTACTTGAAAATTTATTTAAACTTTTTGAAACAATGGTAATTGTTTAAAATAAAATAATTTTGTTGCCTGGTAACAAAAATAAAGTCATTTTGATTATAAAATATAAATATTTACAACAAGAAAAGAATTTTCAGTTTTCAAAATTTAAATATATTTTTATAAAACAATGGGTTCTTCATTGAGGTGGGGACCATGTCACTCACTCCATCTCAAGCCTCCTCTCCCATTTTGCAGAAAAAGAGGACCCTGTCAAGGCTGATACTTTGACGAGAGTGACAGGGCTTTCCACCAAATTCAGCAGAGTGACAGGTAGGCCCAACTCTGATTGGCTCCTCAGATTTCTCCAGCGTTAGTAGGTTCTATGAAAATATTTTATTTCTAAAATGATTTTAAATATAAATCTTAGATATGTTTTATAAATCTCATGTTTTATGTTTTAACATGGGTAATTTTTTATATGACGAACCATAACTGCCGTAAATTCAAACAGAATCAAATAATTTTTTACATATGTGCCTGAGCTATAGAGAACTCAATGTCTGTTGATTTTGGTGAATATCGGTTACGGGGAAAGGGCAGTTTACCAGAAACATTTTTTGTTGTAACATGAGTAAAGTACTTAATTTTGATAAAGTATCCTGATAAGATCTTAATAATCCACTGTAGAAACATAGATGAAATATCTATAAATGAAGAGGCTAGTTGAACGGGCTGGGGGTAATTTTCTATAAATCAAAATTATAGTTGAAGGGGGAGGGGATAATATTTTTTATATGTGTACTACGTTATTGGCAAGAAAGAAGTATTTTTTTGTTAAAATTCCTTCCCTGGCTGTTTGGCTGAAAATGATTTTAAATATAAATCTTAGAATATGGAAGTCATGTATGGTTCTCCATACCGATATTTTACTTCCATATTCCTTAAGGAATGGAAGTATGGTGATGGCAAAAAAAATCGTGTTCGAGATTATTGCAGATTCTGATTCTACTACACTCAAAACCTGAAAAAAGTCGTTTTCCGAAAAGTGTCTGTGTGTGTGTCTGTGTGTCTGTCTGTCTGTGTGTCTGTCTGTAGATTTTTTTTCTATGGCAAACGATAACTGCCGCAAATTCAAACAGAATCAAATAATTTTTTGCATACAGCCCTGATTTGTAGAGTACTCAAGACCTATTGTTTTTGGTGAAGATCGGTTGAGGGAAAGGGGTAGTTTACCTGTAACGTTTTATGTTTTAACAAGGGTATTTCCTATGGCAAACGATAACAGCCGCAAATTCAAACAGAATCAAAAGATTATTTGCATACAGCCTAAATTGTAGAGTTCTCAAGACCTATTGTTTTTGGTGAAGATCGGTTAAGGGAAAGGGGTAGTTTACCTACAACGTTTTTTTAACAAGTGTATTTTCTATGGCAAACGATAACAGCCGCAAGTTCAAACAGAATCAAATAATTTTCTGCATACAGCCCTGATTTGTAGAGTACTCGCGACTTATTGTTTTTGGTGAAGATCGGTTGAGGGGAAGGGGTAGTTTACCTGCAACGTTTTTTTTTCTATGGAAAACGATAACTGCCGCAAATTCAAACAGAATCAAATAATGTTTTGCATACATCCCTGAATTGTAGAGATCTCAAGGACTTTCGATTTTGGTGAAGATCGGTTAAGGGAAAGGGGTAGTTTACCTGCAACCTTTTACGTTTTAACAAGAGTAAAGTACTTGAAAATTTATTTAAACTTTTTGAAACAATGGTAATTGTTTAAAATAAAATAATTTTGTTGCCTGGTAACAAAAATAAAGTCATTTTGATTATAAAATATAAATATTTACAACAAGAAAAGAATTTTCAGTTTTCAAAATTTAAATATATTTTTATAAAACAATGGGTTCTTCATTGAGGTGGGGACCATGTCACTCACTCCATCTCAAGCCTCCTCTCCCATTTTGCAGAAAAAGAGGACCCTGTCAAGGCTGATACTTTGACGAGAGTGACAGGGCTTTCCACCAAATTCAGCAGAGTGACAGGTAGGCCCAACTCTGATTGGCTCCTCAGATTTCTCCAGCGTTAGTAGGTTCTATGAAAATATTTTATTTCAAAAATGATTTTAAATATAAATCTTAGATATGTTTTATAAATCTCATGTTTTATGTTTTAACATGGGTAATTTTTTATATGACGAACCATAACTGCCGTAAATTCAAACAGAATCAAATAATTTTTTACATATGTGCCTGAGCTATAGAGAACTCAATGTCTGTTGATTTTGGTGAATATCGGTTACGGGGAAAGGGCAGTTTACCAGAAACATTTTTTGTTGTAACATGAGTAAAGTACTTAATTTTGATAAAGTATCCTGATAAGATCTTAATAATCCACTGTAGAAACGTAGATGAAATATCTATAAATGAAGAGGCTAGTTGAACGGGCTGGGGGTAATTTTCTATAAATCAAAATTATAGTTGAAGGGGGAGGGGATAATATTTTTTATATGTGTACTACGTTATTGGCAAGAAAGAAGTATTTTTTTGTTAAAATTCCTTCCCTGGCTGTTTGGCTGAAAATGATTTTAAATATAAATCTTAGAATATGGAAGTCATGTATGGTTCTCCATACCGATATTTTACTTCCATATTCCTTAAGGAATGGAAGTATGGTGATGGCAAAAAAAATCGTGTTCGAGATTATTGCAGATTCTGATTCTACTACACTCAAAACATGAAAAAAAGTCGTTTTCCGAAAAGTGTCTGTGTGTGTGTCTGTGTGTCTGTCTGTGTGTCTGTCTGTAGATTTTTTTTCTATGGCAAACGATAACTGCCGCAAATTCAAACAGAATCAAATAATTTTTTGCATACAGCCCTGATTTGTAGAGTACTCAAGACCTATTGTTTTTGGTGAAGATCGGTTGAGGGAAAGGGGTAGTTTACCAGCAACGGTTTTTTTTTATCAAGGGAAATTTTTTTTCTTTGGCAAACGATAACAGCCGCAAATTCAAACAGAATCAAATAATGTTTCGCATACAGTCCTGAATTGTAGAGTTCTCAAGACCTATTGTTTTTGGTGAAGATCGGTTAAGGGAAAGGGCTAGTTTACCTGTAACGTTTTATGTTTTAACAAGGGTATTTCCTATGGCAAACGATAACAGCCGCAAATTCAAACAGAATCAAAAGATTATTAGCATACAGCCCTAAATTATAGAGTTCTCAAGACCTATTGTTTTTGGTGAAGATCGGTTAAGGGAAAGGGGTAGTTTACCTACAACGTTTTTTTAACAAGTGTATTTTCTATGGCAAACGATAACAGCCGCAAGTTCAAACAGAATCAAATAATTTTCTGCATACAGCCCTGATTTGTAGAGTACTTGCGACTTATTGTTTTTGGTGAAGATCGGTTGAGGGGAAGGGGTAGTATACCTGCAACGTTTTTTTTTCTATGGAAAACGATAACTGCCGCAAATTCAAACAGAATCAAATAATGTTTTGCATACATCCCTGAATTGTAGAGATCTCAAGGACTTTCGGTTTTGGTGAAGATCGGTTAAGGGAAAGGGGTAGTTTACCTGCAATCTTTTACGTTTTAACAAGAGTAAAGTACTTGAAAATTTATTTAAACTTTTTGAAACAATGGTAATTGTTTAAAATAAAATAATTTTGTTTCCAGGTAACAAAAATAAAGTCATTTTGATAATAAAATATAAATATTTACAACAAGAAAAGAATTTTCAGTTTTCAAAATTTAAATATATTTTTATAAAACAATGGGTTCTTCATTGAGGTGGGGACCATGTCACTCACTCCATCTCAAGCCTCTCCCATTTTGCAGAAAAAGAGGACCCTGTCAAGGCTGATACTTTGACGACAGTGACAGGGCTTTCCACCAAATTCAGCAGAGTGACAGGTAGGCCCAACTCTGATTGGCTCCTCAGATTTCCCCAGCGTTAGTAGGTTCTATGAAAATATTTTCTTTCAAAAATGATTTTAAATATAAATCTTAGATATGTTTTATAAATCTCATGTTGTATGTTTTAACATGGGTAATTTTTTATATGACGAACCATAACTGCCGTAAATTCAAACAGAATCAAATAATTTTTTACATATGTGCCTGAGCTATAGAGAACTCAATGTCTGTTGATTTTGGTGAAGATCGGTTACGGGGAAAGGGCAGTTTACCAGAAACATTTTTTGTTGTAACATGAGTAAAGTACTTAATTTTGATAAAGTATCCTGATAAGATCTTAATAATCCACTGTAGAAACGTAGATGAAATATCTATAAATGTAGAGGCTAGTTGAACGGGCGGGGGGTAATTTTCTATAAATCAAAATTATAGTTGAAGGGGGAGGGGATAATTTTTTTTTATATGTGTACTACGTTATTGGCAACAAAGAAGTATTTTTTTTGTTAAAATTCCTTCCCTGGCTGTTTGGCTGAAAATGATTTTAAATATAAACATTAGAATATGGAAGTGATGTATGGTTCTCCATACCGATATTTTTAAAGTTTTGGTCGCATCTACCACCTCTTCAAAAGATCTAATCCTGGGGAGGGGGTCCGACTGTAAACCTATCTTCCTCCGAATTCTTGTTCCCATACCAAAGATTTTCGTAATATAATCTACAGCGTTCCTCATCCTCATACATTGAACTTTAGGTTATCTCGTTCACCACTATACAATGTTTTCAGTGTGTTGTCAGAGAACGCCTATTGACCATATCTCATTAATCCGCTTTACCTTCTTACGGAGCGTAAACACAATTTAGATTAAGCATTCTTTTAAGATGTTCAGATGTCGTCGTCGTCATCATCATCATCACCATCACCATCACCATCACCACCACCACCACCACCACCACCACCATCATCATCATCATCATCATCATCATCATCATCATCATCATCATCATCATCATCATCATCATCACCATCATCATATACTCTAAGGATTAGGCTCCAACGCCCGTTCCGGCCCCACACGGATCCATTTTGTTCTTGGCCGTCCCAAACTACGCTGTTCTCTTCCGTGCAGCAATCGCCTCGGTTTGTTAGGTGACGGTTGTCTCTGTAGGCAAACTACCCATTTCTGTCTGTATTCTTTTATTTTGCTACAAATGTTAAAGATATTCAGTTGAGCCCTGACATTTACATTCTTCATGTGGTTGATAATCTCATACCTAGCGACGGGTCACAGAAATCGCATTTCCGCGGCTGTACACTTTGGGAGCCCTTGTTAGTGAAAGCCCCAGTTTCACACCCATAAAAAAAAGCGGATACTGTCATAATTTTTTAGAACGGAAGCAGGCGTTTCAGACGTACAAATATAATTCTGTCGGAAACGCAGTCACAGCCCTTAACCCTATCTCCTAAACTCTTTTTTATTAAGGTTGCTACACCTCCTTTACTTGTTCTTCGCTGCTGGCAACACCGTTGTAAATCATCTCTACTCTACGTACTTGCTACTATGTAGTTTCTGTTTTGCTTCAGAGTAAAAGAAATGAAAAAAATCTACTGTGTTTCGGAGATAATCTACTTTTGTATTTTCCAGTGCTCTTGCCAATTTAGATTCTTTACCAGCTATCGATCTAACGTTCCATGTTCCTAAAACCAATTACATAAAAACATATAAAATGACTGTGTTCAAACGACTGTGATCTCACTGCGTACAGTCCGGATTGCGTGCATGCCAAAATTTGTCTAGATTGCGAATACTCATAAATTATTTTAGAGTTCATGACTGTCACCCAAATATTCCGTGTCCAAACTGTCGACAACGAACAACTAGGCATCTGGAGTGTGGCCGAGTAAAGACTCTGGTTAAAAACCAACAACATGTGTGAACAGTTACCAAGCCAAAAATACGCAAAGTCAAAACCTAGAGATATCATTTTCTAGCTCTTCCTTTACATATAGAATAATATTATCGTCACGGGAACCGCCATCGTTTTGCATTCACTTAAAGAAACAGTTCTATACAGAAAATTACTTCAATTGAGAGAGAACACATACACAAACGGAAGCATACAGTATACAAGAAAGCATACAAAAGCGTTACATGAGTAAATTCGTAGGTGACATCTATATATTAAAGGCTTAACAAAGAAACGATTTAAACTGTAGGAGACTTTACCACAAGCGACAGTCCGCTATCGTATATGTGTGTGCGCACGCGCGCGCGCGCGTGAGTTAACTGAACGAACGAAGCGAGTTCCTGGTTTCGACATGACCGTTTGGAATGTGTCTGCCTGTATGTCTTATGACAACGTCTGAAAGCATCAACCGATTCTGTAAAACTTGGCACGCGTGTCCACGCTTTTATCCTGCAGGATTCTATTCTTTTTATAAACCGATCCGTGCAAAAGTAGGAGAGTAGGAGGCTAAAATGTGGGTAGGGGGGGATTAAAAAAAATTGCAAAACCCCATGTGTGGTATCAAATTGAAGGGAATTTAAAACGCAATGTAAATATAGTATTTGAAAATCATATAATTTTTGAAAATTTCTACATTTTTGAACATTAGGACCCAAAAAGTGCCTGGAAATTTTGATAAAAATCACAAAAATTTCATATTCATGTGGGGTATCAAATTAAAGTGAATATAAGCCACAATCTGAAAAACTTCTTTCGTTTTTAAAAATTTGAAATGCTTTGGACTTCAGATCCTAAAAATTGTGTGAAATATTAGAAAAAATCGAAAAACTGGGGTAAAGTCGACAAAATTCATGAGCCATATCACATTAATGAGAATTTTAACAAACATCTGAATGTAATGTTACGTTTTGGAAATTTCAAAATTTTCGAACAACAAAGGTCGAAACGGGATTAAAAAAATAGAAAAAAATGTATGAAAATGCTGTGTTCGACTAAAATGAATTGTAATTCGACTAAAATAAACGAATGTTTCAAATTTTTAACGTTTATTATATGATTTTGTGCTCTACAACTGTTATATTACTAAACAAATAGCAAAGAAATCGGGCTTTTTGTAAGTTTTCCCATATTTGGGAAATCGTCTAATATCGAAATTCATGTAATAATAAATGTACTTCGTTCAAAATAGTGAGAGAATTTTGCAACTCGGGGAGCATACTAGTTTACCCTACATAGCGTAGAAAGTTATAAAATAAGCTACAGCTGGGACTACGCCTTACATTAAAAGGCCGAGTACGGTTTCATGGCATCCGTGTCTCTTGACTCCTGTTGTGGAGCATGGTCTTGAAAACCTTGTGGGATGCTTTACGATAACCCAACTAGAAAGTAAATGGTAGTCATTGAGGAGCGTGGACGTTAAAAATTGACCTTTTCGCACTTTTGATTAATTGAATTGGGCTTTAGAAGTAACTTTTTGTTGACTCTGTTTAATGCAGTATGTTAATACTAATTACGAAATAGAATCAATAAACATTACCATAATCGGGTAATGTCCTTTAGCTTGTTCGTAATGCGGAACATACCACAACTCTCAAAACAACCAGGTAACCGATTTCACGCAGTCTGGACAATACCGTTCACAATCAGTTTTTACTATTAATTCTTCATTTTATAATTGGTCACTCTACAATTGACACTTTGTTGTTTGCTGACGATCGGGCTATTCTGTCAAACTCAGAAAACAGATTGCAGATTTTTTAAATCGAATCTAGAAAGACTCTGGATTGCAAATATCCACACTTAAGACCAAAGTGATGGCTTTTCGTGGAACTGATCCCGTACTGGCAAAAATTGTTATAGATGGTACAGTCCTGCAACAAGTTAGCAATTTTGAATACCTGGGGTACAGTCTGTCTTATAATGCATGAAACGGCGTTGTGAATAAGTTGCATAAGTTCAACCTTATGTGCGGGACCACTAGGCGAACCCTTAATTCAGCAAGTAAAGGAACACGGCTAAAATTCTACCAGGTGATGGCTCTTCCCACACTTCTTTATGGGTCTGTGAATTGGGCTTTAACGCAAGGCCAGCCCAGTCGCATCCAAGCGGCTGGAATGAGATTTCTCTGGCACGTGGCAGGGTATACTCTCCATGATCATAGAAGAAACACAGATGTACAGCAGGAACTGAAAATTATGAGTATACTCGACAAGATCGCCCAGTACCGGCTGAATTGGTGGGAACATCATTGCCGAATGGAGGACTGCCGCATCCCCAAACAGCTATGGGGACGGAGAGGTGTGGGACGTCCGAGGAAGCACTTGAGTGACCAGCTCTAATTTTTGCCTATTTGAGACCGGAACAAACCATCATTGGTTTAATCCTTGGAGATGACGATGGTGACTATTAAATTCTTACTGTTATTGTCTCACTTACTGTAACACAACATTTCAGTTGAGTCTGCTATCAAGTAACGTGAGCATCATGAAGTGCAGAAATGAAATTCTACGTCAGTTCGTGAGCCCAGCCGGACGATGTATAATGTTTGGTACGCAGCAGCACGTGGGCGTTTGTGTTCTGCGAAAAGCCGTTGACACCGATTCGTTACCAGCTGCTGTAGACTGTTTTGATCGATTATTAGTTAGTATACGCAGCGGATTGATCCCCCCCCCCCCCCGTGTTACAACAGGTAAAAGTGTTATGAAATTGTTTCCCACTTTCCTTGAACTCTCTCCAAAAATCTATGGGCTGAAACTTCCCAGTATAAAACACAATAAAATAAAAGGAACACCAAACAGTGTTGTATAATAAATATTATAAGCTTGTCATGTGGATAACAATGATTATTAACAAAAGTTCACATAGTACATGGTCAAGGTCGCAGTATTTTACTGACCTTGTTGGTCTGCAAGTGTTCGTCTGCATGTGTATTTGTGTTTTGAGAGTGTCTGTGTTTTTCCTAGTAAGTATTTACTTCTACTATTTAACATTTTGATCATATATTTTTGTTATTATTACGCTGACAACTATCACTCGTTGACAGACTATTATTTATTAGTTTTCATGTATCAGTTTATAATTAGCCTGAAGACGGCTGCCGATTTTTCGTGTGGCCGAATCGTCGCATGTATATATTTTTCTGGTACGGCAAAAATTGTAAGACAATACATAGTAATCATTGATTGCTCTACAAACTTTAAAATAAAATTGAAATTGACTAAATTAATCGTTAAATATCAAAGAAAATATTTTATTATATTTAAATCAGATTCTCTGAACCTCTTTATCTACATTTACATAAACTCTTATTCATGTTTGAATTTCAAAATGTCTTTAGTCTCTCATTTAAAATTTATAAATGGATTATCTGTCACCTCGATTTTGTAGCTCATACTCATGTCCTCCGTTGATCCGTAGGTCCTCTTCTGATGGAGTTCCCTGCACGTCCCCAGGTTCCACTTGTCGTCCTCCAGTTACTCGTCTATCATGGTCCCATCTGGTTGATGTAGTATAGTGTGAGAGGTTGCTCTGCACCTGCTGCTGTAGTTCTAGCAGGCGCCTCTTCCATTAGTACACTTCTTCTTTTCTACATCGTAATATGTCGATACAATCGCATATTATATAAAACATCGAAAGTGTACTGTAGGAATATACAGTTCCGATGCTGCTAAATAGCTTTTGTTTATTTACTTGTTACTATGGTAATTAATTCTGGTCTCCATGGTGTTGTTGACATATTTATACACGTCAACGAAAAGGTATAATTATAAGGGCTTAAATCGTGCGAACGGGGTAAAATATCAAATTCCAAGCATGAAAGTATTTTTTCCCTTCTGTCAAAGGTTACCTGTGCAAAATTTGGTGGCGATCGGTGTAACGGTGTGGATTTGTATTCAATACACATAAATCCTCAGACTTTGAGTTTTATATATATAGACAATTGACGATTGACATTGGAAATTTAGTAAGACAGTTTATAAAATAGCAGTTGCATAATTTATGTAAAAAAAGGGCTTACCTACTGTTTTGACGCTTCGTATAAGATGATGATGTCGTACACAATTGTTAGATAAACCGTACGTTATATTTTATGATTGGTAACTCTGCAGCTGACACGGTGGTGTTTGCTAACGACCAGGCGAACCCGGAAAGCGGCTGCAAGGATACATACTTGATACAGTCTACAAGGATTTCGAATTACAGATCTCCACATTGAAGACCAACATGATGGGTTTTCATGAATTTTTATCCCATACGAGAAAAAAATTGTTAATTGTAGTACTGTTCTGGTACAGGTCAGCATTATTAAATATCTGGGCTTTAGTGTGTCTCATATGAAACAGCGGCATGAGAATAAAGTATAGCATATAGTATAGGATCATCAGGATAACTGTAAAATCAACGAGTACCAGGTGATGGCCCTTCCCGCACTTCTCTGTAGGTCTGAGACTTTGACTTCAACGAAATTCCAGGCCAGTCGTATTCAAGCGGTCGAAATGAGATTTTTTAGATCGTAGAAGAAATGCAAGTATACGGCAGGAACTGAATCCATTGGATACTTGATAGGGTTGTCCAGTATCGGCTTGAATGTTTAGAACACCTTAACCGAATTGAAACACTGATAGTTTCCGTTCTAACTGACAATTAAAGTATTGAGTTAAGTGGCATCCCCAATAATTGAATGCTTTTAAGTTATAACAACAGTATATTATAAAACGTGATATTACAAATGTGTTCTCTCGATTACAGGTAGCAGAAATGTTGATGACGGTGATCGACGCCGTGGAAGTATGTACGTAAACATGAAAATTAAGGTAGCACATGTGCTTGTGCCAAACGTCTTGTTGCACCGTGTGTATTTCAGTAGTGGCGGTGGCGGGCGGTAAACAGGTGTGGGTTTCATTGTGGGTTTGTGGCCGCGAATACAAAGCAGACTCCGTCCGGCGGCGGCGGAATTTAAATGACACTGTCAAACCCAGAGACGCTGTGCACATTCAGACGAGATTCGCTTTCGTAACCGGTGAGAATGTCTGATATCCGGAACCGTGTGATCAGAAACTGACCGACCGTTTTCTTATCTTATTTCTCTTTTAGTCTTTTATAGTTGAGTAATGATAACTGTTGTATAGTTTTCTTCGCCGTCTTCTTCTTCTAACTTAAGAGAAAGAGAGGCAGGCTTAAAATGGATTATTCTTCGTATTGTTTAAATTAGCAGCCATCCTTACTATTTCTTTTATGAATTTGCTAACTGCTATAATTTTTATTGTTCGACTAAGCTTTTCGTCATCACTGACATCTTCAGGTCTTAAACAACAACATCTTCAAGTTGTTTAAGACCTGAAGATGTCAGTGATGACGAAAAGCTTAGTCGAACAATAAAAATTATAGCAGTTAGCAAATTCATAAAATAAATAGTTAAAATGGATTGTTTAACGGATGAACTTGAGGGAAAAGATATTGTTACGACGCTCTACTCGATCGTCGTAGGTACAGTGGAAAACAAAATAAGTACAAGACACCAATTTAGTCACTAATCACCAGCTTTAATTTTTACAGTTAAACAGTTCGTAATTAACAACACAGTCTACTACAACAAATCAAATATAAATTGTTCACACGCAATAAAATGTCACTAATATTAACAGAATTGTATTACAATTATACCGCCCGATTATAAAACGCAACACTTCACTAATAACCACTTGAACGTACCCAGTCATGTCGCACAATAATAACTCTCGAACCGAACTGTAAATATATTGCTGCTATACTTACTACTAAGGGCGCTGCCGCCAAGTATTTATACAACGCTCACAGACCAGGACGTTCCTAATTGCGTCTTAGCGTCCGTATGAACTACGTATTAATTACGGCCTTGACACAGTCCGCACGGCTGGCGGCAACGATAACAGCCGCAAATTCAAACAGAATCAAAAGATTATTTGCATACAGACCTATATTGTAGAGTTCTCAAGACCTATTTTTTTTGGTGATGATCGGTTAAGGGAAAGGGGTAGTTTACCTGCAACATTTTATGTTTTAACAAGGGTATTTTCTATGGCAAACGATAACAGCCGCAAATTCAAACAGAATCAAAAGATTATTTGCATACAGACCTAAATTGTAGAGTTCTCAAGACCTATTTTTTTGGTGAAGATCGGTTAAGGGAAAGGGGTAGTTTACCTGCAACATTTTATGTTTTAACAAGGGTAATGTTTACTTCCATGTTCCTTAAGGAAATGGAAGTATGGTGATGGCAAAAAAAATCGTGTTCGAAATTATTAAACTAACCCTTCCCCTTAACTGATCTTCACCAAAATCAATAGGCTTTGAGTCCTCTACAGTTCAGAGCTGTATTCAAAAAATTATTTGATTCTGTTTGTATTTGCGGCAGTTATCGTTTGCCATAGAAAAAATTCTACACACAGATACACATACAGACACTTTTCGAAATATCGGTATGGAGAACCATACATGACTTCCATGTTCTAAGATTTATATTTAAAATCATTTTCGAAATGAAATATTTCTATAGAAAAAACGTCTTTCTACTTACTGCTTCAGCCTTAACCACAGTACTGTGGTCACTAACGTATACCACCTCACGTTATCGCACTCGATTTTCACTGATGGTGGAAGTCGATGGCATTGTCGAAACGTCTGGTTTTGTAGAAAACATTGGACTACGCCCAAACATCCCGGGAAGGAATTTGAACAAAAACTACTTCTTTGTTGCCGATAACGTTGTACACACATATATAAAAAATATATAACAGGTTTAGTGTGTATGAGGGTACACCGTGGACAAAAATTTTCAACATTTCCTATTGAGCGTTGCTTAGAGTAAAGCTGCGAATCTACAGTATACGTTTCACAGAACAAACACGCACGCCACACGCGTTACATCGAGATTCTTCTGGTACATTCGACAAACACGTAGATTGTTCTGTGATGTCGTAACAATATGTACGACAGGGCCAAACGGAGACAAACTGTCAGAAACGTCGACCCCAGATAAAAGTGGGAAAAGATCATCATCATCATCTTCTCCACATCACGGCACATAGGCAAAACGCTTCCTGTTACTCCTTGAAAGATTCTCTAGGCATCTCTTCCTGGGTCTACTCACACGCCTGTGTCCTATACGTTTATGAAAAAAGATGTATGGAGAAAGAATAATATCTCTCAACACCCCTGCAAATGTTGACCCGCCTTCAAGAAGTTTATAAACTGTGGAAAATTTTACATATTGTTGTCAGTTATGTTTATTTGTGAAAATATTAGATACAGGCGTATAGTTGTCTACGGAAACCCACGCTACATAAACTTAGAGCATTTTTTCGTTTATTTATGCAAAATCTGTTAATACATAACAATAAGCATGATTATTCACAGAATAAATGGCATGAAGAGAACTAGTCCCTTGAGTATTTAAAAGTAACATATTATGAACAATGTATATATAGAGTGTTAAAGTCTAAGTAAGTCCAGAGGAAATGTTAACTTTAATCGTCTTGTCTGCAGGCTGTTGTCTAGTAGATTTATGGCTAAAGGATTTGTGTGCTATTCAAGCCGTTTCACATATATCTTTCACTGAACATCGCAATGGTTTCACTGACGGAGGGCAGGTCCAGGTCGCTGTAGAAGTCGTTGTTGCTGACGAAGTACGGTGCGTTGGTTATGGCACGCAAGACCTTGGTCTGAAACCTTTCCGTTATAGCGATGTTGGATTTAGATGCAGTTCCTCAAAGCTGTAAGCCGTATGTCCACACATGCTTGAAGACAGTGTTCTACAAAAAAAAATTTTAAGCTGGGTCTACATTATTTACATTTAGGCATTATGGTTATAAATATAACTAAAAACCTCTATTCAGTAATTCAGAATTTTTACTGTTTATTGCATGACTGTCTGCATTACAACTGTGATTTTACTGTAAAAAAGAATAATAAGAGTTTTCATGGCTTTTCTGTAATTGAAAAATTATTTCATTCAGAACTTATCTAGTAATAAATGTATTTCTTTCAAAGTAGCGAGTGAGTTTGCAGCTCAATGAGCTTACTATTAGGCTAAATATGGAATTGTTTACTTTATATAAATGAAATATTCGTTTTACTGATTTATAGTCATTGATATAGACAGGTAAAGAGTGATGCTAGTGGTAAAATTCCGAGTTTTTTTAAATAAAGTCCTACATAGTCACAGTTGTTTTTGCTTAGCTTCAAGCATACTTCGGTATTTTAAAGTCTTTGCTGTGAGTTTCACTGGTTCACTGGCCTGTGTCGCGGGTTTGAGCAGCGTATCACTACGATCGATCTGCACTCCTTGCATCGATAGTTCATTGACCTAAACCGCCAAAGGAGTCGGTTATCCTTGTTCGGCTTAACAGGTATAGACCAGCCCTAATGTACGTGTAATATCGGCAAAAAAATTATGCAGTGCGTCCGATCGGCAGGTAGACGGAAGGCACGATTTGTGAAACAGCTGTTAGCGCCCGGTCATACTTGACTTAGGGACGTATCTGCTATTCTGATGACGGCTGCTAAGCTAAAACGGCCGAATCTCTCCATCTGTAGAGCAGAGTCAAACAATGAGGTTTCTTTACTCATTAGTAAACTATAAACTACCGTATGCTCCCTGAGCTGCAGTACTCGGTCACTGCTTTGAACGAAATACATATATTGTTACATAACTTTCAATATTAGATAACTTTTGAATTCATCATCATCATCAACCTCAATTATTAGGCTCTATCCTGAACCTCTTTCGGGGTCCTAAGGTTTTTTAACACTGTAGTGGTACCAGTTCTAATGTATGGAGATGAAGCCAGAGTTATGACAGGAAGAGACAAAGCAAAGATTCAGGCAGCAGAGATGATATTAATGAGGAACACTCTGGGCTGTAGCATTATCGATAGAAAGAAGAATGTGGGTATAAGGACGAAACTGGGAGCCGACCCATTGTTGGAACAGCTAAGGAACAACATACGAAGGCGGTGTGAACAGAATAGCGGGTGACAGGATTCCAGTGCTAGCAATGGAATATAGACCGGTGAGAAAGAGAGATGTAGGATGGGCGAGAGTGAAGAGGGTCCCGGAACTTTTCAATTATAGGAAAAATTACAAAAATCCCGATTATTCTACTATTTCTTTAGTAATATAACAATTGCAGAGCATAAAGTCATACAATAAATACTAAAAGAATAGAAACATTGTGCGTTACAATTTCTTTTACTCTGACACCCTGCTGGATTTTCACAATGTTTTTCAATTTCTTGTCTATAGGTACAAAAAATGTTACAGTTGTTTAAAATTCTCTTTCATTTATTTCCTCACATGAATTTTTGCGATTTTATCCAAATTTTCACCCACTTTGTGAACCCTGACACCTAAACATTATGGTTAAAATTTTTTTAAATCTGATACCCCATACGGGCTTTTGCGATTTGATGACAATTTTGACTCACATTTTTGCCTCCCGCCCCCTACTTTTTGGAGGATCAGTCGGAAAAACAATAGGGTAAACGTATGGACACGCATCCCAAGTTTTACGAAATCGGTTGACGCGTTCAAAGTTATAGTGAGATCCGATAGATAGATAGAGGAAAAGATGGATAGACAGACAAATGTCAGACGGTGCAGTTAAAATTGACTCGCTTCGGTCGTTCAAAAAAAATTAATAATTATGAAGACAGTGTTCATGTGTTTAATAGAACACCCTAATTTCTTCTTTTTTGTAACCTAACGAAATTAAGATAACCATATTTCTGTATCATGGAATTGTACATTTATCAGACTTCAAAAGCATAGAATCGGAATACCAGTAGACCAAAGTAAAACCCCGTTTTCTTTTCTTTATTTTTACTTTTCTTCATCTTCTTCTTGTTCTTCTTCTTCATCATGCTGATTATCTCGCCATTTTTGTTTTCTTTTTCTTCTTTAACTTCTTCTACCCCACCCTTCTAGCAGCATTTGCGTAACTCTTATTCTGAGCCCCCTGCAGGAATCCTGAACGGGCCCTCCTACTACTGTTACTTACTTCATGCTATTGTCCCCAATTGAATACCTACTAACCATGCCTAAGAGCTACTAAAATTATATAATGTAAACAGAGTACGTTCTCCTCAAGACTGTTTAAAATATCTTCTTCTTAGCCTAGGCCACTTTCATCGGTTATTTCTATAAATCTTAAAACGATATTCATTAACTAAATTGGTGGGCCTTCCTGTTTTATCTTCAAAAATTAAGACATAAAATTATTTATCTCAGTTGATCTTTTCTGTGTAGTGTTGTGTAGTATCCATTATTACAGAAAAAAACTGAGCAGATTCACTTCAAAATAATATTTCCAACCTTTTTGGATAAAAGCTGAGTTCATTATGAATTTTTGGACTCACATACTTCTCTCTGTTCTTCGGACCACTGATTATCTCTTCAAACAATCGATAGTATTTACTCAAAAGATCAGCTGCCAAAACGTTTCAGCTATTGGGCTGGCCTATCTTCTCTTCATGGCCACTGAAGTCTAAATTTTTAGCTACCAATGTCAAGAAACATTTACAACGCAATCCAGTACTTTGGCCTATTTATTACTTTCCTTTCGTAGCTCGACGGTTAATGATGCCACATGGCGGGTGGTATCGGAACATTCTTAACTGGAATCACTGCTCTACTTTACAGTTAACCAAATAATATATACTCTCAAAGTACGTTATTACGTACTAGTAAAGTAACAGTAAAATATATATATATATATATATTGTAATATAACAGCTATTACAAATAATATTTATGTTGATAAAAAAATTTATAGTTTATTAATTAAAAAAATGTTTATCTTTTATAATGTTTTATTAATATTTGAATTATTAATTGTTTAATTAATTAATTATTTATTATTATTTATATTTTAATTACTTCAATTGTGAATTGATTATTGTGTACGCCTTAGCGACGAAATATTTTTATTTCACTTGTGTTAATCTGATTATGTCAACTGGGTCGAAGTATACTCTCTTCTATCTCAGCTCCCCTTCTTCTTCTTCTTCTTCTTCTTCTTCTTCTTCTTCTTCTTCTTCTTCTTCTTCTTCTTCTTCTTGATTTTTTCGTAATCCTTCTAAATTATGTTAGGAAGAAAAAAAACTAATTTTTATAATTCAAATAATAATAGACACGAGTATTTAAAACAAATCTGATATTTATTTTGAAATTTGTGCGCCAATCTTACGCACATCGACAAATGGCTGCGGCTATGACTCAACTCACAGGTCGATTGTGTCACTAGACAAATATATGAAATTACATAAATTAATTAATTGAGTATGGTCAGAGAAGGGCAAGTCACAAGATACAGTACTTACAAGTAATTCAAACTTAAATACTATTCCATAAAAGTAACATATTCAGAAAATAATATGTCATTGAATAAATAAAATTTCGAATCAAGCGGTAGTGTATGACGTCACGTCGTCACTGGTTCCGGGAGGCTGTGTACGTCTCGCTATGCAAATAAAAGTATGGCGGCTGTCAGCTGGGATTTCTGCTACCCACGCTGACTCCTATGTTTTGTCTTCTCCCTCAAATATAATGGTGGATCTCGTACTCTGCGGTGATGTGGTCCCTCTGGATACTTAGTTATAGTGTTCTCTTCTCCTCGGCGATGTTGTTTTGTGCTGGATTATTCGTATAGTGTTCCGTGTTCCAAAATCTGGTTGAGTTCGTTGTTCTATTGGAATTGGTGTTCAGTTAATATTTCAATATGGCGGTTGGTTCCTTGTGCTCTTGTGTTGGATCGTGTTATTACTGTTATTCGTTTTTGTTCGGATATTATTTAAGTTATTTGGTGTTAACTTTCAGTTGATAATCTCTGTAATGTTTTGTTATGTTGCACTTCATTTTTCCAAACCATTTATAATTTTTGGATCTTCTGTCGGTACTTTCTGATCCGTACGCGTTCACGTTTAACAATTAACTGATGACTTAAATCGTTGTCTTAATGTGGTAATTTTCGAAATATCTTATTCTCCTTCCCATTGTCTGGAAACAGCTGTCGCCTTGGCTTAGATCTGATATTATAAAAATATATGATATTTTTTCTTATTTTATGGCTATAACTTATTAAATTTATTTGTTAATTTTATGAAAATCTAACTACCTAGCAATATTCTTGTTCTAATTTTACATAATTCAATATATAACTTGACCTAATTTGGTTTCAAATAAGCTTAAAATTGACATTTTTTGATATTTCTTATAGGCCTTATTATTTTTCACATAATTAGTAATTAAATGGTTTACAAGTTATTTTATGTTAACATTTTCTTTAAATAATTTTACTTCTTTCATCATTATTCTTAGTTATTAACAATTTGTTGTTATAGTATTCTAATACTGATTATTTCACATTTTATTTGTACTGAGTCCCTTGTTAGGCCTTATATTACCTATTTCCAATAAAGTTAATTTTATCTTCTGGTCATTACATTTACCATTACGTGTTTCTGTGGTGATTACATTTACATATATTTATTTTACATTGACCAATCTCTGCTAATTATTTACAGTTTTATTGAGTTTACCCTTTTGGATTTGACTCTATGGTAGTAGTTGATTTTGGTCTAAAATTTGGTTTTGCTTTGCTATTGGGTTTTATAACTATTTTGTTATATTATTATTTATATGGTTTACAATTCAAAATAATTCAAATTCAAAAAATCAAAAATTCAAAATTTTGCCTTAACAAAACTTTGAAATTAGTGAACATTATTTAAGTATAACCTAACATCTTATATCTATTATTTTCATATATATCATTGAGTTATAATAAAAACATCTTATATCTATCATTCTCTATATATCATTTAATCATAATAAAAACATCTTATATCTATCATTTTCTTATATATTAATAAATCCTAAACAATCCTTCTGTATTTAACTTATTCCCTTACATCTATGGTAAGTTCATGGTTTTCTATCTATTTTACTGTTCATCACTCCTTATATTCTATTTAAACACTCTTATAAATTATAATTAATAATATATGCAGTTATTATCTGTCTTTCAATTTTATGTTTATTATTATAAAACACTTTTTATTTTCTACACTTAATGGTAGTATTTCACTCTTATAGTGGTTTATTATAATATTTCACTTTTAATACTCTACACTAATGGTCTTCACTAATACTCTTCACTCTTATTGTCTAAACATTTTTATTACTCTAATGGTAGTCATTATTCTGATTTACACTATCTGTTTTTAAGTTACCTTTAAATTTACTTTACAATCTTTCATTGGTAATGTATCCTGTAACTTGGGTTACTGGGTTAACGTTTGTCGTTGTTTTAACTCTGTTTAATTGGTACATGTTCTTCATAATATTTTGGGAATATCCTTTCTTTATTCTGCATTCCTTGTATGAAGCTTGGAATAGTCTGTTCCTCAATTTTTATTCTATTCTATGAGCAGGTTATCACTTTTGTTATTCAGGTACTCTGATTTCATTAATTCAATAAGTTGTACCTTATTATTTTTTCATTACTGCTCCATATGAATGGGTGATTATTTTTGTATTTGGGATCTTCTGATCCTTAATTTAATAATAATTTAATTTAATAACTTTACTAATTACGTTAATTCAAAAATTACTTATTTCTCTTATCATTTACGTTACTAATTACTAAATTTGATACAAGAAATATTATTCTAATTTTTACTGCTTTTACATTTATTTATTTTAATATTGGTTGGATGTCTTCCATTCAAGCTTTAATTAGTGTCTTTCAACTGTCTGTAATTAAATGTTTTTTTATCAACTCGTTTGACGTGGTTATTCGTCTGTAGTCCTTCGTGTCCTTCGGGTCGTGTCCTCTGGTCGTGTTCTCTGCATGTGCTTCTGGTCCTCTGGTCGTGTCCTCCGTGTTTCTGGTTAACAGTCGTCTCGTCTAACGTCATATGCTGCCGGTGTGTCCATAGACCTCATCGTATGTATTTTGCAGCTCTGGCTGTATAGCTAGTTGATCCGGTGACTCTTACGATAATTGTGAATTTGTGTCGTCGACTGACATAGCCTTCTGCGGCAATGGTTGAATCGAGAAGAAGAAACTTTATTAGCGCGACCTGGTATTTATAGTCAGGTCGTGCAAAAATTCCTGTCTGAACACTTTTCAACTTGTCAGATTCTGTCGAGGCGTTACTACCCCCACTCTGGCTCAATTCACTATTTTCGCCTATTTTCGCGAATTACGAAGTTTGTTTCACCTCACTCGATGCTCAATCGATCACTAATTTTTATGTGATTACTATACGTAAATTGCACTTCTTTATGGTATTCACAAAAAGAGTTATTCATTTTTTATGTATAGTAATTGCACTTTTCGTCACCTCTGTATGGGTTTTTAACATTTTATTTATCTATAATTTCTACACACTTTGGTGTCTTTTGTTTTATCCTATCGTACATAGTTTTCTTATAATTAACAATAAACATATAACTATTCTACTTGAAAAGGGTTGGTTACATTTCAGGAATGGACAGGTTTCACACACACTAACAAAATACGCACGTACACAACGCTAGCGACAGGTGTGTCGAAACTGCATGTCCATGCATGAATTCTCTACTCCCTATTTTTTTACTACGATTCGGCTCATGCAATCTGAATCATGTTTATTAATTCATATTTATTCATTTTTATTATTTACTAGCGAGTACCCGGCATGCGTTGCAATGCCACTCAAAGAAAGAAAGTGTTTGTATATATATAATATATAAAGACTTCGTTCGCGTGGTCTTCAATTTAATGCGATAATATATTTAGAACAGAATCTATTCCATTGGGTTGCCATAGTAACCAGATCTAATAAGTTAGTTTTTTAAGACTCCAAAGGACCCCCCAGAGGATCGTATCGAAAAAAAACACCTGTCCTATGTTGGTTTTCCCGTTGCGTAAAATATTTGTGCCAAGTTTGGTTGAAATCGGTCCAGTGGTTTAGGAGAAGATGTGGAAGACCCCAAAGGACCCCCCAAAGGACCCCATCGAAAAAACACCTATCCTATGTTGGTTCTCCCGTTGCGTAAAATATTTGTGCCAAGTTTGGTTGAAGTCGGTCCAGTGGTTTAGGAGGAGATGTGGAAGACCCCAAAGGACCCCCCGAAGTATCATATCGAAAAAACACATATCCTATGTTGGTTCTCCCGTTGCGTAAAATATTTGTGCCAAGTTTGGTTGAAATCGGTCCAGTGGTTTAGGAGGAGATGTGGAAGACCCCAAAGAACCCCATTGAAAAAACACCTATCCTATGTTGGTTCTCCCTTTGCGTAAAATATTTGTGCCACGTTTGGTTGAAATCGGTCCAGTGGTTTAGGAGGAGATGTGAAAGACCCCAAAGGACCCCCCGAAGGATCATATCGAAAAAACACATATCCTATGTTGGTTCTCCCGTTGCGTAAAATATTTGTGCCAAGTTTGGTTGAAATCGGTCCAGTGGTTTATGAGGAGATGTGGAAGACCCCAAAGGACCCCCCAATGGACCCCGTCGAAAAAAACACCTATCCTATGTTGGTTCTCCCGTTGCGTAAAATATTTGTGCCAAGTTTGGTTGAAATCGGTCCAGTGGTTTAGGAGGAGATGTGGAAGACCCCAAAGGACCCCCCAAAGGACCCCATCGAAAAAACACCTACCCTATGTTGGTTCTCCCGTTGCATAAAATATTTGTGCCAAGTTTGGTTGAAATCGGTCCAGTGGTTTAGGAGGAGATGTGGAAGACCCCAAGAACCCCCCATAGGACCCCATCGAAAAAAAATCATAAACCTTCGCGGGCGTGCGCACAACAACTCACCGAAGTTTCATCGCAATCGGATGAATGGTATAGGAACGCATACGGGACAAAGAAAGAAAGAAAGAAACAAACATTCATTTTTATAGATATAGATTTGGGCAATGCACAGTATCATTACTGTTTGTACTGTTGCAATATATTTGTTTTGGATGTTAAATACATACGGGGAAATTAGTTTCACTTAAGTTCAAAGGTTTATTCCCATTCCAAAAAAATAAAGGGAAATGTTTGTGCGGGCCTCCTTAGTAACCTAACGGAATTAAGATAACCATATTTCTGTACCATGAAATTGTACATTTATCCGGCTTCAAAAGCATAGAGCCCCCCTCCCATTAGCCCCTTCGTATTGTGGACCCGGCTATTACGCCACTGTGCAGCAGTCTAGATTTGGATGTAAGGGAAATGGAAAAGAGACTGGTAAAGAAGTCATGTGGTGTGAAATGTGCTGTTATGGATGTGGAAGAGAGAGAGGGGGATAAATAGATAGATAGAAAGATAGATAGATAGACAGATAGAGAGAGAGAGAGAGAGAGAGAGAGAGAGAGAGAGAGAGAGAGAGAGGGAGAGAGGGAGAGAGGGAGAGAGGGAGAGAGGGAGAGAGAGAGAGGGAGAGAGGGAGAGAGGGAGAGAGGGAGAGAGGGAGAGAGAGAGAGAGAGAGAGAGAGAGAGAGAGAGAGAGAGAGAGAGAGAGAGAGAGAGAGAGAGAGAGAGAGAGAGGCAAGATTGAGGCTTTAGAGATGCGAAACGAATGGAGAGAACAAATGAGGTGACGGGGTAAGAAATGAGCAGGTTATGTACAGAAAAAAGAAACCAGAACACTTAGATACAATGCAGAGGAGAAAATGAAACTGAGAAGGATATTCGGGAGAGGACATTTTATTTTACAAACGATGTTGGGAAAAGCGGAAAGGAGAAGAGAAAGGAACAAATTAACGATGATGGACGATTTTAAAAGAGGAAGGTATAAGAGAGACAAAGAACAGGTCTTGGACAACAGTGTTGTACAGGCCTGCCGATCGGTAGACGATGATGTGCGACGTGATTACGTAGAGTTCTAAACAGACGATGTCAGCCCGAGGAGGAAATCTCACACGGCCTGTTTAGAGAGAAGAGAAGAGAAGAAGGACAATGAAAGACAATTGGTGATGATAATCACGGTCATGTAAAAACTCCAAGTCCCCGAAGGCCTGGCGAACGAGATAATTCGACCGAACAATATTTACATTTAAATGGCACACGGTACCGAGGTAAAAATTCGTGTTACACCCATTTGACGGTGGAATAAATTTGTAACGGCGCATTCATTTTATGACATTTATTGTCGCCAGCGCTGAAATATTACGAGTAAGTGCAGCTTTAACCACAACACACACGCGCGCGCACACACACACACACATAACAGGTGTGGCATATATTACCAGACGACATGGTCCGCTAAAACGTGTAATCCTACACAAAACGATGTCTGATACTGGTGTAAAAATTCGATAATGAAATTCATAAACGTAAACTTTAAGTTATTTACGACACCAAAATAACAACTTCCTTGACACTGAGCGTGTCTTTTTTGTGTTTTTTCTTCTTCTTATACTTCTTCTTTTCGTCCACCTCCTCCTCCTCCTCCTTCTTCTTCTTCTTCTTCTTTTTCTTCTTTTTCGCCACTACCAGCAACTATTCATGCTGTCTGTTCCCGCCCTCAACGGTGACTGCCAACTGCCAGCCCCTCTTCTTGTTAATGGTAATTCATTGTTTGCCTGGAATTCTACAAAGTGGCATTCGTTCAGCACATTACATCCAACTGATCTTGTAATTCCTTGCTGCCGACCTTGTAGCACAATACATCCAACTGATCTTGTAATTCCTTGCTGCCGACCTTGTAGCACATTACATCCAACTGATCTTGTAATTCCTTGCTGCCGACCTTGTATCTTCAACATTCATTCATAATTGAAAACGCGCCCCCTCCCCAATAATTGTTCATGCAATAACTGAAATTCATAATTGTGTAACGTTCATGTTTCTCAAGCATGTATTAACACCCGCTAACAAAGTAGATGTTTTGGTTCGATGTAATATCTGGCTACTTTCTGACGCTACATCATTACTCCGGGTCCCAGGTACACTCCATGAGTTGCAGAACGTGCTCACTATTTTGAACGAAATAGATAAATAATTATATTATCCCGACGCACCGCCTGCATTTCGACATTTCGGTCGCCATTTCTCCCTATCTTTCCAGTCATCGTCTCATCGTCTCCAATAGCTCGATCTGTCATGCTTTTCCTAATTCCTGTTATCCGTTGTGTTGTCAGTCTTCCTTTTCTTCTCCTGTTTTGTGGTGTGTAAGTCAATGATTTCTTTGGCCATCGCTTCTCCTCCATCCTCATTACGTGACCATACCATAGCAACTGTCTGGATTCTATTCTTTCTGCTGTTGTAAATATGCGCCCTGTTTTCCTTCTCATATCTTCGTTTCTAACATGTTACATTCTAGAAATATTACACGCTCTTCTTAAGAAGTCCGTTTCCTCACACAGGTTGGTTAGTTAGCGTATGTTGGTTAGCGTCTGGAGTGATTCCTCAGCTTGTGTTTTGTTTTTGATAATAAATAATAATAGCCCACTTATAATTTAGACAAACTAGAAATATTGGAAAGACGAATTATTAGGAAAATATTAGGCCCACGAAAAACTTCAGGAGGTTGGAAATTAAGAAGTAATGATGAAATATATCAAAATATAGAAATTATAACAGAAACAATGAGAAAAAGAAGACTATTATTTTTTGGACAGTTACTGGAATCCCCTAACCGGCTTAGGTCGGTGGGCAGGTGGGAAATAAAATACCACCCGCGGACCAACAGGTGGGGCAGAAGGGGCTATTTAGCTGTAGAGAAAACAACCCTTCTAGGAGAAGGTACTCTGAAATAAAACCCTGGCCCTCCAGGTTGGGGGTTGAGGCATTGGGCTAACTCTTCAATACTCGGAAAACCGTTTATTGTTAAAAATCCTAGTAAACAGCCTCGGAAGGATCGGATGGAATAAGGAATGCCACAAAAGGGGGAAACCTCTAATTGACAGCACAGTGTACACACTGTGTTTTGCTGACGACCAGGTCGTGGTAGCGCAGGACTATCACGACATGGAATACATGACACGAAAACTTATAGAGGAATATAAGCTATGGGGCCTTGAAGTAAACACAAAGAAAACAGATTATATGTGCATTGGTGGGGAACAGAAGAATTTAATTTTAGAAGACGAACAATAAGTAAGAAATTGCAGTAGCTATAAATATCTATGAACAACAGTTACACAAGATGGTAGTCTAGAATGGTCATTAATACAAAGATGAGAAAAGTTGTTGGAAGCTACTGAAATGGATTATTGGCGAAGAGCGGCAGGGAGGTCAAAACTGGAAAAAGTAAGAAACGTCAGAATCCGGCAGATAATGGGGGTACAGTACTCTATTGTCAATGACAAAAACAAAACAGCTAAGATGGTTTGGGCATGTACAAAGAATGCCGGATAATCGACTTCCCAAGAAAGATTTGAGATGGACACCATATGGTCGTAGGCGAAGAGGAAGAACTAGGTTGAGTTGGAGAGAAGGCATCAACCGGGCAATGAGAGATCGGCAATTGGAAGAAGAATCTTGGTTCATCGAGACCAATGGAGACTAGGGATCGGAAGACGTAGGATAACGTTATGAACCGATTTATAAAAAAATTTACTGGTATATAGAATAGACGACAATAGGTTAACAAAGCAGATCTTCAAATATCTGTGGGGGAAGAAGTCAACATCAAGTTCTAAGTCCAAAAGGATTTAGAAAAAAATAATATACACGCAGAAGAAGCAATTGAACGAGAAGTTTTCCGGAAAAAATTGTTAAAAATGGAAGGAGTCCAGGGTAGGAGAGAGAAAAACGCAGGCTCAAAGTGGACTGAAGACAGGAAGAAGAGACACAGTGAAAAGATGAAAGAATATTGGAGAAAAAGGAAAGAACAAAGAATAAAGAATTTAAATTGGCATGTGGTCCTTAGATGGCTGATACAAAGAAAAAAATTAATAATAATAGCCCACTTTATATTTCGAAGCAAGAATATTACTTATTTTATTGTTTTTTTATTTACAGTGCTTCGACAGTTTTTAATTTACTTTCATCATCAGAAGTATAATTTATAATAAATCGTTAAATAAATTTATAAACATGAATATTTGTTTTTGTACATTGATCTCCAATCCTACTTTTATGAAAACATTCTATAAGGTATGAAACCCCTAAATATGGTTCCGTCTTCATCTGGCGATCAGGTATGTATGTATACATTGTAGTTCGATACTCTGATTAACAGTAGAATCTCTTGTACTCGATAATCTAACTATGTCTTAGCCAGGATCAGATTAGGAAACCATGTACAAGAACTGTTTCCATGACAGAGCGAAATTTCAAAATAAAATTTATTTTCCTTCGACGTCGAGTTATTAAGATTCAACTACAGTATTGTATCCTGAAGACTGCTACTGATGTCTTGTGTCCGAAAAGTTGTTGTATAAACATTGCTGATTTACTGGCGCCGTAACCTGTTTTAAAAATTTTAATACTACAACGAGTGAAAAAAAGGCTGCTTTGCGAATACTATTGCTAAAAAATTTAAGGCTGTGTTAAAAATAAGGAACAATCGTGGATATGAAAGTTATAAAACATTTCATCATAGTAATCTTGTTTCATCGACGAAGTACTTTAACAGAGTACAGGCAGTCATGAAAGGTATATTTTGTAACCGGTATTACAATGGCAGCGGCTTGGAGTTGTCCGATAGTGCATAGATGCTACCTGTTCATCCATCAGAGAGGGTATCGGGCCCATGTCGCCCTTCCTGTCGGCACTTCAAAAGTAATGCACACACTCACACACAACAATATAAATAAGTTACGTAATATTGGGGACATAGCGGCGGCGCGGTAAGAGGAGGAGAGTGGATACTCAAAGTTTAGGCAGTCAAGAGGCCCGGGTTCGTTGACCTCTGTATTTGGTTGTTACGTTCGTTGTTCGGTGGGGCCGCGTCGCTCATCGCTTCTGTTGTTGAGGTATAATTTCAAACCACACACACACACACACACACACACACACCTCGCGCAAGATTTTTTTCGTTTCCTTTTCTCACTTCTTGCTTTTGATTACATACATCGCTTGTCATGAATCACTCGTCTTCAGTCTTATGACTGGCGGAAAATTACCCGATTTTCGGGTATTTTCACAACGGTGGATATTACGAAATGAAACTGAAATGACGGGTGTTTTCGGGTAATCCAGCACTTGGGTTTATAAAATTATATATTTACATAGTTTTTTTTAGATTCATATCTACACACATTTTTATTTTATTGATGAATCTGTTATCAAATTCTCTGGGTTTGGAATTACTGTTATTAAAACGGATTGTTCTTGTTGAAATCGTATTCAGTGTGTTCTAAAAAATTATAAGAAAACGGTCACACGAAGCTACTGATGAATCTGCTTGCTTCATAACTGTGTAAGATCTTACAGAAAAATTAGTATTATAAAGATTCCAGGACAATATGTTAGACGATTTGCTCCTGATATGCTATCAATTTGCTCCTGATATTCCTCTGAAGGCTGAGGATGGGAACACAAGGCTTCCCGAAACATGGTCCAAATAGGGAGAAAACATCTTGAGGTAAAGTCATTATAAAATATATAATATATATATATATATATAATGTATGTTATGTACGTAGGCCTATATGTATGTGTATAATATATGAAATGTATTTTATATACGAATTTCAGTGAAAAATTAGCGGAGCGACATCTATAGTTTAGGGGTAGAACTAAAATGTTTCCTGTGCTGTAAGATTCGTATTTCTTGTAAACATCTGTTAATTTCCAAAGCTATCTGCCGAGTTATTAATTGTTTACGAGCTGTTCGAAATTTACGTCTCACGTGTGTTTTGAAAAATTGACAAAATCAAACATCGTGCTGTGATTACATTGTTTGTCAAAAAAAAGGTTGTCACCAATAGAAATTTACAACAAAATAGTAAATGTGTTAGAAGATACCTTCCAAAACAATAGTTTGTAAGTGGGCACTCGAGTTTAAACATGGTGGTACATGAACTGGAGTGGCTGCCCGCAGTGGACGCCCATAAAATGTGACGACTCCAGATATCATTAAAAAAATGTCATATTCGGCGCTGGAAAATCTATGATTGAGAGTGGATGATATTAACGCCATAATAGGAATCTTAAATAAGCGTGATTATCATAGGCCTATTATAATTTAACTCAAGAACTTGGTGTGAAAAAAACTTTGTGCAAGCTAGCTCCCTCATTTGGAGTTGTTGCACTTTTTGGGCGTGCACTCCGAACAGCCACTCCAGTGCTTAGCCTATACGACAACGTTTAAACTCGAGTATCCACTTACAAATCACTGTTTTCGAGGATTTAGCATCTACTAACACATTTACCACTTCGCTCAGTTGGTGTTGACTTTTTTTAACAAATAATTCGTGATAATATCCATATTTCAAAACACGCGTGACACGTAAATTTGAAACAGCTGGTAAACAATGAATACATTGACAGAAAGATTTAAAAATTGACAGGTGTTTACAAAAAATATGAATCTCACAACACACAAAACATTTTGATTCTACAGGTACGCTATAGATGTCTCTTCGCGAACCTTTTTTACTGACCGTCGTTGAAGGTAGAAAGCATCACTCAACAATTCAACATTCAAACAGATTTCAACAATAATTAGTGAAGCATGTCACCTGCGCAGCAATGTTTGTTGGTATAAAAGAGGTATTCGATAAGTTTTGGCACCAGGGTGTTCTTCGTAAACTCAAAAGGCTTATGACATAGGCCTATGTGTACTATCACATTTTCAAATAGTATCTTACAGAAAAAAACTTCTAAATTAATTACGTCTACTTAGAGGGTTACAAAGACGTGTTCTTGACACCTTACTACATCATCATCTTCACATCACGGCAGAGGAAAGGTGCTGCCTGTTCAGTCTTCAAAGATCCTTCAGGCATCACTTCTTGGGTCTTCCCACATACCTGTGTCCTATAGGTTAATATTTCCAGACTTGTTTGGCCAGTCTGGAATCTGATATTCTTTCTAAGTGCTCTTTCCACCGTTGTTTATAATTTTTAATCTTTCATTCAAGTCGAGCAATTGTAATTCTTCTCTTATGACTTCATTATTTATACGATCAAGTTTAGAACACCTTTTAACATCTCTCAGGAAAGCCATATCCAATGCCTGTGTATTTTACTGTCTTGTTTCTTGGTTGTCATCCATAATTCACACGCGTACACGAACAGGGATTGCCATAACTTTGTAAAACTTTAATTTTGTCCCTCTTCTTCCGTGTTTCTAAAACGACGTTTGTGACCTTTCTAAAAAGACACATATTGTTTGGAACTTGCCTAACATAACATCTATGTCGTAATTCTTATCATAGCCAATATTAATACCCAAATAATTAATGCTTGATGCCTTTACTTGGTGAAAATCCATTGTAAATTATAGTAAAAAATAAAACCATAAAATAGTTTTTGTGATTTCCACTCGTCAACGAGTGGAAATCACAAAAACTATTTTATGGTTTTATTTTTTACTATAATACCCAAATAGTTAAAATGGCTCACCTGTTCTATATTTATTATTTGGCGTTATGCTCTAAGGCAGGTCTTCAAATAGTAAACGCTCTCCAAGCTGTCCTATCCCATGCCAGTCTTTTCGTTTCTTCGTAACACCCTCTGATTTTAATGCTATCTATTAACTTCATTATTCTTCGATCTCTTCTTTTTTCTCCTTCTGTGACACTCTCCATGGCAGTTGTAAGCAAGCAGTCTCTTCTTAAACAATGACCTAACCAATTCCTTTTCCTATTTTCTGTTACCTTCAGAATTTTTCTCTCTTCCCCTGTTCTTCTTAAAACTTCATCATTCCTTACTTTATCAACCCACCTCACTTTTTCCATTGCTCGCCAAACCCACATCTCAAATGCTTCTAATCTTTTCTCATCCTCCTTCCTCAGCATCCATGTCTCTGCACCATATAAAGCAACGCTCCACACATAGCATTTGGTCAACCTTTTCCTTAAATTCCTATTAATTTTGCCACACAGCAGTCTTTTCTTCCCATTAAATGCCTCTTTCGCTATAGCAATTCTTGCTCTAATTTCACGAGTGCAGGACATATCTTCACTTATCAAGCTTCCAAGATATTTAAAGAACTCCACCTGTTCCTGTTCTATAAGTAGATCGTTAATTATTATATTTGTTCTTGTTGGTTCCTTGATTTCTGCTTACTACATGTGATATCATGTTCCCATTGCGTCGCATTCAAATAATTCCAGCCACACAAATAGGACCGTTTGCTTACGAGACAGTGTTAAAAGTTGACACACCCAGATCCACAGATGTAAACTTCGCACAACTCCGCATTCTGCACAATTATAAGCTTACACGGACATCCAAAAAGCAAGGTTAAATAAATAGAGAATAAAAATTAATGAAATCAGATGCAGATAAGAAAGAAAGTCAGAACAGCATAAGAAAGAAAGAGCGTCCGTCAAGCGTATAGCGAAGCACTAGTTAGTGGGGGCGATGAGAGCGGAAGATTGGAAGAGAGGTAACGAGACGTTTGTGGTTAGCAATGCTGGATCATTGTGCTGGCTACCTGTTGTATCCGGGAGGGGTGTTTGCAAGCGTCAGCAAGCGATTGATAAGAAAGTCGGTCTTTTGATATTTTTTGTGGGTCTAGTGAAATTGTGCTGTGGTCTGGATGGAGGAAGGAGTTCCTGGCGTACCAACGGTTCAGCTTTTGCAAGAAAGTGTCGGGCTTAAGAAAAAGTTTATTTAGGGACTAGAGAGATGTGTTGCTTGTTTTGGTTGGTTTTGCTTGTTTTGGTGAGGACGGCGGTATATTAGATGAAGAGAACGACGTTCTGTGATTCTGTATGGCTCCAGGCGGTCTGAATGGCAGTCAGCAGCATAGGGCGTAGGCACACTGTATAGATCGTGCTTAGTGTCAGGCTGGAGAGTGGTCACCGGAGTGTTCAAGGTTGTGTGCGCGCATGGGCTGAGGTTACTTTGATGCGGTATTGGCAGGTTAATTTGGCGTGTAACGCCTAGTTGCTTGCACACGCTTGGGAGTTATCGTGTAGGGCAAGCACCATCTGCGCCTCATTTTTATGGCCGGCGAAAGGTTCGAAAAAGGGTCTAATAATCCGTAGGATGATCTGCGCTGAAATATTTGTTTCTGACCATCGGAGGAATTCAGAAACCTTCTTGTTTCATTACTATGCATCTCCTTGTAATTCGAATTTCAAGAATTAGTTGGGGCAGGGTAAATCCACAAAACTTGTTAAATACCTGATATTTAAGAGAAAAGAATTTTATCAGTCACTGTTGAGTTGACATTCGGCCATTGTGATTCAAGTTTGTGTAATGAACGATGACTTCCTCCATGAAAAATGTGTTAAGTCAGCGAGGAAATAATCTAATAGTTCACGAAAATTTCAAATTTAGAAAAGTGTTTACAATGAAAGGAAGCGAGGAAGACTGCGAGAGGTGCAGGCAAGACCGTATACTTTGGAAGATGGAAAGATTATTTCAAAACGAGATAACGAGCATAATCACGTAATTTGCCGGTGATCGTAATTAACAGAGAAGCCATATCTAATTCCATTAAAAGAAATATAGACGAAAGACCGTCAAAACTTTTACGGTTAGAGATAGACCTAAATAAAAACACCGAGGTAAGCCGCTTGAGGCGCACATCATGCTGTCCCTCGCGGGATTCTTTTGGGTTCGAGGCGCACTTCATGCTCAATACCTGGCTCACCGTCTCTGTTGAGGCGCAGATCGAGTGAGCCGATCGTGTAAGCCTACGCGGACTGGGCCCTGATAGAAGTGACTGATTTTGGTCCTTCTGGATTGAATACGTAAAGTTGTGGTTTGCCCCCTTTACTGTAATCCCCAAGATATTACAGTTGTCTAAAAATGGGCGGTGGTGGTTCTCCTGCAATTCTTCGAAATGGTACCAAATCGTTGAATGTTTTTCGTGACAATTATATTTTAATTATATATAGTAAGTTGCGATTATTAGAGTCATGTCAATATTTCGTGAATGATCCAATTAAACGGCTGATTCAGTAATGCGGAAACACTGAAATCAATACTGCGGTTCGACATCTCGGATTTACGTATTCAATCGGACATGGACCGCTGTGAAAATTTTAAAACACACCGTTTTTATCACTATTTATCTCTGCTTTCTTCAGATTTTTCCAAACAATTAATTCAACTACTACTAAGGCTTAACTTTGATCAGTTCAGGTAGAAGTCTAATGACAATGTACGAGTGTTGTAGCAAGAAAATCAGATGGCCAGGACTGCATTCATTAAGAAGAAATCCTTGGATTTCGTTGTCCATGACGTGTCCGTTACTTAACTAAATACAACTATTACATTAACGACTCGGAGCACAAAGTTTTTTATGAGTAAAAACATAAAGTTTTACTTTACAACCTGAACCGGTTTTCATTTTTAAAAAGCTTCTTCAGAGGTTGCCGCTGGTAGCGCTGTCCGTCCTGTTGTGGGCGACGGAATCGAATTTCGAAAGATCGATGTTGTGTGTGTGTGGGGTGAGATATGTTTGCAAAGGGGTGGTTTGCAAAGGCACACAAAGGCACTCCACTCCACTACAGAATCCACCTTTGCAAACCACCTCATTGATGCAAACCACACATACAAAAACATCGACAATAACATGAACATTCTACACGTACACACAAAAGGCCGAAAACTAGACACTCTAGAACAATTGGAAATATACAAACACACGAAAACAAATAAAAACGACATCCTAAACGAACAGACACAATTCAAATCGCACGCATTATTCGAACATATCTCACCCCACACACACAACATCGATCTTTCGAAATTCAATTCCGTCGCCCACAACAGGACGGACAGCGCTACCAGCGGCAACCTCTGAAGAAGCTTTTTAAAAGTGAAAACCGGTTCAGGTTGTAAGGTAAAACTTGATGTTTTTACTCATAAAAAACTTTGTGTTCCGAGTCGTTAATGTAATAGTTGTATTTAGGTTAAGAAGAAATCATCATTGAACAACAATTTCAGCTCTTGGATTTGGCGGAAGAATCTCAAAACGTATTACATTTGGAACATATTTTGCTCTATACAGATTGGAAACATGCAGCAGAAATACCTTGAAAGCCTTGAGATGCATTGGTGGAGAAGAATGAAGAACGTAAAGTCGCCAGACAAGTTGAGACATGAAAGACTTCTAAGAAGAATCAGTGAACGTGAAGAAGTCATACTAAATATCGTTCATCGTATGAAATTAATCATGACCGAACTCATCTAGATACGAAATTTTAGGGAAAAGTTACAAAGGCCTCCATTGCTTGGAAGAAGAAGAATTCAGTTCCTGTAAGAATTAATGGCAAAAAGGAAATACTGGGAACTAAATAAGGAAGCCAACGAACGAGAGAAAGCAGAATTCTCCAATAAAATCGGAGGACCTGTCGTCAGGCAAAATAATAAATAATAATAATAATAATAAGTACTACGACTAAAATACATAAGACCTTTGCAGACATAGAAACAACTAATCAAGTAAAGAATTAATATTTAAAAACTGAGAATTAAAATAACGAAATAATAATGGAAATAAACAGTAGTGAAGCCAGAATGTGCAAGAGAATGTCTAGCATTTAATTATAATTTAGACAAACTAGAAATATTGGAAAGACGAATTATTAGGAAAATATTAGGTTGGTAATTAAGAAGTAATGATGAAATATATCAAAGTATAGAAAATATAACAGAAACAATGAGAATAAAAAGGCTATTATTTTTAATATATTCGGACATTTATATAGAATGAACGACAATAGGTTAACAAAGCAGATCTTCAAATATCTGTGGGGGAAGAAGTCAACATCAAGTTGGATTAAAGAAGTCGAAAAGGATTTAGAAAAAAATAATATAAACGCAGAAGAAGCAATTGAAAGAGAATTTTTTCGGGCAAAAGTGTTAAAAATGGAAGGAGTCCAGAGTAGGAGAGAGAAAAACGCAGGTTCAAAGTGGACTGAAGACAGGAAGAAGAGACACAGCGAAAAGATGAAAGAATATTGGAGAAAAAAAAGAACAAAGAATAAAGAATTGAAATTGGCATGTGGTCCTTAGATGGCCGATACAAAAAAAAGGAAATATAAATTTTTACTGTAAATGGTAACGTGTACCTTACATCATATTTTGAACACTGTCACATTAGTAGTAGCAGTAGTAGTAGTAGTAGTAGTAGTAGTAGTAGTAGTAGTAGTAGTAGTAGTAGTAGTAGTAGAAGAAGTAGTAGTATCAGTAGTAGTAGTAGTAGTAGTAGTAGTAGTAGTGTCAGTAGTAGTAGTGTCAGTAGTAGTAGTAGTAGTAGTAGTAGTAGTAGTAGTAGTAGTAGTAGTAGAAGAAGTAGTAGTAGTAGTAGTAGTAGTAGTAGTAGTAGTAGTAGTAGTAGTGTCAGTAGTAGTAGTAGTAGTAGTAGTGTCAGTAGTAGTAGTAGTAGTAGTAGTAGTAGTAGTAGTAGTAGTAGTAGTAGTAGTAGTAGTAGTAGGAGACCTAGAAAATTAAAATGTGACATTTATTGTAAAATGTTTTCCACAACTACTACTCGTAATTTTGTAACGTACTCGGTGAGAATTTCCTCCAAAGGCACACGACCTACGTCTTCTTACGAGACATCAAAACATTTTTGTTCTACATTAATAGTTGTTCCCGTGCTGCACAGATTTACAGATTTTTGCAGATCGTTTTCACTCTTCTTACTTAAACGTCTTCCTCCGTGATTGATTTTCAGCGTCTCTCTCAGAAGTTGGTATTTCACTAAATATCGAGCCTATCAGCTGATACGATTAACGCTGTGAAACTCTGAACGGGGTCCAGCACGCTCGCCCGAGCTGGCGACTGGCGACTGGCGTCAGTCACATTGTTAGGCCGTTTGAATTAGGCTGCTGCCGGTGTTTACATTGGCGTGATGGAATTCACAGGCTGACGGTGTCGGCTGTTACACGACAAACAAAGCATTTCAAAACTAATTATACTGTACATTCATAGTAATTAGACACACACACACAAGATAATCGATTGTTGCGTTCACCACAACTAGCCTACAGTGTTTAGACGTATAAGGAATGAAAATTGTCCTTTCAGCAAGTGTGAGACACGACATATAAATCACTCGGATACACCCATTTGTAGTAAAATTGGGATGAACTAGTCACTGATCAGATTTTCACTTCACACACACACACACACACATATATATATATATATATATATATATATATATATATATAGAGAGAGAGAGAGAGAGAGAGAGAGAGAGGGGGGGTAATCTGATTAACAGTAAAAGTGATCGTATATATGATAAGCGATTAAGCGTTATTCAAGCGCGCATTAGTCGATGGTAAACAACACACACAAACACACGCATATACCTTTAGCGAATTGGTTAATATATTGGACCGACCTTGAATCACGAACATGTTGAAACGTACAAGCGAATAGAAGCGACATGAAGAGCATTTTGAATTTTTTTATACGAGGTGTGTTCAAGAAAACACCGAACTTTTTGCATAACACACCAAACAGTACAAACAACCTCTGTGACTTTGAGCGCGCCTAGCGACAGACTTGACAAGAAACTGCCAATTGGCGTCAATATTATTAGAAGCTTGGCTTGCCGGGTTGCAAAGCCGTACTCTACAGTTTTTGGTTGCACACGTTTCGTCCGTACTTTTGACGGTACAGTTTGAACCAAGACTGTAACACTGACCAAGTTATCGCAGTCAGGAACGATAATTAACTTGGTCAGTGTTACAGCCACTGAAGATGACGGTCAAAGGTACGGACGAAACGTGTGCAACCAAAAACTCTAGAACACGGCTTTGCAACCCGGCAAGCCAAGCTTCTAATAATAAACTGCCAATTATTCTGTTCCGATATAAGCAGTAGTCTTTGAGGTGTATCAGATTGAGTGAGGACTTGCGCACGCTGTCCGGCGGTTTAGTGACAAACGCGTACCTCGAAGCACAACGTGTGCGTTTGAAACTTTGCGGCAAAACTTTGTAGGTTAAAACTTTACAGAGACCTTCTGGTTGTTCAACTAAGCATACGAGGAGACCTGCATGAGCCCAGCGATTATTTTAAGCGTTTTTAAAGACGCAAAACATTGGTCGGTCCAGATCAAAGCGGTTTCGTTTGTTGACTTGTTCCGTTTGAGTTGATTACTGATATGTAGAAAATCGCGGTTAAGTCTCGTCAACAAACTTTTAATATATAAAGCAGTTGTAAGGCCGGTATGGACTTACGGTATTCAACTTTGGGGTACTGCTAGTACGGGTAACATCGAGATTATACAGCGCTTTTAGTCCAAAACTTTATGATCAATAGTCGACGCTCCATGGTTTGTCTCCAACAATTCTATACACCGAGACTTCAAATTCAAAGTTCCAACTGTGACATAAGAAATCAAATATTAAGGTCCACATTTGGACGTACTGCCACCTTCGAAAGAAGAGGTTGAAGACCGAGTGAAGAAACTGAAGAAAAAAAATCACCAGGAGAAGATGAAGTAACAACAGAACTGATCAAAAATGGAGGAAAATAATTGATAAACAACATACATGAGCTGTTTAAAGATATTTGGATGCAATAGAAAATGCCAATCGAATGGACGCATCCGGTAATATGCCCCGTATACAAGAAGAAGGAAGATAAGCCAAAATGTAACAACTACAGAGGAATATCATTGCTAGGCGTAGTTCAAAATTTTGGCCGCGATTATAGCAGAGAGAATTAAGCCATATGCAGAGGAGGTTTTGGGAGAGTACCAATCAGGCTTTAGAAGCGGAAGATCCACTATGTACCATATATTCACTATACGAATGAGCTTAGAGTTACAAATCCAATATTGACGTGCTCCAACTCTACGTAGAGTATAAACAAGCGTATGACAGTTTAAAAAGGAAGTAATTACTATAGACAATGGAGGGCTCTGGAATACCAAGGAAGTTCATTAATCTCACAAACAATAAATAGGATGAGGAAACAGGGAGTTCTATCAAAACAGTTTAAAATGGAAAGGGGGCTAAAACAGGGTGATCTGCTCGTATAACAGATCCTCCCAATAGCTAGCATATGCAGACGACGTGGTGACTATGGCAAGAACAAGATAAGCGCTAGTGGCAGCATATCAGCAACTGGAACGAGATGGACAAAAGGCCTGATTAAAAATAAATGAAGAGTTTATGGAGACTCGGACATAGTTGCGACAGTGAAGGCGCAAAGGTTGCGATGGTTGAGGCACTTGGTCATAATGAGAAGTGGTCTAGGCAAAAAATGACATTGGAAAGGAGGGAGTAAGGAGGAGAGGACGTCCGAGTAGGAGATGGTGTGAAGATGTGGAAGGGGCTTTGTGGAAGATGGGAGTGACAGGTTGTAGGAGTAAGGCTATGAACAGAGAACAATAGGGAATAATCATTGAGTAGACCAGGGTTCTACAGGGACCGGAGTGCAAGAGAAAACAAAGGCTTGTAGTTACCCGTGGAACTAAAACTTGGGTACTCAAAGGAAAGATTGAGAAAATTCTTGAAGTTTTCAAAAAGAAGGTCCTGCAAAACATATCTCTTCTTCTTCTTCTTCTTCTTCTTCTTCTTCTTCTTCTTCTTCTTCTTCTTCTTCTTCTTCTTCTTCTTCATGTGGCATGACATTCCTTTATTAGTTTCTTTCAACATCTGCCCTCCTCCTCCTCCTTGACTCAGAGGTTTGTGGGTTTGCAAATTCTTTCCTTCCGAAGACAGTCTCTTAATCAGCTCATAATTTCTTCCTGTTTTTATTTGTTTTCTTCCTGTTTCATGTACTGCCTGGCTAACAGTAGTCATTTCAACAATTCTGTAGCATATGTTTCATACGTTTAGGGTTAATTTATCTATATTGATGGCAAAGTTAGAGAATGGAAATTACGAGTGGATCTGGGAATGAAAATAAATAATAGAACATACATGAATACAATGCTGTTTGCCGATGATCAAGTAATCATCCAAAACAATGAATGTGAGCTCCAGAGATCGATATGTCAGTTACAGCAAGTCTGTTCGAATTATAACATGAAAATTTCTGTGCAAAAGACAAAAACTACGTAATTTATGGGAAAATACCCCTTGCGATCTAATATTGTATTGGATAATACGAGTATAGAGCAAGCAAGTGTGACATTTCCGCTGTCTTGGTTGAGATATCACTTGTGACTTGGATATTACTATGTTGATCATATGTAGGCCAAATTTCAGTCAATAAACGGTTCGTCAAGCATTATCGAGGAAAACAAGAAAAAACTAGACTAACATTTTATAAACTAATGGCTGTGTCAGTGTTCTTGAGTGGTTCTGAAACTCGTGTTTCGGTGAAGAAACACCTGAGTGGGATAAAGGCATAGAAGATAAGATTCTTGCGATCTGTTAAAGGCTGCACACGAAGAGGTAGATTCTACAATGAAGACAGTCTTAAAGAGTTTAATATTTCTTAATATCCAAGATCGTATTGCAGAAAAGAAAGATAGATGGACTCCTCATCTGAATAGGATGCCAGATGGCAGGTTGGCTAAAGAAGTTTGGCAATACAAAGGAATATAGGAAGACCTAGGAAGCGTTGGTGAGTTTGCTGTACAGTGGAACTTCACTAATTCGTCTCCGTCGGTAATTCGTCACCCAATCAAGCTTTTTTTCTTTTTTTATTATCAAGCGAGTAACATATACGTTCTAATTATTGCCGAGGCGGTACAGAAAGTGTTTTCTACAAAATTTGGCACTTTGTGAAAACTATATGAACATTGAACAATTTTGAAAGGAATAGACTATAAAGGATGCAATATATAATGCAGTTGATACCCGCAACGTATTCCGGAAGACAATCTAAAGTCTGCCTGGAATAAGTTACGGTCAATTGAATTACAACCAGTGTCTACAGAACCAGAATGTCTTAACCCCACATAGGAATTGTTATATATCTGCTAATACCTACCAGCATTTAACAGATCGAATGAAGACGACATCAAAAATTGGTGTGAAATAGACTTACCGGATGTAGGCTACGAAATGTTTAGTGATGGTGGAATTGTTACATACTTATCCACAAAACCTACAGAAGCTGATGATGAAGAGGAAGACCAGCCAATAAAACCTGCAAAGTCCCATAAGGAGGCAATTCAGTCACTAGTTGAATATATAAATCAAGTGGTACGAAGGCAAAAATGAACCAGAACTGCCTAAAATAATTTCACTGCACCAAATACATAATTGGCTCTTGAAAACTACGGTCGACAGAAAGAACAAAAGTAAATTACTGATTTTTTTTCACAGTCATTAAACAAATATGTTTTCAGATACAGTGCTTAACGTGTTTGAGTCTGAAAATGTCCAGCAATAAATATGTTCTTGCATAACATTACTACTGTACTGTATATTGATAGTGTTGTAACAAAACATTTTATATTGTCTTTAATGGGTTTGTTTCTTACTTCCTCACTAATTCGTCATCCTTTTGGTCCCGTAGGTGACGAACTAATGCGGTTCTACTGTACTCCTTTGGGACCGGAACAGGTAATTCGCCTAGTCCGAGGTGGAAGAAGAAGATTAATGAAATGGAAGATCACCTATACGCTTTCCCGTTCCGCCAGTTCGTCACGAAAGAAGCTACATGTCGTGGATTGTGATGGATAACGATTTTAAAAAGTTTTATTTCAATAAGGTTTTGTAATTTTGTAAACAACAGCTCGGCTTTAATTTAACAAACGCGATGTAACCCACCACTGTTATATGATGCCACCACCACTTACACGTTTTTCCAGAATCGAAGTCAATGTAAATGTGTACGTTCACCAAGACAGAGACGGCAATGGAGATGAACGGTTTCGCCGGATACAATTGCGTAACGTGTGTGTGTGTGTGTGTGTGTGTGTGTGTGTGTGTGTGTGTGTGTGTGTGTGCGTGCGTGTGCGCGTGCGTGCGCAAACTTACCGTCTACTACTAGAAAGATCCGTTATAAGCGACTGAAACGTGTTTTCATTCAGGTTTTTTTCTTCTCTTGCAACGTCTTCTCCGCGCGCAAACACGCACGCACGCTCGTACAGTTGATGTTACATAACTGTTACTGTACGGTGAGATTAATTACCATTCGCAGATCCGTGTTACTACCGCTGTTTTACACCTTACGGTTGAGCGTACGACGGATTCAAATCGGGCTATAGGAAAACCTCCAAACTGACAGTATACAAATCTGTATATGCTTCAACACTGACGTACAGCTGAGAGTCATAGACTCTGAATTACAGACATAAAAAGAGTATACAAGCAATGGAGATGAGGTTCCTGAGGAGTATTGATAAGAAATTGAGATGTAGAGATAGGGTGAGAAACGTTAACATCCGGAAGAATTTAAAGATATTTTCTTTAAATGATAAAATTGAAAGCTCGCAACTGCGTTGGATTGGCCACGTCTGTAGGATGAATGTGGCACGAGGTGTCTGCTAGCGTTACGCTGAAATCGTGATAATGTCTATGTAGATTAATTAGGCTACATCACTTTAACAACCTTATATGGGATGTTTAGTTAGAGAGGACATGCTTTATAGTCAAGAGGTGAAATGCAGAATTGCCTTAGCCAATGAAGCTCTTAATAGGAAGAAAAGATTACTGTGCGGGCAGCTAGACATAACGCTAAGAAAGAGGATGGTGAAGCTTCTATACGGGGCAGAAACTTGAACATTGAGAAGAGAAGAGGAGAGGTTGTTACAGGTCTTCACGATGTGGACATGGAGAAGGATGGAAGGGATTTGTCGGAAGGATAGATTGTCTTGGAAAAGCAGAAGAGTAAAGGAGAGTGTTGGTTACCATCAATGGCAGGAAGAGAAATTGTCTGGGTCACTGTATACGGAAAAGATGAGGCAAGCTGATGGTAGAAACATAGGAAGGGCTGATAAATGGGAAGAGGATTAGGGGACGGAGGATGAGACAAGTGGTGGACGATGTACGGGTGCTATGTCAAGAAATAAAGCGACTGGCCTAGGACAGTAAAGCATGGAGAGAGAGAGCTCTGTCAGGCCTGCTTTTGGGCAGACAATACGTGATGATTAACAACCTTGGTGCTATCAGAAGAAAATTGTGTGTTTGGGGGGAATCAAAACGACTTCGCTTGGTATTAGGAAGCATTTTTTAAAATTATTAAGTTGAACTAAATTTAATTTTAAATTATATTATACCTTTTCTTATTTTTGTTATCTAACCAGAAAACAAAAGTCATGGCTTTTGGGGGGAAGTTTCCAGTCAGATCAAAACTTGTTCCTGAGGGAAGAGTTTTGGAAAAAGTCTCTGACTTCAATTACCTGGGTTGCACTGTCAGTATTGGGAATGACACAGCCGAGATATCACTACAAAATATCGAGGTTTCAGATGATGTGTGGTGTCATACATAGAACGATGAGCATAAAGACAAGGAAAGAGACAAGGCTTACATTTTATAAAACAATACCAGTGCCTGTTTTACTATATGGATCTGAAACATGGTTTCTTACAAAGAAGATTAAAAACCAGATTCAAACTTTGGAAATGAAGTTTCTGAGTAGAACAAAGGGTTGCACGAGACAAGTTAGTTTGCACAATGAGGATATTAGAGAAGAGCTACAGGTATTCTCCATAAATGATAAGATCCAGACATATCGCAGGAAATGGTTGTCATCTGGACAGAATGGAGGATGGTTGACTACCTAAGGTTGCGTTTCAATATAGACCCTTTGGCACAAGAGATGTAGGAAGACGAAGAGTGTGATGGAGAGATACTCTGTGAAGACGGAACAGGCAAAGTGCCTACTGCGTGAGGTGAATAAGAAGAGAGTGTGATGGAGAGATACTCTGTGAAGACGGAACAGGCAAAGTGCCTACTGCGTGAGGTGAAGAAGAAGAAGAAGAAGAAGGAGGAGGAGGAGCAGGTGGAGGAGGAGGAGGAGGAGGAGGAGGAGGAGGAGGAGGAGGAGGAGGAGAAGGAGGAGGAGGAGAAGAAGAAGAAGAAGAAGAAGAAGAAGAAGAAGAAGAAGAAGAAGAAGAAGAAGAAGAATTTTAAAAATTAGATACAGAAATGGAATACTATAAATAATTATGGATAAGTAAAATTTTGAAAATTAGTTTATGACTTCTCAATATTATTTCAATCATTATTTATTTTACTGAATAAATTATTATTTAAACCATTATCGTTTGTGTAATAACGAAGGTTAACAAGAGAGTAACCGTTTTTGTAATTAACTTTAACAGTTTAGAACAATAGGATTTCTTACACATTTTGTTGCTGAGCGCACCGAGACCTCGATAACTCTAACGCATGTGCTTCTCACTACACCTTTCAACTCACTACACGTTTTCTCCTTTTCCTTTGTTACAAGTAGTTATTAACTTCTTTCCCTCATCTTCTGGCTTTTACTTTTCTTTTTCTTTTAGTTGTTGGTTAGGAAGGTAAGAAGGGGTAGATGGTTTGGGTCAAAAATTTCCACATATGTAAATAAAGTTGCAGTCACGTAGGGTCCCATGAGTACCAATCCAATTATTCTTTATTCTCGTCGATGGGAGATTCCTATTATTTTATTTTTCCTGCTGACATTACTTTATAGAGTTTCAGAAGATCAAGTGTTGTAATTATATTGAATTATAATTATAAAGATAATGTTATAATTGATTTCATTTCACCGTGAGGTGACTCACTGTTTCGTTTCTTTTATATAGCCTATAAGTTAACTTTCTTATCTTGCTTTTTTACAGTCAACTTCCGACTAGAGAAGCCAACTCCAAGAACGATATAACGGAACTAGCTGTTACTAATTTTATGATCTCTTCAACGTGAATACATTCAAAACATATTCACGTTTGCGACCGAAGTTAGCAAGTGCTATGAACACAGTATGACCTAAAAAGAAAACAAGCCTTTAAATTTGGAAAAAGAAAAGAAGAAGAAGAAGAAGAAGAAGAAGAAGAAGAAGGAGGAGGAGGAGGAGGAGGAGGAGGAGGAGGAGGAGGAGGAGGAGGAGGAGGAGGAGGAGGAGGAGTAGAAGGAGAAGGAGAACGAGAATGAGAAGGAGAAGGAGCATGAGAAGGAGAAGGAGAAGGAGAAGGAGAAGGAGAAGGAGAAGGAGAAGGAGAAGGAGAATGCATAAAGAAAAAGAAGAAGAAGGAGGAGGAGGAGAAATTTTAAATTTTATCTGAATGTAGTGTTAAATTCTAAAAATTAAAAAATTTTGGGACGCGAGGCCCAAAAAGTGAGGGAAAATTAAAAAAAATTGCAATCAAATTAAAGAGAACTTTACTCTAAATCTAAATATAGTGCACATCTCTGGAACGTTTAATGTTTCTTGACCCCAGAAAGTGGCGTATCTAGAATTTAGCTTGGGGGTATAAGTTCGAGGTCGGGTCGGCTTCCTACAAAAGAAATAAAAATATGCCTAGTGAAAATTAGTATCTTTAAAGTGGCTGAAAAACGCGTGATAACATCCTGAAATCAATCCCATTAAAGTAAACGGTAATATCACAATAAAGATACGCTTTATTGTAACATTGTTAAAAGATACTTACGAACTGAATTAATTTTGCTAATTTCATATTTCAAACATATGCCGCAATGCTGTATAATAAACTTGTTTGTATATTTAACAAAGAGTTACTACAATATTAGCGTACACAGCTGAAAAAAATAAAATAAAACAGCCTACAAATTAAGAATATTTAATTAATAATGTTGTGGTAGTGATAACACAGTCGCACACCGCTATAGAAATATTTTTTTCCGATTAGCGCTTTCAAACTTTACAGCTCATCATCAGATCGGAAATATGTCATCAGCTCATTGTTTCCGTTCTTATGATGAGCTGTGAAGCTTGAGAGCGCTAAGCGGAAAAACATTTTCTATAGTAGTCTGCGACTGTGTAATTTCTGTTTGTAAAAATTAAGAGATTAATAAAGTTTGCCAACTTTTTCGACTCCTGGGGGGGGGGGGTCTGATCCGTTTCGTTCTCCCCCTCCCCGTACATACACCTCTGACCCCAGGGCCTAATAATAGAATCAAAAACGTGAAAATTGTAAACAATCCCTCAGCGTGTTAGACTAAATGGAATTTTTATCACAAATCCAATTGTTTGGATTTTTTGTGTTTATTGTGTGATTGCTCTATAATTGTTACTTACTGAATAATTGTAGACTACTACAATAAATAGTAGAATAATCAATAAACTGATATATTGAATCGAAATGACTGTTATATTGGAAAATTATCTGATATGAAAATGTATCCACTAATTAATGTAGGCCTACTCGTGTGAGACAAGGGTGCCCTATTTCACCGACACTTTTATTATCATGAACGACGTATTTCGGCGATGGGCAGCTAAAGTTGACTCGGGAATATCACTTGAGAGAAATATTAATGTGAATGCATTGCTTTATGCACATGACAATTAATGATACAGAAAACAGAAGACCAGTTACAGCGGGCGATATTTACGTTGAATAGCATCATACAAGACTATGGGCTACAGATCTATGCTACAAAATCTAAAACGATGGCATTTCAGGCCAGCTATCCTATAAGATCTAAGATAGTCGTAAATCATTAAATTTTGGATCAGGTCAGTCATTTTTAATTACCTGGGTTGTGATATCTCATATGGACCTGATAATTAATTTGGACAGTAAGATAACAAGATTTAAACGCATCTGTGGAACGATTCATAGGTACTTGAAAAATAAAACACGGAAGGATACCCGAATGAAATTTTATAAAACTGTGGCTGTCCCCGCATTCCTGTATGCTAGTGGGGCATGGACTCTTGGTAAAAGGGACGTGCAGAGGATTCAGGCAGCCGAAATGAAATTTCTAAGAGGGACGCAAGGTTGTTCTCTCTTGGATAAGAGAAGGAACGAGGATATTAGACGCGATTTAAACATTGTATCATCGCACCAGAAGATTGAAGACCACAGAAGGAGGATCGCATGCCTGCTATCCGTCTACCAGTGGCTTGCCTTGTGTTATCACCCTACTGGGAAGAGAGATGTCGGTAGACCGAGGAAGAGATGGGTTGCGGAACAGGTGTAAGGCCTAGTCCTTGGAGTGGTGATGATGATGATGATTATGAAAAATTACGACCAGATGAATCGTAGAGAGCAGTGAAGAAAACTATCTCCAAAAAATGATGTATAGTGTAGTTGTAATAGGAAAAAGTTTGAAATGAAAATTAATGTAATAAAAACTAAAGTAATGAGAATCGTTAATGAAAAGATTGAGGCAAATGTGATACTAGAAGACCAAAAGTTGGAACAAAGTAGGGGGAAAATGACAGTTCAAACGCAACACAATGTCAACTAATAGAGTCCCGCACCACCGCTGGACCCGCAGCATCCCAATGGACCACAGCATCCGCGAATTTCCGCGAATAAATTTTTTTTATTTTTTTTTATTTTATTTTTTTATTTTTTTAATTAAATTGATTTGGTGGGATGAGGTTCAATGGACCACCAGCATCCGTGAATATAATTTTTTATTTTTTTAAGAAAGCTGATTTGCATATCAGTGGGTGGCTTTGGGTGGGTGGTTTTTTTATTTCATATCAGTGGGTGGTGGTGGGTGGGGGGTGGTTCCAACTCGATGTATTATAGTGTATACTAAAATATATGATCAGTTGTACCAACCTTTGCATGAGTTCAAATTTGTTGTGTGTTATAATGTATATTAAATCTATATGATCAGGTGTACCAACCTCTGTAGTATTATTATAGTGTATAGATATTTTATATGAGCAGGGTTGTCAAAATTTTCTGCGGTGGGGGGAGGGAAATTCAATATGTGTTATATAGTGTATATATTAAAATATATGATCAGGGTTACCAATCTTAAATTATTGTGTGCGTGTATAGAGCAGATCTGCCAACATTTCTTTCTCTTCTGTGGTGGGAAATTCAAACTATATATGATCATAATTGTTACTCTCTCTCTCTCTCTCACACGGTGTGTATGTCTCTCTCTCTCTCTCGTTGTCAAACGTTATGCTCACCGGCATTATAGTGTATATTAAAGTATATGATTAGGTGTACCAACCTTTACATGAGTTCAAATTTGTCGTGTGTTATAATGTATATTAAATCTATATGATCAGATGTACCAACCTCTGTATTATTCGTCCTCTCACTCTCTCTCTCTCTCTCTCTCTCTCACACGTTGTGTATGTCTCTCTCTCTCGTTGTCAAACGTTATGCTCAAACTGTGGTCAGTACCGCACGCATGTATATGAAATTAGAAAGTTTATTCGACAAATATTAACGCTCACTCTCACTTGTTTCAACTGTGTCAACAAATAGTAACGTCCTCTATCTCTCTCTCTCTCTCACTCTCACACGTTTCAACTATGCAAGGTTCCATACCCTTTCTCCTGTCTCCCTCTCGTACATTGAGTAGTCGGTGTGATGAATAAATAATTTTAGCACTATCTCTCTTTCGTTGTCAAAACGTCGTCTTCATTTTTCAATGTATTAAATAATTAATTAATAGTTTTATAATGCAGTCAGTGTGATTGATCCTTGTTAGAAATATATATATTTGGCGTCAATGAACTACTTACCTGTTATGTTGTTACAGATGACAAATCCATACGTTAACGGCTTAGCAATCTGGTACAATACTTCTGTTTTAAGGTTGCAGTTTACACACACACACACACACACATAGGTTCAGTAGTGTATAGCGAAATAAATTAAAATTATACACACACATGAAAACGGCGATTGAAATTCATACAAATCTTCTGATGTAACAGTTCACAAAAAATAAATTAATTGTACACATGTTCAGAGGTGTAGAGTGAAATAAAATAAAGTCATAATTTGTTAATGATTAAATATATTTTAACATTCACAATATAAAATCCACAATTAAATAAATACATTAGAAATTGATATTTTTCGAAAGTTTATATATAATTGTGTGTCGTACTTGTAGAAGAAGCAACCTGCAACATAACAATACAACAACAACATTAAAATCATGTTAAATATCACACACACACACAGATATAGTTGGCAGAATCAACGCTTTACGCGAGTAACTTCTTAAATTATGTGTCAATCTCTCTCTCTCTCAAAAAGTAATGTCCATTCATCAAAACTTTGTAAATTAGAATCTGCACTACATTCAAACACACGCACACACAATGATAAAAATTAGTAATGTAGGTTGTTACCTTAACGTGGTACATGCAGAACTAGTGCTGTTACAAAATATATATATATATAGTAGGAAAGCCTACAGACTACTAGAAATAGTTATCACCTGAAAAAAAGAAACCACACATTACGAACTAATATGTATAAACACAAATATCGTTACAATAATAATAATAATAATACATAAACTTACGTTTACTGCCGTCCGAACTGAAGTGTGAGGAGGCAATAACTATAGATATCACAGTAAGAATTTTTGTTGTTGTTGTTTTTTTGTTGTTAACCAGTGGTGTAACGGGGAATTTTAGCAGGTGGAGGAGCAGAGTCGTCATCGTCGTCGGCATGTATCCGATAATGTCCGTACGTAAGGGTATCACGACCATTCTCTAATATATAACGCTTATCATCATACGGTGACAACGCTTGCTTATTTACACGCATCGTGTACAACGTATGATGATCGCTACGTAAACACAACGCACTGACAGAAAACGGACAATGATCAGTGAGACACTTGCGATACATATCGTGTCGCAGACTCCTCTTAATAGCAACTCGAGGCACACCTTTACACACACATTTTTGACTCGCATTGCTAGAATCTTCGTTGGCCACAAGGAACGAATAACATTTCGCTCTGAGACCTACGAATTCTCTAATAGGACGACCACACGTTTCATCCTTGAACAGTCCGACAACCTTTTTGTTCTTAAGGCTATAACAAGGATGAGACGTAGGGTAATCCGAGGTGTCAAAAACGTGCAAGTCCTTCTTCATATCTGCATACAAGTCTGATGTTTGAATATGATACATCAGACTGTCTGTATCAGTCATTAACAATTTAACGTTGCGGCCGTACTTGGCGACAGCATAACGATAATGAAAGTCGTACATTATTGTTTTGCTAACGTCAAGCACCGTGAAGCCGACATACACGGGACGAGAAAGAACAATGGATTTTTTACGGAGTGAAAGCCCCACCAGATCGTTCGTATAACGAATCATACGTTTTAGCCTGGGTGTGGAAACAAGTTTTTGAAGCCGTCGTTCATTCGAGACTAGTTCAAAGTCTATATGTTTCCGTACGTTCTCCAGCGACTTACCGTATACGGCGTTGTTCATCAGTTTGAAAAGGTCTTTTTCAAAGCTGTTGACGGCTGATTGCCTCTTGCGGGTGTTGAAATCGATAAACGGTTTCAACCAAGCGCTTTGCTTAAAACACAACACCCTATGAGTCGCTTTCAGCTCTAAACCAAGACTTAAATACAATTTCAAATTTCGATAATGGAGAACGTAATTTTGTTTGTCCTCCAAAGTTGTTAACAACTTCTCTACGGATGACCCTGATTCGTTATACGATGATCTGTATATACTCTCGTGTAAACGTTTGGAAAAGGGAGAAAGGATATCGTGTGTTATGCGCTGGCGCACAGGTGCAAGCGGGTAGTCGGAATGCAGGTCGTGTAAGGTATTAGGATAGTGTAGGTCGACTTCGAGGATGTACCCGATGTCAGCATCATCACTCACAGTACGTACGTCCAAGGACTCGATTTCGTTACGATCGAGCCATCGGAAGTCTGCGTAAGGGAGTGGTTGCGACATGGCTGCACCGTATAAATTGTTACAGTCCGTATACAGAATGAAGGAGGTCGGTTTCGAAACATCGTACTGGTCTGGAATCAGAGGATTGTTAGCGACTGCATGACGGTTGGATATCATCGCGCAGCCTCCGCGGATCCCAGACTCGACGTACAGATGCATATTTATTTCTGTCAACAGTTCTAATTCGACCCCGGTCATTTTTAGCATCGCGTTCCAAGCGAGTCCGGGAAGCGAGTAAAAATGACATGGGTCCAAGCAGTAATCGCGTAAGGCCATGTCTCGGAAACTTTCAAAGACATCGGCCAGCAGCATTACGTCTGTCAACAAATACAAATCATGGTAATCTCCAAACGTACGCAGATTGAATGCACTCCACACGTTTTGCGCGTGCTCGTAATCTGCGTCCGAAATAGATGATTCCATCAACCGGTTATCAAAGTGTTCACGAGCGGGTAGACTTGTTTCGTTGAACCGATCAATAATGTCAACATACTCGTATGGGTATACCCCCTTGCGTACGAGCAGATTGGTCTGTTCATCGAAACCCCGTCTAAGCATTTCCTCTCTGAGCAAAGGAAATTGGCTCCCGGACGCGGACAGATTGGTAACGAGTGTGTCCAGAGAGCGATTAAGAAATTGAAAGGAGTCTACGAAACGCAAGGGACCCAGGGAGAACGACACGTAACGCTCACTGGATGTTGCGATGCAGGATACGCGTTCGTCCTTATATTTCCCTAAACCAAGCATTAAATGGTGACAGTCGTAGCCACGAAGGTTGTGAAAGAAGACGGGGATATGACGAGGCATCTTGTAACTCAGATTACAGCTATTATGGGCTGCTCCCAAGAATTTCCCCGTAAGATGGCAATGATTGCGTACCTTGTCATCGTCTGTCAAAGGGCGCTCACACAAATGACAAACGGTGGCGTTAGTGAACACAACATTGTCATCATCGGACATAATTAATTGTACGTTATGTCGTACCACCTTCATCATATCCTCGGCGTCTTTCAACAACCACGAGAAGAACGTGTCTACAACGTTTTCACCCCGATAAACTTTAGCCTCTCTCCAAAGGCTGTGCGTATGATCGACGATAGCATAGGAGAAACCTGACGGGATATGCATCGCTTCGTATGATGTGGGCGATACAGGAGGAGAAGTTAGTTTCTGACGGACACCGCTGCTATCGACGGAGTAGAATTCACCTAACTCGTGCACTGTCGTCGGGACGTCGTTACCAGGTGAACACGATTGAAGCGGAGTGATGAGGGACTCGAAGTCGGCGTAGACGGTGAAGGGTACTTTAAGACAGTGCGCGTAATTTTTAAAGGACATAAACTTCTCCTCCTCCGTGGGCATTTTGGTTTTCTGCTCGCCGTAAGGTGTGCAGTAGGGGAGATGATCGGACAGACCATGTTCTGTGGTGAAACGATGCAGGCAGTAGTCGCAGTAAAATGATTGACCGTCGTGTTTTGTTAGGGATGATAACAATCTACTCATGTTACTGATAAGACAGTAATGTTTTCGGCTATTCGTATCGGTCAGAAGCAAAAGATTAACGTGATGTGACCTGTCCTTATTCGGGGTAATTCTCAGAGGGTAAACCTCATTTTTTGATTCATTTTTGATATTGTCTTCTATATCATAGCCGAAAACGTTTATAGAAATGTTAGGATTCTGTGCTTCAAATTTGGAAATGGACTTTAACGAAACAGGGTACTCGATACCGGACATATTTAATGTGTTTTTGAAGGGGGCGTATTTTGAAGCACGGTCTCTATCTCTTACTTGAGGGTGTATGTGGGCTAGAACAGACCACAGAAAACACATTTCATCCTGGGGGTTCTTGATGTTGACTACTGCCTTGGTGAGTGAGAGTTTTCGCGGGGTTGGAAGGTAGGAGGACGCTGCTAGAGGCTGATACCGTCCAACAACCAGTTCCAGCTTCAGTACAGCATCCACCGACCATCCGCTCCCGTCACGGGTAAAATTAGATATGCTATTGAAGATTTTATCGTAGGATTCATCGAGTAGACAATTCAACTCGTCGCTGTCGTCCGCGAGCAACGTGCGACAACGTCCGTGGAAGACGGCGTCTTTCGTTACCTCTTTCTCCTCACCACTGTCACCATCTACCACGGTTTTGGTAAAACGTATCCTGCACGCAATATGCCACTTGATATTGCGTAAACGTGCCTGCTCTGTCTGAATATCCTCAAGCAATAAAGGACGTGCCTCAGTCATTACGAATACTACGTCATGATCCGACGCGTTGACGTTCACTGGAATGTAGTCGAAGGTTGTGATGCACCCTCGGACACTACTGTTCCTCTCGATATAAAACCGAGTCACAACTGAAACAATAGAAACATGAGTATTAGTAACCAATAGGAATGATAAATAACGTGTACACAAAAATTCATGTTTGTAGTAAATAAATAACACTCGTCGGGGTAATATGTCAGTTTATTACAAACCGTGAAGATGTCGACTACTCCTGATTTTAGTATTGAAAGTGAAAGAATAAAATCATTCAAGTATTGGGAAGTGACGTTTATCAGCCCCGACGAGTTAGCGTTTGCGGGGTTCTACTTCTACCCTAGAAATTTCGATGTTTGTGGGCATAGTATGTCATTCGTAGACGATAGAGTTAAATGCTTTTGTTGTGGAATTGAATTAGTTGATTGGAAAGAAGGTGACAAACCTATGAAGGAACATGAAAAATTTTCATCTACATGTCAATTTCTAAACGATGTTAAGAGTGAGACTTTTCATACACACACCAATAGACATAGTATGACTCAAACGTTAATTCGCATCAGCAAGTTTGCACACTACATAATTACAAAAATAATTTCTTAACTGTGAACTTTTTTTTACCTTGTTCAGTCTGCTCCTCCCCACGTTCCTGCTGAAGGTTAGCCATGATCTTCAAGAGAGAGTGAGAATGAATGAATACTGAAAAACAAAAGGTACTGTTATAACGCTGGTATTATGTTAGTGTATCTTAAACGATTTATATATATATCAATTTGTAGCGCATGAACGTGTGATAAGTAAGACGTTGTTGCAAGTGAGTGGCGAGGTGTGTGTGTGTGTGTGTGTGTGCAACTGTACTAAAAGCTGTTATGCGCATGCGCAAATAATTCATATGCACTTACGTAGATGACTGAAAAAGAGATGATTTACATAATACATGTACACCAATAAATATGCTTAGAATGAAAATATTTGTTATGATTTTAGTAACATATAACAGCGTCTTACATACCACTCGAATCTATATATACGGTTCTGTTTCAGATAATAATAATAATTTGATCACGCACACACATACATGTATTAAATCAATAAATAATGCACTTGATAAATTATGCTTACCAAACTAACGTATGTTGAATACACACACAGGAACTTGTGTATACTGAGACGCACAATAATTCAAGCAGTCTTTCAACTATTAAAAAACTGCTGAGATAGATTTATCAACGCACGCAAGCAGTCAGTGTGAATCCGATAAAATTCAGTTATACCTAAAAATATATATATCTTCAATTAGAAGTGTATAAAAGGTACAGTAAGAATATATTTCAGAAAATTGTATTAAATTCAAATATATATCTTCAATTAAAAGTGCGTTAAGAATAAAAGTACGTTAAGAATATATTCAGAAAATTGTAATTTGATCATACGCATACGCTTACAGACACAGACGTACACAGACGCATACGCAACGTACGTACACACGAACACACAGATGCACACGTACACCTAACGAACGCATACGTTAGCATGGATCATGTTAGGTCCAATTACATATGATTTTAGTAACATATAACAGTGTCTTACATACCACTCGAATCTATATATACTGTTCTGTTTCAGATGATAATAATAATTTGATCATACACACACACACACACACACATACACATACATGTATTAAATCAATAAATAATGCACTTGATAAATTATGCTTACCAAACTAACGAATGTTGACTACACACACAGGAACTTGTGTATACTGAAACGTACAATAATTCAAGCAGTCCTTTCAACTATTAAAAAAAAAACTGCTGAGATAGATTTATCAACGCACGCAAGCAGTCAGTGTGAATCCGATAAAATTCAGTTATACCTAAAAATATATATATCTTCAATTAGAAGTGTATAAAAGGTACAGTAAGAATATATTTCAGAAAATTGTATTAAATTCAAATATATATCTTCAATTAAAAGTGCGTTAAGAATAAAAGTACGTTAAGAATATATTCAGAAAATTGTAATTTGATCATACGCATACGCTTACACACACATGTATTAAATTAAAATATATATATCTTCAATTAGAAGTGTAATATAAAAAATACGGTAAGAATATATTTCATAAATTGTGATTTGAACATACACATACATGTATTAAATAATGTTTTAATGCAAATAATTTTTACGTTTAAATAAAATCTGTACATACAATAAATTATACTCACCAAAACTATTGTATGTTGACTACACACAGGAACTTGTATATACTGCGATTGCACAATAATACAGTCTTCCAACTATTAAAAATGTCGTGTTAGATTTATCAGTGCACACAAGCAGGTCAAATGAGAAATTATCGCTAAATTTGTTGAGTATATATATATTGGTCTCCGGTGGTAGGGGAAAGCCAGTGTTTGTTTTGGAAGTGAATACTAATCCCTAATTACTTCCGGTGGTGATGCAACTAATGAGTGTCATGTGTCATATTAGAAAGTGAAAGGAGGATTTAGCGAATACACACACAATGGTTTATTTCGGTAGAACCCTCTGAACATACATGCAATTAGTTGTATAGTAATCAGAAATGTGTGTGAGAGAGAGAGAGACAATTTAATAGTTTGAATTTTATACCACAAGGTAAACTATATTTTTTAAGACGGGGGTTGTTTCCGAAAATTATTATTTAAAACTGATAATTGTTTTATTAAAATCTCACGTACGTGCCAAATTAATTGCCGACGGCGACTCTGCTCCCCCTCCTGCTAAAATTCCATCTGTTAAAAACAAAAGAATTCTCACTGTGATATCGTTAGTTATTCTCTCTCCACGCTTCAGTTCGGTCGACAGTAAACGTAAGTTTGTGTATTATTATTGTAATGATATTTGTGTTTATAAATATTAGTTTGTAATGTGTGGTTTCTTTTTTTTTTTTATAGTATAATGGAAAACGCTGCTGTAATAATTGACTTTCACTGCTTTTATGATGACAACGGCAATTATATAGTAAAGGAGTTGTCGGTTATGGACGTAACACGTTTTGCATGCAGACATTGGATTTTCGCCCCGCCTGCTACAGTCGTTACGAATTCGAAATACACTAGAACCAACTGCTGGTTAACGACACACTATCATGGGCTAAGATGGGATGAAGGAGAGACACCGTACGACAATCTTGTTTCAGTGTTAACAACGTATACGAACATATATAAATATGTGTTTGTGAAGGGTCTTGAGAAAAAACGTTTTTTAGAATCGAAAATAATTCATTATCATATAATAAATCTTGATGACATTGGTTGCCCAAAAGACGTACCAAAAGACATTCCTGGGGCGTTATGTCTTACACATTGCAATTCTTCTTCTACACTATGTACAAACCATAATGTGCACGCACTTAGAGAGTGGATAATTAATGATTTTTCTGTTATACAAACATTTTTAATGTAAGTGTCTCATAGCATTGTTAATTTCATTAGGTAAACTTGTATATGGCTGCAGGCGATAACTATTTCTGTCAACTTTCCTAATATATATTATGTAACAGCCATAATTCTGCATATATGTACATGCAAAGCTTCAGGGGATGAAAAACACCATCTGTTAAAAACAACAACAAAAATTCTTGCTGCAGGCGATAACTATTTCTGTCGACTTTCCTAATATATATTATGTAACAGTCATAATTCTGCATACAAAGCTTCAGGGGATGAAAAACATCACCTGTTAAAAACAACAACAAAAATTCTTACTGTGATATCTATAGTTATTGTCACTCCATACTTCAGTTTGGACGACCGTAAACGTAAGTTTATGTATTATTATTATTGTAACGATATTAGTTCGTAATGTGCGGTTTCTTTTTTTGTTCAAACGATAACTATTTCTAGTAGTCTGTGGGCTTGACTTTCCTAATATATATATTTTGTAACAGCGCTAATTCTGCCTGTGTGTATGTACATGCAAAGCTTCGGGCGATGAACGTGAACTTTCCTGATGACCACATCACCATCATTACTTTCACTTCTAATAAATGATGTCGTTTATCACAAAATTCAATGCAGTTTCTGCTATTGAGTACAAACGGTGTGCAGAATTAACATTGAACAAGCAGTATCCGATTGTTAACATGGTGCATGTGGACACAAGATATGGGAAGTCTGTGCTTGTAACGTTGGAAGATGGTGAGCTACGCTATCGTGTATATCTACCTAAGAGGTATGCTTGCGTCTTTACAGATGAAGAGCTCCGTCATATAAGCCCCAGCGACCTACATCTCGTGTTTCGAGGCATGAGGAATCAAACAGT
>CM068373.1:128874080-129111975 GCA_034769895.1 Magicicada septendecula
CTGGTAATGCTGTGGCGGTGGTCCTGAGCTGGCCGGCGTGTCAGAGCAGGAGTGGCAAGTGCCTGTCTGGCCTTGCGGTGTTGGGATCTCGAAATGGAAGTGCAGTAAGGTCATTCAGTGCGGTCACAGTCACTGGACCAGGGGGTAAGTAAACCATGATTTTTAATAAAACTTAAGGTAACCAGGAAGTGTAAACTAGTATAAAATGCAACAGCCCATATTTTGATCATGATGTCATGATGTTTTAAAGCTATCTATTTGAAAATTTTAACAGAGATTGAGGACATTTTGCAGAACATTCTGTGTACATTTTAATATTCTAACAAATGTAGAACACTTTTAATAACATCCCTAAAAAAAAAAAAAATTGAAAAAATGAAAATGCAGATATATGTGTACCTTTTTCTCCTAAACTAGTGGAAGGATTGCAATGATTTTTTTCCCACATAATCTACAGACATAAATTATTGTTGGGAACTAGAAAAATGTTTGAACGAGGGGCAGTCAAAAAGTTAGTTGCACTGGACCGTATTTTTTTTTCTACAAGGGATATTTTGATGAAAGTTGTTGGAAACACTGGTTTGAACTTCCGTTTCCTCAGCTTTATTAACGCGTCTACGTGGTTGGAACAGTTAGTCCATTGTTAGCCATCAAATATGTCGCGTCATTTGCAAGTTGCATCCAAGTTAGAATTACGCGCAGTGACTCGTTTTCTGTGGGCAAAGGGGTGCAACCCTACTGAAATTCATTGCCAGTTGAAAGAAGTGTATGGTGACATAGTATTTTCACGCCAGGCTACCTCAAAATGGTGCGTTGATGGTGACATTTTTTTACCCCTAACATAATCTGCTTTTCTTTATGAACAATTTGATATGCGAATTATTGCGTAAAAACAATATTTAAACCTTCAAACACAGTTTTAAAATAACAGCGCGTGAGACGTGGACCTTGAAATTCTACGCCCACTTTCAGATATCCATCTAAATCCTTTTTTAAATACATAAAATGTGTAGAGAAATTTGTTTTTTCTCAAAGGTAATGTTTGTTTTGTTGTGTTGGCTGTTCTGCGCATCGCCGGATGTTATTCAACTGTTTGTGTACTCCAGTTTGTTAGCAAAAACAAGCTTTGTTTGTTGAGATATAAAAGTGCTGTAAAAATGGGTAGGAGTGAAAAAGTTTACAAGTTACGGAAGTTTCATGGAAACAGATATACTGAAAGTAATGGTGATAATGTAGATAGTGTAAATCGTGTAGATATGCTTGTAAATAATGCAGAATTGGTTTCTAACCTAACAACACCATGTGGCCCACATGACGATAAACAGAAAGAAAATAGTGCTTCAAAAAGAAAACTTTTTCCCGATGATATTGTGAAGAACAACTAAGAGGAGATTGACAGCTCACCTGAGACTCAGGAAACGGGAAATAATATCATAATTGATGTAAATATGTTGTCCGAATTTGTAAATAGCAACACCAACTGTAAATATTGCAACAATAGTGACTGTTTGCATACAGTAGAAGATGTGAGTGTCAGAAAGGGTTTGGCATCTAAGTTAGTACTAAAATGTAGTAAATGTGATACTGCAAGCTCTGCCAGAAGCTCAAAACTTACAGATAGTAAGATTTATGAAATAAACTTGAGGATTGTGTATGGCATGCGATGCATTGGAAAGGGACATAGTGCAGCAAAAACTCTCTGTGGTATATTAGATCTTCCTCCACCCCCAGCAAAATTCGTTAATTATAGTGATAGAATAGAAGCAAGTGTGAAAAATGTATGTGAAGCTTCTATGAAAACTGCTGCTATTGAAGCTGTTGCAGAAAATAATGGTTGTACTGATCTGACTGTCGCTGTAGATGGTAGCTGGCAAAAGAGGGGGCATTCCTCCCTTCATGGAGTTGTATCGACAACATTATTTGACACTGGTAAGGTTGTTGATGTTCATGTGCTATCTAAATTCTGCCTAGGGTGCTACATGAATCTAGAGGCCCATGATTGTGTGAAGAATTATGATGGGGCTAGTGGTGGCATGGAGGCTGTGGGGGCAGTGACTATATTCAATAGGTATGTAAATGAACGTGGGCTACGTTACCTAAAATATCTGGGGGATGGAGATTCTAAGGGCTTCATGAAAGTTAATGAAGCAAAACCATATGGTGACAATCTATTGATTGAGAAACTAGAATGCATAGGACATGTTATGAAAAGACTTGGGAGCAGGCTCTGAAGGTGGAAAAAAGAAATGAAAGGTGTGAAGCTAAGAGATGGTAAAGGTGTTGGTGGTTCGGGTCGCTTGACAGATGCTACAGCAGACAAGCTACAGCAGTACTATGGATTGGCTATCAGGAGGAATGTGGATAATGTGAAAGGTATGCAGCAAGCAGTGTGGGCAACCTTCTTCCACAAATGTTCCACAGATGACAATCCAATGCACCACCTTTGTCCGAAGGGAGCTGATTCATGGTGTAAGTACCAGAAAACTGTTGCAACTGGTGGAAGCTACACCCACAAGCATGCCCTGCCAATGGCTATAATGGAAGCCATTAAACCCATCTACAGAGACCTTACCCAGCCAAGTCTCTTGTAAAAGTGTGTTCATGGTAAAACACAAAATGTCAACGAGAGTCTCAACAACTGTATCTGGGAGCGCATACCAAAGAATGTGTTTGTTGGTGTTCAGACCCTTAGAATAGGTGTTTTTGATGCTGTTTTGAGTTTTAATGATGGTGCAATGGCAAGGACTAAAGTGTTAAACAAAATGGGGATTGTAGTTGGAAGCAACTGCAAGAAGGCTCTCCGCTCTGTCGACAATACACGCATATTCTATGCAAATTGTGCTGCTGCGGCCATGACAAAGGAGGCCAGAACAGAAAAAAGACTGCAGAAGAAGAGGAAAGAGACAGATGAAGATGGCCAGGGTGATTATTGCCCAGGAATGTATTAAAGGTTAGACTATCTTACTACTACTACTATTTTCTCAATTTCCCGGAAACTTTATTTTTTTAAATAAATGTACCTTTTTCTCAGGATTGGTTAACCCAATCTGGATGAAATTTTGCATACATATTATATTTTTATATTCAAGTGTGAATGCTGGGAACTAGAATTATTGAAATATCTCAATTACTTACTAGAGGTCTATACAAATAATCACTAAAAAAAAAAAAAAATTGCCTAATTTTCAATATTTCAAAAAATCATATCTCATTTTCAAAATAACATACGAGGGGCAGTCAAAAAGTTAGTTGCACTTGCATAAAAAACGCAACATGTAGATTATTTATGAAAAAACTTTTATTTATATGAAAGTACAATTAAAGATCTACTTTTCTATAAAGTCCCCAAGTTTATTCAAACACTTATCATAGCGCGACACGAGCTTCTCTATTCCTTTGTTGAAAAAATCCTGTCCAACGTTTGATAACCATTCCTGCGTCACAATTTGGACTTCTTCATTGGTAAAATTTCGCCGCTTTGCAAGGGCCTCTTTCATAGGACCGAACACATGGAAGTCACATGGCGCAAGATCAGGACTGTAAGGAGGGTGTTCCCACTCCTCCCACTTAAATGTTTTGAGAAGTTCCTTCGTAATGCGTGCCGAATGAGGTGTTGCATTGTCATGCAGAAGCACAATCCCTTTTGTCAGTTTTCCGGGCCGTCGATCTTTAATCACCTTTCTCAGCCTTTTTAAGGTTTCACAGTATGATACTGAATTAATCGTAGACCCCTTCGGCATAAATTCAGTATGCACAACACCTTTGTTATCGAAGAAAATGGTCAGCATCATCTTTCCGACAGACGGAACCTTTTGGCACTTTTTTGGAGGTGGGGAATGAGGATGTTTCCACTCACGTGAACTTCGTTTCGTTTCGGGTGAAAAATGATGAACCCAGCATTCATCTCCGGTAACAATTTTGTCCAAAAAGTCATTACCTTCCTTCTCATATCGATCCAAAAACTTGAGAGCTGACAGAAAACGTTTTCCCTTGTGTTCTTGTGTCAATAAATGAGGCACCCATCGAGCGCAAATTTTTCGACATTGCAGTTTCTCAGAGATGATGTAGTGTACACTTCCATGCGAAATACGCAATTCGGCTACAATTTCGTCTACTGTGATTCGCCTATTTGCAAGCACCAATTGGTGAACCCGTTCAACGTTGTCATCTGTGACCAAAGTTGACGGCTTTCCCTGCCGGTAATCGTCCTCCATATCCGTGCGGCCATTTTCAAACAACTCGCACCATTTTGAGGTAGCCTGGCGTGAAAATGCTATGTCACCATACACTTCTTTCAACTGGCAATGAATTTCAGTTGGGTTGCACCCCTTTGCCCACAGAAAACGAGTCACTGCGCGTAATTCTAACTTGGATGCAACTTGCAAATGACGCGACATATTTGATGGCTAACAATGGACTAACTGTTCCAACCACGTAGACGCGTTAATAAAGCTGAGGAAACGGAAGTTCAAACCAGTGTTTCCAACAACTTTCATCAAAATATCCCTTGTAGAAAAAAAAATACGGTCCAGTGCAACTAACTTATTGACTGCCCCTCGTTCAAACATTTTTCTAGTTCCCAACAATAATTTATGTCTGTAGATTATGTGGGAAAAAATCATTGCAATCCTTCCACTATTTTAGGAGAAAAAGGTACGCATATATCTGAATTTTCATTTTTTTCAATTTTTTTTTTTTTTTTTAGGGATGTTATTAAAAGTGTTCTACATTTGTTAGAATATTAAAATGTACACAGAATGTTCTGCAAAATGTCCTCAATCTCTGTTAAAATTTTCAAATAGATAGCTTTAAAACATCATGACATCATGATCAAAATATGGGCTGTTGCATTTTATACTAGTTTACACTTCCTGGTTACCTTAAGTTTTATTAAAAATCATGGTTTACTTACCCCCTGGTCCAGTGACTGTGACCGCACTGAATGACCTTACTGCACTTCCATTTCGAGATCCCAACACCGCAAGGCCAGACAGGCACTTGCCACTCCTGCTCTGACACGCCGGCCAGCTCAGGACCACCGCCACAGCATTACCAGACACTGAAACATCAAATCAAAGTATCAAGTAGTGGTCTTGCATAATAATCCCTAACTGATCTGTTTCCCCTTAGCTGTGCGCTGGTTTGCGTTAAGAACCACTGGTTTTCTTAACTTCTAACATATACATGAATACATATTTAACATAACATAATAGAAAACATCTTTTAAACTTCCATAGTAACATTCTGAACCCTTCTCTTATTAATTCTTGCTCCAAAATTCAAAATATTTCTCTGATTCCATCAGAATTTAAATAAACATTCCCCATTACAACATTATAAATACCGTCCCTTATATAATTCACATTTCAAAATAATTAAATTCATTAATAAATTCTTATATAGAATGTACCACATTTAAATCAACTACATCATAACAAATTATTTACTTAACAATCATTAAGCATCCTCGCAATACTCCTCAACTCAATACAAAATCATTTAGTTATCTCATCAGATCAACTACACCTTCTACATCATCAACATAATTCATTTTCATATTCTCTAACTCATTACTAACAATTTAGTAACCTCCTTCTCCATCATTATCTAATATCCCCCCTTTACCCAGTTACAATTAGGTAAATCACCTCATAGGTAAACCGTGTAAGGTATTACCTTGTTTCATAAATACTGTATTTATGCCCCTGGCTTGTAACGGCCAGCTCATTTCCACACACTCTATTGCTTAATGATGTTGGACTGTAGCGCCCATTTGTGTCCACAAGAACTGAATTTTATTAGGGTGTAAACGCTGCTTACACCGTTCTTGCTTCAGCGTTATATAAAAATTCGGCATTACTGATGTCCGAAGACACCAGTAATCCTACTATAATGATTCATACACCCTTAATACGGCACTATCACCCACTTCGGTGATAGCCGCTGTTCCATAGTTATGTTGATTCCCCTGATAAAACCCCCTGTTAATTTCTAAGTTGTACCAATTTCATAGGCAATCAACCATGGTCAGGTTACAATGAGTCTGCCCACAGCTGATTGTCATCCAAAACCACGGTCTGGGCTGGTAAGGCCGGGACCGCCCGAAAGTGGGGAATCTATTTTAAAACATGTTATACATTTAAAATCTACATTATCACTACAATTCACAAAAGGTAAAAAAATCATTATTTGTTACAACAAATTTTACAAACATTATCATTTAAATTTCACTGTCCATTTATCAGTTCTGTATTATCATCATAGCTGCACTATGTCCTTGGAACTACTTCACTTCCATTAGAGATTACACTCAACATTTAATCCATTCACATATATCATTTTCCTTCTAACTACCACCAGACATTGGTCTACTATTTTCTATTTCGAATATTTAAGCTACTATCTACCATGGAGTTAAACTAGGTACATATGCAAACATTCTAACTTATTTTCCTATAATAGTCTCTAACAAGTGCAACAAGTATACTATAACACTAATTTGGTCACCCTAATTTTTTGTCTAATTTTTAAATCTAAATTACAACTACTTCTTTCACATAGCTTAGGTTTTCGGTACAAGTTTTACAATTATGTGTATTTCATTTCCTAGCAAAATAGTTACTAATTACTGACTATTTTGTTAATGAAACAACTTCTAACGAGTCGCACTTGTTATTTACATTAATTTTGGATGTTTTATTTAATAATAAAACTGTTATTTGTTCGTGGACAATTGCCAATAATTTTTTTTTCACGAACTTTAGGGGTCCCCCTCCCCATTCAACAACAAAATTAAATTTCTACTTGCACCAATTTGTGGAGTAGGACCATCGTTGCTTTCACCTCCAGTTGAGGTTACCTCCAACCATGGTCCGCCTCCAAACAGCCAAAATCCACGGTCAGGGATGGTGAAGCCGTGACCGCCCGAAAATGGGGGAGAGTCCCTTCTGAATACAAATAAAATATATTAAATTCAATTACTCATTGTGAACAATATAACCTCAAATTCATCGCGTTCTGTGTACCTACTATCTCCTGAGTTACCTGATTTTGCAGCACGTACGCATTATTCATCTTTACCTCTATAATTTCATAGGGTCCCTCGTATAACAGAAAAAACTTCTTTATCTCTTTATCTTGTCCGCTAGACAAATCATGTCTCCTTACCAATACTAATTTTGTCCTACCTCATATTTAGTCCACTTACCTTTAGCATCATGCCTCTGCTTTCTCCTTTCCCCTTTGGTGAGTAAACTTTCATTCTCTAGTTGGATCTTCACATTCATGTCGATAGTCTGATCTTCTGGTGGATACTCAAAAAGTTGTTCCAATATTCTAGGTGGCCTTGTTCCCTTTATTAGCTCATACGGCGTAAACCCGGTGGATTCGTGGGTGGTACTATTCAACCATTCTTCTACTTTCTTCACGTATAATGGCCATTCTGTATGCTTGGCATGACAATACGCCCGAAATATCCTACCAATCTCTCATCACCCGCTCTGCCTGGTTGGACTGTGGATGGTATACTGCCGTATGCTTGGGTATGATGCCTTCCCATCCTAGAGTCTGTCTCCACCTACCGCTGATGAATTGGGGTCCGTGATCTGATAAAATTACCTTTTGTTTCCCTATCTTTACCATGTAGTCCCTCGTTATCTTTTCGCTCAGCACTCTGCTCGTCGCTCTCTTCACACTATATAACCTAACAAACTTAGAAAACGTGTCCAAAACAACAAAAACATACATTACTCCACCTCTACCCTTGGGCAATGGCCCATATAAGTCTACAGCAACTAAATCAAATGGCCTCTCCACCTTAATATAATTTAACTCCCCTTCTACCCTATAATTCACTACCTTAGACCTCTGACACAAATCACATACCCATAACAACCTTCGTACTCGCCTCTCCATATTCTTAAAAACACATGACTTTTAAGACACTCGTACACTTTTTCGCACCAAAATGCCCATACCTTATATCGCAATCCCAAATAATTCGATCTATCAACCCTTCTGGTACAACTAATCTCCAATCACGCTCACCCCTTCTATCTTTTTGAACAAAAGTCCCTGATATATTTTAAAATGTGTGTTATACTCAGACCCATCTATGTCCGCTTCTAAACTAGTAATTATTTTCCCCGATTTATTATCCGATCTCTGCATATTCTTAATGTCCCTTAACTACTCACCAAAAATTCTATCTTCCCTTGTTAAGCGAAAAATTTCTATCTCCTTAAGATCCGTCCCTGTTTTATTTTCTGTGACATCTACCCTGGAAAGAGTGTCTGGTACTTTATTGTCTGTCCCTTTAATATACTCCCATGAAAAATTATACTCCTGTAATGTTAGTATCGACCTGGTTAGACGGCTATGGGTTAATCTGCAGGTATTCCAAAATGATAGCACTTTGTGGTCCGTCCTGATGACAGTCCTGTTCCCTAAGATGTATGTGCGGAACTTTCCCACAGTGAACACTATACTCAGCAACTCCTTTTCTGTAGTTGTGTAATTCCTCTCAGCTGTCAAAAGGGATCTGCTGGCGAAAGCTATTGTGTGGTGTTCTTTGTCGCCATCCTCCTGGTATAATTCCGCTCCCAGGGCGACGTTACTGGCGTCAGTCTGCAAATAAAAAGTTTTCAAGAAATCAGGGTGATTCATCATTATCATGTTCGAAAATTTTTTCTTTATTTCCTCGAATGCACCCATTTTCCTTCTCCCCATTTCCACGGTTTGTTCTTTTGTAAAACAATACTCAATCTTGATGTCGTCTGTGCGTAGTTTTTCTGAAATTTTCTATAAAAGTTACACAGACCCAAAAAACTTTGTAGTTGTTTAATATTATTTGGTTCTGGGAAGCGCATTATAGCTTCTACTTTATCAGGGTTAGCTAGGATTCCCTCTGGAGTAATAATAAAACCTAAAAAGTGTATTTCAGTTTGTGAAAATTTAGATTTCTCCCAATTAACCATTAGACCCCCATTCTGTAATTTGTCTAACACATATTCAAGGTATTCTAAATGTTCTGAAAATGTTCTTGATGCTATTAATATGTCATCAACGTATACAGTTAGAAAATCTAAGTCCTTAGGTTGCAATATCATATCTAAACATTTTATAAAGCTTGCTACACCAGTGTTAAGTCCAAATGGCAAACGCTTGAACTGATAGTTCTTACCATTGAAGAAAAATGCAGTATAATTTCGACTCTCTGCTGCTAGCGGAACTTGCCAGTATCCTGCTGTCAAATCTAACGATGTCATTACATGACTCCGCTGAACTTCTGAAAAAATCTCATTTATGGGTTCCGGTGTCTCCCGGTCAGGTATTATAATCTGATTTATTTTCCTAGCATCTAAACATAATCTTACCCTTCCATCTTTCTTTATTACCACTACCAATGGATTCGAGTAAGGCAATATCGATCTCTCAATAATGTCTCCCTCCATCATCTTATCCAACTCCTCTTGCTCTCCTCGTTGAAAATGGCACTGGATAACTCCTCTGCATGTAGGGTGAGTGTTCCCGAACCTTCAACTCGCACACGTAGTTCCTGGCTTTTCCAGGCAACTCCGTAAACACATCTCTAAAACATTCCACAACTGCCCACAACTCCTGTCGAGGACTCCCTACAACTCCACCCTCATTAAAAAATATATCCGCCCTATTTTCCCATATTCTCTCATCACTCACATGCATCTCTCCCTCTTCATTCTCCACAATCTCACTCTCTCGACATATATTCACTCTTGTTTCTATATCTCCCTGGCTTACCCGCTTTTGTATCATTTTTACTCATGTAACTCTAATCTCATCTAACACCCTCTTAAAATTAACCCTGACTGGTTCACTCCCAATATTAAATTCTACTATTCGTTTATTAAAATCTATTACTGCTTTATTCCTCTCCAAAAAATCATTTCCTAAGATTACATCTAAACTCAGACCCTTAACTACTAGAAAGGTATTTTCAAACTCAGTTTCATTAAGGAATATATTTAATTGTACTTGTCTAGTAACCCTTTTACTCCGTACTCCTGTTACCCCCACTACTGTTACGCCCGCAACTGGTAATGATGGAATATTTTTATGAATTTCTTTTAATTCTCCCATTACATTTTCTGAACTACTGATATCTCACTCCCTGTATCTGTTAATGTTTTAAAACTCTTACCTTCTATGGTGACGATTACCTCCGTCAATCCAGTTTTTGTTTCCATAATTCCCGTGTCATCTTCCTCCAACAACTCCTTCATCATATCCATTTGTATTAAATTATTATGATATTTGTCTGCTACCGGGACCCTGTTGTGCTCGGTGGACAATGGTGGGGTCCTTGCTTCCATTGTCGGCCTCAGTTTTCCGTTCTGGCTGTGGTACTGCTCTCTATACCCCTTCTCGTTCTGGTTATTATTTCCATTGCTCCTTGATGCTCCCCCGCAGTCATCTCCTGCCCGCTGTTGTGTATTGTTCTGCGACGACGTATTTCCGCTCCGCTGATTTCGCCTTGGTTTCCTGCATCTGAAACAAAAATTCCTACCGGCGTAATTTTCTCTTGAGCATTCCGTACATTTCCACCCCTCGTCTCGACTATGATTTTCTTGTTTACCGTATGCATGTCTCTGTTGTGACCCTCTTTGTGGCGTATAATTACTGCTATTATTCGTACCTGATTGGTTGGGACGCCTACCTATTTCACGGTCCCTAATGTTTTGAAATATGTCTAATATATTTTCCAATTCATTTATATCCGCTACCTCTCTAGTCATTAATGTAATTTGTACCTCCCTGGGCAGGTGTTTACTAATATGTCTTAACAAACGATCGAAACGGCAATGGCGGTTCTAAGTATTTCGCCTCGTTAAATATCCTCATTACGTACATGGTTATGTTGATGTTGTGTCCCCCAAAGTTCCCTGTTCCCATGATTCTGCTACGTAATATTTCCTGGTCCTCTTCAGACCAATATTTATTTCGGAACACTGCTTCGAAATTCTCATAACTACTCTGTTCTATGTACTTCAGGCCATATTTCAGAACTGCCCTTAAAACATTGTAAAATCTTTAATAATTTCACCTTCCAACTACTGCTATTAAACCGGTTAAATTCCTTTACCCTATTCAAGAACTGCATCGGGTGTATTCTCCAGTTGTCACAACAAAACTGTTCAAGTTCGATATCATCTTTTGCTTCGCGAGTATATACTATTCGCTCTGCAACATTATTAAATTTTGGCTCACTGCCACATGTAATTCATCTTTAATTACTACTATATCTTGTTCAATTACTCTCAATTTGTTATCATATTTATTTTCGTATTGAAGGTTATGGTTATTCATAACCCCCACACTCTCTTGCATGGATTGTTTACATACATTTTCTAACTCCACTATCTTATTTTTTATGTCATAATTATTTTCGTTAATCTTATTAATACACTTACTTTCTATCTCTACATACTGTTCTTTAACTTGAATTTTAATTTGATCTGTCATTTGTTCGTTTACATTATTTATTTTACTTTCGAGATTTTCTGTTAATTTATTGATTTGTTCATCGAACTTAAGGTTTACTGATTCTAATATCTGTTCTTTAATACTATCATGTGTATCAATTTCATTCATTTGTTTATTAAAATTAAAATTTTGCTGTTTTATCTCATCTCTCACCAACTTTATCTCACTATTTTGTTCATTTAATTTATCATTCATTTTAGTGTTTACTTCATCAAATCTAGCATCAAACTTATTACTTTGTTCATCAAACTTGTGATCGTTTACATCAAAACGACTATTTATTTTTTCATATTTAACATCACAATCACTCTTTTGTTCTTTCAATTCTTTTAGATTACTATTTATATTCTCGGACATTGTTCTTATTAGGTTAAACATATCGTCCATCGACCACTCTCTTATTCTTGTTGTTTAAACTTTGTACTGGTTTATCAGCTGTATGCGGTGTACCACCGCAACGCGGCACGCGCGGATGACGTCACGCGTTTATCAAGCGCTGCAGCCGGCTACAGGCAAGTTTAGTTTAGTTTCTAACAAGGCTCCGAGCGCAACTCTCGTAAAACACTTCTCTTCCAGCCGCGGCTTCTGGATATTTTTTAGCATGCATTCATAAGATTTCATTTCATTCAACTACCTGCGTCCATCTACAATGGACCACGATTTTATTCAAAATTAATTTCGGGCGTTATTGCCACAAATGCATCCGCACGTGCCGATCGTAACTAACAATCAGATTTTTCAATAAACGCATGTTCAATATCTACAATACAGTCCATTTCTTTCTAACATACAATCCAGTTTTTCCGATTAGCGTTTTTGGAACAACTCACGATTCTTCAAGAGCTTCCAAACCGCAACACTTGTTGTTATTGGAGTGGACTCTGCTTCTACATTACTCATTTCTACCGATTCGGTAAAACTAATTTCGTTATCTGAATTTGAATTAATTAATACTTAATCATTACTTATAATATAAATATGAACAAATAATAACCTCCTCAGCACTTTACATTACTACTACTATATCATTCGTACATTTATTTATACATTATTTTGTTATCTCAAATAGCCATTCTGTTCTCCCAAGTAGGCTTCTATTTATATAAAATTTATTTATATAAACGTCTCAGTTCGGAAGCGCCAATTGTACAATTACTTACTCTTACATATTGTTTAATTTATTGTGTGGTTATAAAAGTCAGCCTTCACTCAACTCGGCCGCCATCTTGCATTCGTACCAACCATAAATAAATTTTTGTTACTCACCAGGGTTCGGATCAGCGAACCGGAAGAACAGCATTAGTTATTTGAAATAAATAAAGACTCTACTTGTTTCCCATGAAATAAGTTTTATTTGTTATTATTTCAATTCTTATTTTTACATCAATCACCTTATTCAGAAAAAAAAATCACTTTCAATTCATTTACTTCCCATCACAAACAAACAAAATATTCTTTCCCCTTCCTTTACCTGTTATGAATTTAACATTAAACAATATCTTGGTTATAGGATTATATAGACATAATGAACAATAAAAAATTGTATATAAATTCAAAATAACAAAAAAAACTTAAAATTACCCATCGCAAACCAGCCTTCTTTGTATAACATACTTCACTCACACACGCACACATAGCCACCCCAAACCCTTAGAGATCTCATTTTTAAAATATAATAATCAAGTTGGAATTTTGGTTTTAGCCCTTATTTAAATATTGTTCTGCCCCCCCCCCCCCCGTTTTGTTACTCATCTGATCATAGTACTTCCATAGTCCAGCCTACTCGCGTATTTGCCTTCATTTCGCACAATTCGATTATTGATAATTTGTTTTTACATATCTCCGAAACTGTCACTTCATGATTATTAATACTATACTTTGAATAAATCACATTTTCTGAGTTGCGGGCGCCCGCGATTTCGTTCCGGAACTTATACGTGCTATACCGCACAAGTTGTTATTGCAGACTGGGGCGAAATTCAATGTCTCAATTTCTGAAGTAGTGAGGGAATCACGTGATGTCAACCTTTTGTTCTTACGAGTTTTAAGTCAGATTTTGACGAAGTTATTAATTTGGCTCTACATTCCAGCGAAAATATGAAGCCGGGTGGGTCTTTGACGTCATATCGTATGACCCATTATCTCATCTGTTACAGGTCATGTATCTAAAAATAACTGTTCGTCATGCATCTGGAGTTGACCTTGACACAAATCCACTCATTTGCCTGCTACGTCGTTATAATTCATTAATAATCTTTCATAATTATTATTTATACTTTTATTCCCAATAAAATTTTCCCTTATTATTTGTATTTAGGTTTATGTTATGTCTCCCAAAATATTAGGTGGGCTGAAATGTCCCGTTACAACATACTCTTAGCATGAGCGATATCATTGTTTGCATAATTTTTTTCTGGTCACTCACATATAATACCACACATTAATTACTATTTAATTGCACTAGTAATTAATATTAAATTAATAGCATCTTTATTATTGCACATTTTGCAATAATTTGTATATCACCATATTCATTAAAAATTCCTTAATGTAATGGTGTCTTTATAATTTGGGTAAGTCTTTGTTCACAGGTTTAAAAAGTATTAATTAGTTTATTTTAATCCTGTTAAAACCTGATTACAGCCTTACGCATCACCCCATATTTTCCTGTCGTAGCTTGCGTTACACACACAAACACAAACACTGTCTTTTACGCTACATAGCAGGTTCAGTTTTGACAGGCCCCAGCCTGCATTTTCCCGCACAGAATTGAATAAAACTGTTCGTCGTATTCTTTTTTTTTTACACTAATTATTTACAAAACATACCGCCCTGGGCACATATCCAAATATATGTACAGTATTGTTGCATTTATTCCCCAGGTGGGTTTAAATAAAATTTGACTATTGTTCAAATTTTATTTACACAGATATATATGTGTACCTTATAATTTCAATTACATCTTATTATCTACCTTACAGTTGGTTTTTAAACCTCCTTATAAATGTAAATATTTTCTCGGTATGTAAGAACAAACCCTGTGCGGCGGGGGACAAACATTTCTTCCCCCTATTCAACATAGGAGCTGTTTACATCCTGTTTTCTATTGTTCCATTGTTGTATGTATTACCACAGTGGTTCACAGTATGTTTGGTCAGCTTATATTTCTCACTCTGTTTCCCATCTCCGTGTGACTCGACTCTCGTCATAATAGACAATCCGACATCCTTCATTACATTTGTTCTGCATACATAACAATGATCATTGTATTCTTTGTGTCTGGTTATGCCCCTACATTTTTGTTGTCGGCTTATTTCTACCTGTTTCCCTCTCTCTATACGCACTAGTATAAAGCGAATTAATTGTACTACCAAGTTTTGTGTTTTTCTGTCTCTCACTCCTCCGCCCTTACCTGCATTCAGAGGGTCAGCTGTACTACAACACTTAGTTTCCCCCTTCACAGTAATTCTCTTCTCTCTGTATAAAATTAGTTTTATTTCTGTACTCGGTGCAAAACGTGTTCGGATTGTGCGAGTAAAATTAACAATTCTTCAATCATTTTAATTCCTTGTGTGTTACTGTCGAATGTGAAAGTGGTGTGCTAATTTAAGTACCTGTTTGTGTTGTGTAATCTGGATCTTATGTATTTACTTCTTTCAACACGTTGGATTACATACTCCTCTAAGGTAGTCTATCATTATGTTGATATTTACCATATTCTAATTGGTCTCGTATTTGTTTTTGTATGTGAATATTCCAATAGCAACTTTCAAATTAGTTTTTAAATTGTTTGTTAGCAGTTAAATTATATCGAGCACCCATGTACCATCTTGCAGCATAACCTTGAAAATGTTTACTAATAAAGTTAATTTTCTCTTTATAAGTCAAAGCATTACCTGTTAACTCCGCTTCTTGTTTACAGTTCAGTAAGCATTCAATTGGATTGCATCCCTTTAATCTTTAGAAGACTAGCAATTTTGTCCTTTCATCACTTTGTGTTGGATACACCATCATCTGTGTTGGTCCCCTTTTTAATTCCATTTTTAGACGTTCTACTTCTCCACGTTGATTTTTCGTTAGTGTATTTATTTCACTTGAATATTCCTTTGTGGTTTTATTAGACTCGACTACGGCAGTTTCCAACATTATTGTTCTGGTTTCCAACTCCTGTGTCTTATTGATGTTTTCATGGACTTGTTCACTGACTGCTTTTCTTTCCATATCCTGGTCTTGCTTTGCTACTATAAACTTCTCATTCCAGTGTTCAGCTACTTGGTTCACACTATCTTTTAATTCTTTAGACCATTCTGCTTTCTGTTCTTTATACCTATTCTCAGTCTTTAAAGCTTGTTCGTTTAGTGACTCTTCTACACTAGTTTCTAATATTTCTATTCTGGTATTTGTTTCTCTAATCTTATGTGCTAACTGTGTAGTACTATCTATTATATCTTCTTTAACTCTTGTCTCAATTCATCTAGCTTATTACTTTGTTTTTCGAGTTTATCATTTAAACTTTCTGTTAATTTTAAATTCTCGGATTTCGTTGTCCATGACGTGTCCGTTACTTAACTAAATATCACTATAATATTGACGACTCGGAACACTAAGTTTTTTATAAGTAAAAACGTAAAGTTTTACCTTACAGCCTAAACCGGCTTTCACCTATAGAAGGCTTCATCAGAGGCTGTCGTAAGTAGCGCTGTTCGTCTTGTTGTTGGCGACGAGATAGTTTTTCGAAAGATCAAAGCTGTGTGTGTGTGGTGAGATGTGTTCGAATAATGCGTGCGATTTGAATTGTGTCTGTTCGTTTAGGATGTCGTTTTTATTTGTTTTTGTGTGTTTGTATATTTCTAATTGTTCTAGAGTGTCTAGTTTTCGGCCTTTTGTGTGTACGTGTAGTATGTTCATGTTATTGTCGATGTTTTTATATGTGTGGTTTGCTTCTATGAGGTGGTTTGCGAAGGTAGATTCTGTAGTGGTGTGGAGTGCTTTTGTGTGTTCAATGTATCTCTGTTTGAAGCTACGTCCTGTCTGGCTTATGTAGAATTTATTGCAATTTGAACAATTTAGCTTATATACACCGGGTAGATCGAATTTGTTTTGTGCTTTGGGCATGGGTTTTGATAGTGTGTGTTCTGTTTTGTTAGTAGTTTTGAAAGCGATTCTGTATCCTGCTTTTTTGAATTTGTGGGCAATTTTTTCTGTTTGTTTGTTGATGTATGTTAGTGTTATGAATTTGTTGTTTTCTGTCTTTGTCTGTTGTTTGTTTTGTGTTTTGTGTAGGAGTTTACTGACTATTGTTCTGTCATAACCGTTAGATTCTGCTAGATATTTTATCGTGTTTAGTTCGTCTTTGTAGTCTATTTCATCTAAGGGGATGTTGTTAAGTCTATGTATCATGGTTCTAAAAGCAGCTAGTTTGTGTTGTATTGGGTGATTGGAGGTGTTGTGTATTAGTGTGTCAGTTGTAGTTGGTTTTCTGTATATACTGAATTTGTGCCTGTGTTCTAGTTTTGTGATGGAGAGGTCTAAGAAGTTTATGGTATTGTTGTGTTCGTATTCGGCAGTGAAGGTTATGTTTTTATGTATTTTGTTTATGTGTGTTAGTAACTGTTCACATTGTCTTTTGTTTCCCCTGTATAGTATTAGAATGTCATCAACTCACATAAAATACTATATTGGCACAGATACGTTGATGACATTCTAATACTATACAGGGGAAACAAAAGACAATGTGAACAGTTACTAATGCACATAAACAAAATACATAAAAACATAACCTTCACTGCCGAATACGAACACAACAATACCATAAACTTCTTAGACCTCTCCATCACAAAACTAGAACACAGGCACAAATTCAGTATATACAGAAAACCAACTACAACTGACACACTAATACACAACACCTCCAATCACCCAATACAACACAAACTAGCTGCTTTTAGAACCATGATACATAGACTTAACAACATCCCCTTAGATGAAATAGACTACAAAGACGAACTAAACACGATAAAATATCTAGCAGAATCTAACGGTTATGACAGAACAATAGTCAGTAAACTCCTACACAAAACACAAAACAAACAACAGACAAAGACAGAAAACAACAAATTCATAACACTATCATACATCAACAAACAAACAGAAAAAATTGCCCACAAATTCAAAAAAGCAGGATACAGAATCGCTTTCAAAACTACTAACAAAACAGAACACACACTATCAAAACCCATGCCCAAAGCACAAAACAAATTCGATCTACCCGGTGTATATAAGCTAAATTGTTCAAATTGCAATAAATTCTACATAAGCCAGACAGGACGTAGCTTCAAACAGAGATACATTGAACACACAAAAGCACTCCACACCACTACAGAATCTACCTTCGCAAACCACCTCATAGAAGCAAACCACACATATAAAAACATCGACAATAACATGAACTACTACACGTACACACAAAAGGCCGAAAACTAGACACTCTAGAACAATTAGAAATATACAAACACACAAAAACAAATAAAAACGACATCCTAAACGAACAGACACAATTCAAATCGCACGCATTATTCGAACACATCTCACCACACACACACAGCTTCGATCTTTCGAAAAACTATCTCGTCGCCAACAACAAGACGAACAGCGCTACTTACGACAGCCTCTGATGAAGCCTTCTATAGGTGAAAGCCGGTTTAGGCTGTAAGGTAAAACTTTACGTTTTTACTTATAAAAAACTTAGTGTTCCCAGTCGTCAATATTATAGTGATTTTATTTAAATTCTCTTCTTTTAAATTTTTTGTTTGTTTATCTAGTTTAGCATTTAAATTTTGTGCTTGTTTTATACTTAATTCGTCCATCCAGGCTAGCATCATATTTTGAAATGCCTCCTTATCAAAACTTCCTGGTTCTGGCATGTTGAATTATTTTTATTATTATATTTTAAAATAATGATTATTGGTAAACCGTGACTATTGGTTTTTTATTTAATATTATTTATTTATGTTTATTATCATTATACATTATCTCATACCAACAATTTCTCTCCTCTTTTAGTTTTGTTGAGCGCCAGTTGTGAAATACACAACAATATTACAATTACAATACACTTATTAATTCTGAACCAATTTATTACGCAACGTTACAAGTACAGTAAACTTCCGATTATCCACGGAATTGGGTGGCGCTTCAACCGCTGATAAGCCAATTACACGGATAATCCGCAAAATGGCTGAAAAACGACAGAAATCAATATGAAAATGCTTTTGAACAGTTTTTATTTACAGTAGGAGGTCTACAAATACAATTGAAGGGGTAAGTGGGTGAAGGAGGTATGTAACAAAAAGTAAGTTTTGAGATATTTGACCTTAAAGTTTTCGTTATGGAGCTTTTTTACTAATCTCTTTTTCTAAATCTTTGCTAAGGAATACTACTCCTGTGATTGGTAATTTTTTTATGAAAGATGAAGAAATGTATAAATATTTGCCCAAAAAATTTTACAAACATATTTTTGTACATACCTCCTTCTTCCACAATTTTGTAATTGTATTTTGAATTTTTCTAAAGGATAAAAGGTTTATGTGCATGCAATTGAAAATACATCAGTGTTAAGGTACAAAATTTAATGTATTTTGTTTTATACCTACAATCACTTAATCACTTTATATCATCTGTGACAAAAACAGATCTTAACTTAAGAGTTCCAAACTGTCTTCTGTTCATTGCTGGTGATATCTTTCTGTTTATTTGCATGATAAAACATCCTCATAGAACCACTTGTGTTGGTTCCTTAAAGGATAGCTGTTCTTTAAGGTTTTCAATTTTTTCCATGGATAAGGAGCCTGTTTTCCTGCAAAGTCTTGGGATATTGAATTCTTCAGGAAGAGAGGATTTATTTTTTGATTGATTTTGATATAATTTGAGAATATTGACCTCCTTGAAGGAAGTGTAAGTAGTCCAAGCTCTCTTTGAAGAGGTATGATCCATAAGTTTCTACACGAAGCCATTTGATGCCATCTCTAAAGCGTACTTTTTCATTGGAAAGATCTTTTTTTCTGTTAAAAAGCTTCGTCTTTTTTGGAAGGTCTTCAGTATTTCTGAAATGATGTTCCATATTGAGGACCATATTTTTTCTGCTGGAAGTAGCAATGACTTGACGATATGAAACGTTTTGCACACGTTACAATTCGGGAACCTGGTTAATTGGCTCGGGTCAATTAAACAGGCTGCCATAATCTTAACAAAATCATAAATAACTATTAAGTACACAAATGTTAAATAGGGTCCCGTGAATTGAGGGATCTTGACAAGGGGTTTGGTAGATTTATTCACTCACCTTTTGGACCATGACATCTCTTTATTACATAAATTTAGCAATGAATATATTAAAGTTAAAACATTTGTACCTCCTGTACAAAGAGAATTAGAGTAATTTAGTAATGAGTTACCATAGTTTTTCTTTTGTTAATACCCTCGGATCCGAGTACTTCGTTTCAGCATATGATATTACATTTATAATATTTATTCTTGTGTTATCTGAAATACTGCTTTATTTAACCAAAATTTATTTAAATTAACGCATGTTATTGCTAAACATGAAATTACATTTAATTTAATTAAATCAGTCTTTCTTGTTTTACTTAACGTTCAGTTTTTATCTATTTAGTGTTTATCATACAATATTCTACTTCAAGTTCTGAACCACTGAATTCAAAGTTCAGTGTCACCTGTGGGTATCCTCCTCGGCGAATCGGCGACTCTCTCGGTTGTCCTGGTGCTTGTAGCTTTTCTGAAGATCAGGTTTCTGTTGTTGTTGAAGTTCGGAAGTCATTTTAGTCATGGTGAGTCCTGGTTCTTTCCTTTTTTAATAAGTTGTAGTAATCACTTGTTGTTTTGGACTTTTACACAAAAGTTTTATTCACTTGTAATCACGTCACATGTTGATTTAGTTATTGAGTTTCACATTATGATTTCACCATATTTCTAATTACATACACTTTATCATTTAGATTTCTAGAGATGTCATAGACGCGCAATTCTCATTCACACTCACTTGTTCACTACATATTTACTGTAATTAGTCTTGTAGATTATATTCGCGGTTCACATGTTGTTTAAATTTGTATTTAGTGCCGCTACGTCTCAACTGGTGAGTTTATTAACTTTTGAAAATATAATTACTATACCGCATCTCGGCAGTATGCTGTTTACGCCTCGACCGCTCCATTGCAAGTGGTTTATTAGTTAAGGGGTGAGAGTAGTAATCTCGCTTCACTTACTATTCAGCACAAAAGTAGTTCCATATTCGATTAATATTTACTCGTTTAATCTTTGACATATTTAATTATATTTAATTATACTACGGTATCTCTTACTTATTATTTTATTATTGTACATCGTTATGTTTTTTATCAAGTAGCAATTTAATACTATTATTAGTCATATTCACGAATAATTATGCGTGTTGATGCCGGTTTCGGCAGGTTAAAGCCGGGTTAATTATTAAGGGGTGTTATCGCAATTTTATGGTCGAATTCTTTTTGGTTTTAAAACTATTTATTTTGGGTATTATTGCGGTGTTACATTATCATTTTCTTTAGGGGTTTATGTTTAGTTTTAATGTGAGATTTTAAATTATTTTAAATTTCTTTTATTTCATTTTTTCCTCTTTTAAAATCGTCACAGATATTCGTCAGGTGTATAAATTGTTTGGTGTTTTCTTAACCTTTTCTCTATTCAGCCGAAATCCCGGTCCGAATCTAAGTAAGAATGGCCAACCTCAGGAAACTTGTGGTCAGTTATTTTAAAAAGACCTTTTTGTACAATATATTGGTAGAGACAAATCATTAAGAAGTTTTTGTTTTGCCGTGAGCATGAATCTGTCCAAATGATTAAGTGGTCTTTTTCTTTAAGTGAAACTTCAACTTAATGATTCTGAAAAGACAACTGAAAATCTCACTACTACCCCTGGATGCTTGGTCTTCTGTCCAAGTGCAGAAAACTGTTTTGTCTACGTCTTTAGCTATAATGTGGATGCCCAAGTTATAAAACCACATCTGACGTAGATAAAAAGCTTTAGAAGTACTCAGTCGGGGCAAAGGCATTGTTTGCTGGAGATCCACTGTTATATAAACAGTACTTGTTGAGTTTTTGGCCAGTTCCCTGTCTGCTTTCTGAACCTCAAAAGCTGCTTTGTAATTTTCAGCGTGTTCCTCATTTGGAACACCCAAGTCACAAGTTTTGCAAGTGTCATTTTTGGGATGCCCAAATGACAAATTAAATTCATTGGTGAAGATATGGCGGTAAGTGCATAGTTTGACTTTGAATCGATTATGAAGCTGTTCGGCATTACATGTCTCAATATAAAGTTTATGTATGATACGAACTGACAAGAGGGGAGAAAGATATTTTTTATGAATATTGGTATTTCTTGAATAGTGAGACTTCAGCAGGGAAACTAGAAATGTGCTGCACAATGTTAGCTCACACATCTTCAGTTGTTTTGTTGGGTCTGGTATTATGCTTTCCTCTTTTATCTGGTAGAGGAGCCGCTAAACCTTTCTTTATTGACTTTTGGATTAAGTCAACCTTTTTCATAGTAATGTTGTATAATGAAACAAAGGCTCGTTTACATACAACAATTTGTTTACCACTGCATGTTATATTATATTGGTATGAAGCTGTCTTGTGTTTTACAGCTCCAGTTCTCTTCCTTTTTACAGATTTCATTTTGATACTGTTGTAAAGTAGAGAATTTTTAGCATTTATATCAAGTTTGTAAAAAGATGAGAATATTACTTCCCTTTGTTCAATTGTAAGTGCCTGAGAACACTGTACGCGGCAATTGTTAGTACATAGGCTACCTAAGACCACAGTCTTAGCAGGTTTGACCTCACCTTTTTAATTTGTGTAGGCCTCTCCCCTTTCTCTGCAAATTGCTGATTTATGTTTCTTCCATTCGTCAGGATTCTTTTGCCTATTTCTAGTTACTTTTATTTTCGGTGAAAAGTGTTTCTTTTTAACATTGACTGTAGGTAATGTGTGCCCTTTTTCAGTTAGGTCTACACTATTTACGTTATTTATCTGAGTTTCCAGTATGTTGTCGTCCTCCATCAATTCCATACCATTTGGCTCTTCTACCAGTTTATCATCACTCTGAAAATCCACCACTTTACTAACACTCTCCGCTTCCATTACCTTGGCTTTGACCTTTCTTTTCTTGGTTTTATGGTCATTCTTCTCTTCTGCAATTCCATTATCTTCTGAATCGCTGTATTCTGGTACATATTCTTCACTACTACTGTCACCAAAAAGGCTACCGAAACTTTTGGCAGAGTCAGTTTTTTCTCCAATATCTGTACAAAAAAGATATAACTGTACCACATACTTTAATATGTAGGCCTACTTTGTGTACAGATAATTTAAGAAATACAGAATTTCCAAGTTATGGTAGAAGTCGTGTTCTAAACTACTGCTAAGGAAATATTTTAACCTACGTAATTTTCTATAAATCCCATGAGTGTTTTTGTTTGAAGGTCTTGTAAACATTGGCATTTCCATCTCTGATATTGGGATTATTGTCTTCACACCGTTATCTAGATTATGCTCCAATGTAGAAGAAGGACCTCTTGCCACAACAGGCTCTGGACCTAAAAAAAAACAGGAATTATTAAAAGAGCCAAATGGCTGTGCTTCAATGTTAAGTTATTTCATTCGATCTCTTCTATATGAGAGTAAAATTCTCAGATCAAGCCAAAGCAATGCTATCAGACAGAATACTTAATAATAGTATAAGACTTTACTTCGAGACTATTAAAAACAACTAATCTAAGGAAATTACTTACTTTCTTCCTGGAAAACTTGGTTCTTGTGTACAGATGAATCAATTGTTGACTCCGTTAGTTCTTCAGTTTCTAGGTTAGAATCTCCTTTGTCAATGTCTGTTGTAGAATTTTGTTCAATCCTACCATTTTCAATAACACTTATTGATTGTAGAGCTAATTTTAAGATTAACTTTGCCCTACAAGCCATTTCAACTACTTTTAATAATAATATAACTTGATAAACTCAGACTTGCTAATCACGTCTACACCACAACAACAATTATTGTTGCCAACTGGTTTTAAGCAGCTGTTGAGTGCATAAAGGGAGGTATGTTACACAGCTGATTCTCTGTATTAGTGCATGAAGGAGGTATGTACTGTGTAATGTTTCATACCTCCTTCTTCCACTGGAATTGTATTTTGTTGTGGTCACATACCTCCTTCATCACACTGGTATCTCTGTAAATAAGGCTTCTAGAGAGCTGCTGTCAGTATCAAAAAACAGGCCAACACATACCTCCTTCATCCACTTTACCCCTTCAATTATGACTTAATAAACAGTAGTTTTATGTACTTACTAGTTTGTTGGTTTACTTTTTCTCAAAAAAATCGGTCAACTGTTTTTGTTTTTTTGTGATAAAACACCTCTTCTTTATTTGTGATTGAAGTTTTATTAACAACATTGGTCTTGTTCTTCCAGATATTGAATGAGCCCGTCAATGTGTGCTAAAGCTGCGTCGTGGCTCACTTGTTTCTGCGTCTTATCCTCTTCTTCTTCCTCACTCTCCTCCAAAACCATACGTAATGCTCCACCTATGATTTGTTCATCAGTAAGATGTTCAAAGCCTGGTCATTGGCATCACAATTAATCCACTCAACGATGTTATCATCATCGACGTTACCTCCTCCAGTAACAGATTTCGCTAAATTATCCAAATCACAAGCAGGAACTTCTTCTTCTTCCTCTGCAGACTCTACCAAAGTATTTTCACATTTGGTAAAATCTTCCTCCAGGACTTTACTAACGTAGATTGCTTAACTGACTCCCAAGCAGTGTTTATGTCATAAATGCTGTCAAGAATCGTGTAATCTTTCCAGAAGCCCTGAAGATCATTCCCCTTTTCAATCCTTTTTTTCAGTAAGTTTGTTCTTTTTTTTTCATTGAAGCAATTACGCCCTGGTCCATGGGCTGGATAAGAGCTGTGACATTTGGAGGCAAAAACTTGACGAAAAAATTTCCATTTTCCGATTTAAAAACACTTTCCCCTGGGTGGGACGGGGGTTGTCAATCAGCAATACAGCTTTCTGGGGTATGTTTTGAGACTTGAGATGCTCTCTAACTTGAGGAATGAAGTTTTTTTCAAACCACTCTTTAAATATTTGTTGGTCCATCCGGCCTTTTTTTTTTGGTTGAAGTAGTGTACTGGGAGGTTTTCAGCCCTTGTCCCTTTAAACGACCTCGTTTTTTTTTTTTCCAATCACTACTAATTTTAGTTTTTGTGATCCCGGTGCGTTGCTGCACGTCATTATTGTTATGCGTTCTTTACTGGACTTATGTCCTGGAGCTTGCCGCTCGCTTTCAAATGCCAGTGTTCATGTCGGCAAACATTTCCACAATAGCCCCGACTCATCAGCATTGTACACTTGTTCGTAAGAAATTCCCTCTGACTGAAGAAACTGTTCAAAATCAGTTTTGAAATTTTCCGCTGCCTGTTTGTCGCCACTTAATTTCTCGCTGTGAAGCCCAATTTCCCTTATCCCGTGGCATTGTTTAAACCTTGTCAACCACCCTGATGATGCGTCAAATTTCCCTCTAAACCTAGCATTTCAAAAAACTGTTTTGCTTTTGCAGCAACAGTAGGCCCTGAAATAGGAGTTCCCTCACTTCTCACTTGACTCACCCACTCTAAAAGTGCCTCATCTAGTTCTTCATAAGTGCTAGTTTTCATAGTTTTTCTTTTTTTTTATTGATGAGGAGTTGTCTGATGTGGATGCAAAGTGCATTAATTTATCCTTTTGTTTAAAAATGTCCCTAGTAGTGCTTTCTCCTATTCCATACTGCAAGATCATTTGCTTTTTCGACACACCATTTTCAATTTTTTTAATCAATTCTAGTTTCTCTTGAATTGATAAGACCACTTTTTTCAATCATTTTTCAATAGTAGTGTAAACTAAAATCACGTACAACAATTTAAACACACACAGGAACTGCTAGTCTACATGTGCACACAGGTTGACAGAAACGCACAAACTGATGCGTGAGTTATGAGCACTGGAAGTGGCGAGTGAAGGGGTAGGAGGGGAGGCAATAAGGTGCCGGTGACGAGCAGTACCAATGACCTTGGCTGATTGACTTCCAACCACCCCAACTGATGGTTGTCGCTCTAAAGTAGCTTCTGCACCTGCCGATCGTGACTTGCATTCTCTCTCAACATGCGTACTTCCATTTCCCTACATTCCCTGTTTTCATTTACAGTATTCTGTGTTTCGCTGTAACGTATAATTGTAGGCCTAATTTTATAACTTATTCTACTGTTGTAGGTTTTCTTTTAATACTGTAATTTATCGTCGCAAAAAAAAAAGGAAAGGAAGACTGTGGATAATCCGCCCGCGGATAATCGAGAGTTTACTGTATTATTATACACAATTACACAAATACATTACCATGTACTCAGCGCAACTATAAAGTGTATTACACCAGCCAGGTAGCAGGATTTGTTGCGTCAAGTATATGTAGTTGCACAATAATTAAATAATTTTTAAAGAGGAGTGAGATGTTGACATGAAATAATTACTTAAAACTGTTTCAAAATAATCATACTAAGATTTATTAATTAATAGAAAACTCTTCAAATATTAAAATTTCCAAAATAAAATATTCTCTTTTATAAGTTTACATAAAGTACCATATAAACTTCTCTGCTATTCATGATACATTAAAATAAAATACCATATAATCTTACTAGCTAAACAGACATGTTAAACAAGTTGTTTAAATCCTTTTTATTTTTGTGTGTCTGAAATTAACTCAAATTCTAAATAATAGCAACTCATTTACAGACAAAATAATATTAAGACTCAAGAATAAAATTTATTGTTACTATAAACAAAATAAAAATGATATAACATTTACTTCCATTTACTAATCAATCTATTATTGATTTCGACTGACACCCAAATTTTTAACATACAACAAAAGATTAGTATTTCTTTAAATTTTCGTATTCAATTAAATTATTTACTTTACTACTATTTAAATTTCTAACTTTAAGTCTTTATTGTTCATAGTTAAGTTCTTTTCAAGAGCTCTTTTCACAATAAAAAAATATAATTGTTTGTTATCACCTGCGTACATTGTCGTTACTATTGTGTGTGTGTGTGTGTGTGTGTGTGTGTGTGTGTGTGTGTGTGTGTGTGTGTGTGTGTGTGTGTGTGTGTGTGTGTGTGTGCGTGCGTGCGTCAAGGATCCTGATAAGTTTATGATGATTATGCTGAAGTTTTGTTCGTTGTCTCTATGGGTTGTTGTTGGTGATGCTCCAGAGTTCCTCCATACGTCTTGGTGTAGGTGAAAGTGTGTGTATCCTGTTCGATCTGCAAACCGGCAGCGTGACGTTATGTGAAGATTTCTTAAGTCTGAGTGTCTAACCGCCCAAACTTGCCAGTGGTATTTATACTGGACGGCGATCTGACAGGTCCAGGCCTGTTTTCGACATGTTAGATATTGTCAGTTCGCACAAAGCGTTGTTTTAATATAAATCACTTTTTGGTTCATTTTCGCAATCTCATGAACATACTCTTAGCATGAGCGATATCATTGTTTGCGTAATTTTTTCTGGTCACTCACATATACCACACATTAATTACTATTTAATTGCACTAGTAATTAATATTAAATTAATAGTGTCTTTATTATTGCACATTTTGCAATAATTTGTATTGCACCATATTCATTAAAAATTCCTTCATGTAATGGTGTCTTTATAATTTGGGTAAGTCTTTGTTCACAGGTTTAAAACGTATTAATTAGTTTATTTTAATCCTGTTAAAACCTGATTACAGCCTTATGCATCACCCATATTTTCCTGTCGTAGATTGCGTTACACACACACAAACACAAACACTGTCTTTTAAGCTACAGAAGCAGGTGTCACTTTTGACAGGCCCCAGCCTACATGTTCCCACGCAGAATTGAATAAATTCTGTTCGTTTTTTTTTTTTTTTTTTCTTTTTTCAAAACATACTACCCTGGGCACATATGCAAATATATGTACAGTTGCAATATATATAGCAATAAAGCGTGTTAATTTAAATAATTTTTTTGATATGTAAATTTCTGAGATGGGACTTGTATCAGAATGTTCAAAATAAAAAGGTTTGACCTAATTAATGACGGTAATTATTTTTAAAATTAGTAACTAAATGTATGTTTTTTAAGTAAAAAGGGTTTGTGGCCATAACTTTGATTGTAAAATATTCAGGTTTTTTGAACAAGAATTGTTCTGTTCAGAAGCCTTCTTCGACAAGAACTTTTATTATCTGTAGAAAATCATGAGTAGGGGTTACCTAAGAACCAATCTGATTATGCGAATTCAGTTGAAAATTATTTTTAACCGATTGATTAGTCTCTCTTTGATATCGATAACATGTAATTGCCACTTGGTACATGATCATTGACGTCCCAATCATCCACACACACACGTTAGAAAATTACTACAGTTGCTGTGAGAAATATAGTAGTGCTATTCTGTGAAAGTGTGCAAGATATCCGATTAGATATATAGACGCTTTAAGCTGACTGGAAAAAGGGTGTTAGCATAACACGCCATTTTAGTAATCAGTATTAGTTTGCCGTGAAAGTATGTAACCATGCCCATGAGAAATAACTACATGCCTGAAAGAGACCCTGCGGCTGGACAGACTATATCAATCCAGAATCCAGGATCATCCAGGAACAACCCATCATCTGAAGCATCTGAAGTCTACATAAAATGGAAGCAAACTTATATTATTTATGCACAATTAAAAAAAAATATTTTAAAAGAATGATTATCACATCAGTAAAGACTTTATGGTAAATAAGACAAAAGAATGTTAAATATTACTTTACTTCATTGTGTATAAAGGGAATCTTTTATTTTGTATTACAAAGGTCAACACAGAGATATTTATTTTTTTTTATAAACTGTATTAAAATCTCAGGATATTGTCAAAAATAATAGCATCATTATTAATTGCATCCACTTCAAACATAGGCCTATCTCGGACTAATTATTCTATGTGACACTTGTACATCACAATACGTATACATATTGTAACGTGCGGTTAGAGTGTGTCTCTCCGATCCTTAAAGAGTACGTTACTTAATGGAAACTTTGTTTTATTTGCCCCACGTTGTTAGCGTCAATCTGTAACGTGCGGTTTTTTTTTTTAGAGGTGTGTTAGCGAAACGTCCGTCTCATTCAAGCCTCAATGTTGTAAGCGCCAAATCTGTAACGTGCGTTTTTTGTATCAAGGTTTCCGCCTCTCCGCAGTCGCCACTTATAAATTATAAAGACCGAAGTTTAAATAAAGCGGTTGGGAATGTTACTCAAACAAAGCAGAAATCGAGTGTGTGTGATTTGGGTCAAGTAGGGAAGTTGTTTAGCCTGATTTTGAAGAGAGAGCAAGTACCGTTTGTTTACCCTCGGTTTGGACGATTTCTAAATTTTCAAATATTCGCCGTGCACCGAATCAGCTGACTTTAACACTAGTCTCCAAATATAGATTAACCAGACGACACTGTGGCAGTATACGACCCGGTGGATCGTCTTCTTCTTAGTTGTTCTGAAACTTAATACAACTACCCACTACAAGAAAGGACACACATTTTTATTTTTTAATCTCAAATTTTCAATAATATTTATTAAGAATATTATTGGTTTTTTCTCTTCCGCCAAAATACAAATATCACAATCGATCTTTTCCTTAATTAAGACATGATATCGACTTCATTGAGTAAACATGGAATTCTTCGTATTGTTTAAATTAGCAGCCATCCTTACTATTTCTTTTATGAATTTGCTAACTGCTATAATTTTTAGCAGCGTTGTTTAAGACCTGAAGATGTCAGTAATGACGAAAAGCTTAGTCGAACAATAAAAAATTATAGCAGTTAGCAAATTCATAAAAGAAATAGTAAACATGGAATTGTCAAAAAAAAAATATATGGTTTTTGACCAAATTTTATACTATATTTAAAACATCAATCAATATACAATTCTTTTATTTATTTCCCCAGGGTTAAGGGTAAGTTCTTTTTGTTATGAGATGGTCAGAAATGGATAATTATACTACGCTTTACAAATACCGAAAAAATATTCAAAAATTTGTTTATTTTCGCTTAGTACGTAGTTTCGGAAATGTCCGTAAGAGAGCAGAGTACGTTTGTTTTCACTAAAACATGTGATTCATTTTTAATAGTTTCTTTTCTATACTACCATTCGATATGAGTTTTCTTCGTTTAATATTAAACGAAATGTTTATATTACCTCTCTTCTTGAAGTTCTTACTTGGATGAAGCCGTTTCTCCGGTGGTGTCCGTATTTGGTTGTAATTTCATAACCGTCTGGCAAATATTATCTCGTCAAACTCGAAACACAGCGAAGCTAGGCCTGATCGTCCAAAAATGGTTTTCTTTCACTTTTATTATGGAGTATAGCAATTTAACTTTGATAAATAAGGTAGTAGTATATAATGTTCATACTGTTGTTTAATTTTGTACCACTTTTGCACTTCTCAAAGATTTCTAAAAGGATATTTTAATAAAATTGTTGTCTCATCATTTTGTCAACTGGACAGGTTTAATTTTTAAATTCGATTAACAATACTTGTTATTTACGTTACTCTTAGTAACCCATAATTTTTATATATCTTTTTATTGGTTCTGCTATTTACTTTTTAGTATATAGGCAGTTTGTAATTATTATAAATTTATTTTTTATTTACAGAAAAATAATTCTTTTTAATTTTTGTTTCTTTCCCAATTTCGTTTACATAATAGGTTTCTGTTTATTTTCTTATAACTTTGTATATAAGTCTTTATTATTATTATTAACTTTAAAGGAATTTATATATTATTTATTAGTCTCTTATAGTATTCCTACACTGCACTACTTCCTTCTGCCATTTCCCTCATACAGTATTATTTTAATTTTATATTATCATCTGATATTTAAATCTTTATGGTTTTTTAAAACGAACCCTGGGTTATCTTATACTATAACACAAATATTTTAAAAAATATAAAATTAACTTAGGTATTAACTTGGTTGTCTACACAATATAAATACTACAATAAATTAACAAAATACATAATTAGTTAGTAGCATCCTAGTCTACTATCATCGTTTATAATTCTCACACCTACAGCACAATTCTGTAAGAAGTTCCCTTCGCTTTCACTTATTACCTCAATGGGTACACTATAACTCACTTGTCACTGTATATCACTTTAATCGTTTATAATGTTTTGTGATACAATTTAATTTTGAGCTCGTTATAGTTTACCCATTTCTGACCTTTATGGTATTACAAGAGTTAATTTATTGGGACCGGGTTATGTACCGTTACAATATATACATCATTTGACAAGTTCAGCCATTTTCGTTTTAGTGTAAATAAATTTAAATTCCTGGTTTTATGTGTACTGATTCTTGGTAAACCTTGACTCCAAATTTGTTCTTTATTTAATATTATCTACTGAACTGTTTTTGTTATTATAATTATCTCATGACAACAATATTTCTCTTTAAATTTTGCGGAGCGCCAGTTATGAAATACACAGCAATAATAAAATTATAATACTATCTTTGAATACAATAAAATATAAAATACTAATAATAATAGAACAATGCACTAATTCTTGTGTCACAGATTGGCAGCACTGATATTTATTATGCAGTGTTAAAAATAATATTAATGAATACAATTCTGTGTTTATACCCAACCTAACTGTATTGTGTAAACCACAAGCTGGGTCATATGAATTTGCTTGTTCATTGTGTTAAGGATAATAATTGTTGCACAGTAATTTGTTTAATAGAGGAGTCAGACATTGATGGCATAAAATAACTAATTACAATACTGAAAAATAATAAATCATCCATTTATTAACTATTATATTTAAAAAATTAAATATCAATAATTTGAAATGTGAAATCAGAACATTCCCTTTTTAAGAAGATACACTGACATACTATTATGCCTCTTATATGTAACACACAGCAATAATCTATAACATCAAAACAAAAGACATTAAAAAACAATTGTAAAATTCTTGTAAATTTTTCGGGTGTCTGACAGAAATATAAACTTTGAATCATTATATTAAAATTTTAAATCTTAGCAAATAATCTGCAAAAATAGTATTATATTTTTTCTTAAATCAAATTGTAAGTTTATTAATATTTTAATAAAATAATATTCACTTTAAGTAAACATAATTATTGTTTACAAGACAGCACACATTCTAAATTGATTGGAAAAATTATTTTTAATAAAACTTAAAATTCCATATTGCTTATTTTACTTCAACTATTTACATTTTCGTATTGATTTTACTTCACTTGCTCATACTTCAGTTCTTTGTGAGTTGTTTCTTTGTTTTGAAGAAAATAATTGTTTTTTTTACTTCTGTGTGTGTGTGTGTGTGTGTGTGTGTGTGTGTGTGTGTGTGTGTGTGTGTGTGTGTGTGTGTGTGTGTGTGTGTGTGTGTGTGTGTGCAGCTTCTGGATTTATGAAACAATGCAACGATGATGATGGTGATGATGTTGCCGATGCCGATTTTCTGTCACTAATAAAACCCCAAGGGTAGCCCCATGAGCAAGTCATTTACGTCTTCCAGTGGCAGTGGAAAGAAAGTACATTTCTACTTATGGCATTGTCTGAATTGCAAAATGTGTTTTGTAGACTTCAAATTTGATTAAATAACCATGTTTAATTATTGTTATTAATTCATTCATGTCTGGACAGGAGTTCTCTAACCAAGCAAAATACATGCGTACACAGAGATCGTCCCCAACAATACCTCAATACCTGTTTCTGCTGGTAGACCACACACACACACACACACTGCATAAAATCGACAGGTGATCACGTTTGACAGGCATGAGCCTGTAATCTTTGCCTGTACATACACTACTTAAAATTATTTCTAACTTCTCTCTATGAATTATTTACAATACTGCCATTGTTAAATATGCAAATATATGTGTTGTTGCATATATTCCCCAGGTGTTATTGGATTTGAACGGTATTCGTATTTTATTTACATCTTCACATATGTAATTATTCACATAACAATATGTTTTAAAACTGCTTCTTATAAAAAAAAAGATTTACTCGAACATAGTAAACACTGTCATGGAGGGATATAAAATTCTGCCACCTTTCTTTGGACGTATTGTTCTCCGTTGACGATATCCTGTGTCACATTTACGTGCTTTGTAGGAAGAGGCTATATAACAATGATTTTTATACCTTTTTTTTCATGGTGCTATTTCTACCTGTTTCTCTAATAACATGCTGTTTATTCTGAGACTCGTATTGTGTTCACCCTTGGTCTCTGTCTCTCTCTTTCTCTCTCTCTCGTGGGAAATAATTTCTCTTTGTCTTCTCTCACTTCATTGTTCATATCGTTTTGCTCTTCTCCAACCTTTCTTGCAGTTCTCTCTTCATAGCGATTCCTTCTCTTTCTGTCCAAAGTTTTCTCTTACACTCTCCTCTCTTCTTTCTTTCAGTTCCTTTTGGTTGCCATCACATATCACCTCTAGAGAATTGCTTTTATTTTTGTAATCAGTGTGAGCAAATTTAGTATTTCTTCAATGGTTTTAATTCCTTGTATGTATATTTACATATATATATATTCCTAATCTTATATTTCAGTTCAAGTGGTATGCTAATTTTAACACTAACTTGTGTTCAGTGAATTTTGATTTGCTCCTTATTTTACTCCTTTCAACTGGCTGAGTGATGTTCTCTTCACGGGTTAGATTTTCCATGTGTTTAATATCTACCACAATTGGTATCTTACCTGTCTTTGTGTATCAATATTCCAATAGCAGCAGTATTCAAACAAGTCTTATGTTGTTCACAAATAGTTTACTTGCTCAAACAATCATGTGGCAGCAGAATCTTGAAAATGTTTATTTACTAAGCAAGCTTCTCTGTCAATTATATTATTACTTATCGATTCTATTTCTCGTTCACAATTCAGATGGAATTCAGTTGATTGTTCTTCAATCCTTGAATATTAAATTAGTCCTCTCTTCCGTACATGTCGGATACACAATCCTCTGAACCAGTCTTCCCTTTATTTACATTTTAAGATTTGCTACTTCAATGTGTAAATCATTGTAGAACGTATTTATTTGACTTGGATAGGCCTTTGTTGGTTTGGTAGACGATGGCAGTTTCCAATGAGTAATTCAGACTTCTAACACTTGTGTCTTCCTTATGTTTTCAAATACCCTTTTATTGACTTAAAATCACACACAGAGCTTAAAATCAACATGTGTTTACTTTGACAAGCTACAGCTTGTAAGCTTTCCCTACACATACACATAGCCCTACTTAAACTATTTTTAATATCTACTCTATATTAATTATTTACAAAAATTCTAGTGTGGTTAAATATACAAATGTCTGAGTGTGTGTGTGCCATTCACCATTCAATTGTATATACACATTTGCTTATAAAAATCTACTATGTAGAGTATGCAATACTGTAATCAGACATAGGGTAAGGTTAATTTTTGCAAGCTGAAAGCTACCTCACAGAAAGAACATGATTTTTAACTTCTACTGCTTCTGTGTTCCAATTATGAATTATTACAGTTATGTATTCATTTGTTCCAGTGTTACTTATTTACACCCATGAATAGTATCTGTGAAGAAGAGGATTCTACTCTGGATTGCGAACTATATAGGCGAAAGTCAATTCAGAATACTCTCAGAGACCATCTGTCACCACACAAGTTAATACATTCTGGCATTAAGAAGTACCAGTGTGATGTCTGTTCAAAATCATTTACTAAGTCAAGCAATTTGTCACAACACAAGTTAATATATACTGGCATTAAGAAGTACCAGTGTGATGTTTATTCAAAATCTTTTACTCAGTCAAGCAATTTGACAAAACACAAGTTAATACATTCTGGCATTAAGAAGTACCAGTGTGATGTTTGTTAAAAATCATTTACTTGCTCAGCCAATTTGTCACGACATAAGTTAATATATTCTGGCATTAAGAAGTATCAGTGTGATGTTTGTTCAAAATCATTTACTCAGTCAAGCTATTTGTCACTACACAAGTTAATACATACAGGCATTAAGAAGCACCAGTGTGATGTTTGTTCAAAATCATTTACTCAGTCAGGCAGTCTGTCACAACACAAGCTAATACATACTGGCATTAAGAAGTACCAGTGCGATGTTTGTTCAAAATCATTTACTCGTTCAGGCAATTTGTCAGAACACAAGTTAATACATATTGGCATCAATAAGTACCAGTGCGATGTTTGTTCAAAATCATTTACTCACTCACGCAATTTTACAGAACACAAGTTAATACATTCTGGCATTAAGTACCAGTGTGATTTTTGTTCAAAATCATTTACTAACCCACGCTTTTTGTCAGAACACAACTTGCTACATTCTGGCATTAAGAAGTACCAGTGCGATGTTTGTTCAAAATCATTTACTTGGTCAGACAGTTTGTCACAACACAAGTTAATACATTCTGGCATTAAGAAGTACTAGCGTGATGTTTGTTCAGAATCATTTACTACATCAGACAGTTTGTAAAAACACAAGATAATACATTCTGGTATAAAGAGGTACCAGCGAGTTGTTTCTACAAAAGTATTTAATTTGGCATAGCCTGTTGTATTATAAATAACATGTTGGCATAATATAATAACTGTGATGTTTGTAACAAAATTTTCTGTTTGTTCATTTTGAGTGTAAATAATACATTATACTATTACGAACCATTACTGTGTGGTATGTAAGAATAGTTTCTATTGCCCAAAAAATTTTAGCAGTGTAATAAAACTTACCAATATAATTTTTTTAAACAGATACCCTTAAACAATCTTAATTATACAAATAAATTAATAGACGCTGTAATATTACCACTGCAAATATGTAATATGCCTGATATTTGGGACTACAAAACAGTGAAATTTGTAACAATTAAAATCATTAAATTATACATTGTAATGTAGTGTGACATTATTGGTACACATTTATCCTTTAATTAAATTTATCACTGCATGAGTTACAGTGATATATGTGTTGCAACAGCACAACGGTTAACGGTACTGTGCATTGCCAAAATAAATAAAATAAATAATAAAAATAAATAAATATGGATTAATAAACATGATTCAGATTGTATAAGCTGTATCGTAGTTAAAAAATAGGGAGCGCAGCATTCATGCATGGACACCCATTCCTGGTTCACCTGTTGCTAGCGTAGTGTACACTTGTATTTTGTTTGTGGTGTGAAGCCTGTCCATTCCTGAAATGTAACCAACCCTTTTCAAGTAGGATAGTTTTTGTTTTATTTTAATTATAAGAAAAATATGTACAATATGGTAAAACAAAAGACACGAAAGTGTATAGAAATTAAAGGTGAGCAAAAGGTTAAAAGACCGTGCCAATGTGACGAAAAGTGCAATTACTATACGTAAAAAGTGAATAGCTCTTTTTGTAATTACAATAAAGAAGTGTAATTTACGTATAGTAAACATAGAAAAATTAGCAATTGATTGAACATTGTGTAGTGTGAAACAGACTTAGTAATTCGTGAAGATACGCAAAAATAGTGAATTGAATCAGAGTGGGGGAAAAGACGCTTTGACAAAATCTGACAAGTTGAAAATTGTTCAGACCTGAGCTTTTGCACGACCTGACTATAAATACCAGGTCGCACTAATAAAGTTTTTTTCTTCTTGATTCAACCGTTGCCACAGGAGGCTATGTCAGTCGACGACACTATTTTAAATCTATAGTAAGAGTCAAAGGCAAACTGGAAGTCCAACCAGACCAGCAGAGTACATACGATGAGGTCTATGGACATACCTGCAGCATATGATGCGAGGCATGATGACTATTAAACAGCACATGCAGTGAAATCCGACAAGAGGACCAGGAGGACACAACAAGAGGACCAGGAGGACACGGACAGAAGACCAAAGGAGGACGTATGGATGATTAACCATGTCAAACGAGGTGATGAAAACCCATTATAATTACAGACATTTGAAAGACACTAAAAGTTAGAATGAAAGCCATTCAACCTGTATTAAAATAACTAATTGTACATAAATGTAAAAGCAGAGAGAAATTTAGAATAATATCTCTTGTATAATATTTAGTAATTGAAAGTAACAAATGATAAGAGAAATATTTGATTTTTGAGTTAACGTAATTAATACAGTCTTTGTTGATAAAGGAGAATGCATATGCAGTAGAAAGTTTTACAACCAATTAATATTAAAGAAATTGGAATACAAGTAAATTCATTATTGAAGTAAATTAATCAGCTATTGCAGAAGATGACCACACCTTGAGTAAGCCGAGAGCAATAATATTTAATTAATTAAAATTAGATAATAAGATTTATGTATAACCTGTTGTATCTAATTTGTTAGCTAAAAGTTGTGTACGAAAGAGTCGTACGAACTATTTAATAATGGAGTACTATTTCAATATACGAAATGAAAGACTTGTTTAATAAAAAAATAAATAATGGAACAATTTTAAACTTAAATAACGCATCATCTTATTACGATTACACCCATGAATTCAATATTATTATATAATTTGTTATGTTACATAAATTGGCGCCCTGAACGTGTGGCATGATCCTGACCATTTGACTATTTAAATTTTTTTTGTAGCTAAATGGTTGCTCTAAAAGTAAATGTGTGTTAAATGAAAAATATATTATATTTGATAATAATTATTTATATTCAACATTATTTGTATGTTATGTTAATTGTTGTGTATTATAATGACACAACTGGCACTCAACAAATAAATATTATATAAAGGTGTAATTGCAATAAGAAAGATAATAATTAATAAATATAATATTTTAAATAAATAAAATTAGTAATCCGATTCCATAATAATATTGTAAAACATAATAAGGAGTAAATAAATAAATATAAATAATTCAACATGGCAGCACCAGGAGGTTTTCATATGGAGGCATGTCGAAAAATGATGTGGGGCATGGTGGATGATTTAAGCACAAAACACAAAATTTAAATGCTAGAATAGACAAATTAAAAGAACTTAATACAAAACAAACCGAAAGTTTGAAACAGGAAATCAAAAATAATACGATGCAATTAGCTAATAAATTTGTAGACATGAATAATTGCATTGTTGCATTTGAAAATACGATCGAAACAACTCTATGTGAACAAACCATAATATTTGAAAGTGAGAGAGAACAGATGTTCATAATTAATGATGATAATTCTAGGGAGATGATTAACACTAGTGAAGAATATAAAGTAGAATATGAACAATCATACCTTATTGATAGGGATATCCAATTTGCTGTGCAAACTCGCAGTAGTAAAGCAATTAAAGCAGTAACGTGTTGGGAACACAGCATTTGCGACAAGAATATGCACAGTAAGTATCCAGCGAACGTTAATTATAATGACAATAATCACAATGGTAATTATAACGAAAATTATAACTATAATTATAAAAATTACAGCGATTATCATAAACAACGCATGAAAATACGTTCAACTGTTTATATAGGCCACGTACAAAATACTAAGGACTGTGTTCAACAAGAGGGGCAACGCAGAGAGAATGAGAGAGAAGGTACAAAGAGAGACGAAAATTATTCATCACATCGAAGAAATAAATTCTCACCCAATGAACAGGTGAGTTATGCAGTCACAACAGATGTTAACACAATTAGGATGAGAAGCGGAAGTTGTTATATGTCGGCAGCTATACTACAAAGAAACAATGCCCATCATATAGTCGAACAATACAATGCATTGTGAAGTCTAAACTAGGGGAATTACACCGCATTCAACCCCCTAATGTAAATAATTATTTTTAAACCAAAATATATTACAATGTTAATTATTAATAAGATAAGGAATTGAATAATATGTTAATAAGATGTAAAGACCAGAAAATTGCAATTTCCACGGAGATATAATATAAAAAAAGCTTATATAATAACATGAGATTGTAGCAAAAGTGTGTAGAATTAAGAGCAATTACCAGCAATAGGAAATACACAACAATATGTTCTTCAAATTGGTAAACCAGGATTGGAAGGTAGTATTATCTAGTGAAATGTTGCTTAAGTAATTAATAAAAACCCATACAAGAAAGCGTAGAATATGCATCAGCTTTAAAAATGTTATTTATGTCTGTGAGAAGATTTCAACTATTAATAATATGTTTAAGAGAGTTAAAAAAGGGAGAAAGAAATGTTATGATTGTCAGATGGCTGGTTAAGCAAAATTTTCATACCTTAGTGGAAATGCAAGGACACAGAAGAAAGTGCAAGTGGAAGTCGAAGGGCAGAGACTACTTAGGACTCAGTACTACGATTAAAACATCGAGCAGGTTAAAAACATAATAGTCTGGATATAAACATGTTTCTAAGGCAGTTCATCTGTATCCGATCATGCGACCCACTACAAAGCTGAAAAATATTCTGTTACGGAAGTATATTTCAGCACATGGTAAGAATGAAGAAAATTATGAGCGATCAGAAAGGAAATGTAAGAGTGAAGATTAGAATAAAACATTAAGAGAAGATGGAATTCAACCCATACTCACAGATATATATGACGATGCAAGAAGGAGAGAAGTTCGTTAAGGAAATTTTATTCATGAATAACTGGGTCACTAGAACAATTGAAGTAGCAACAACTGAAGCGGATATACTACAACAGCTGCATCAGCTCTACATGCATAGAGGGGGGAATATTGCTCAAACCCTCCAAATAAGGGTACAATTGAAAAATCGCATACTCATTATTAGTCGCACATAAAATAAATAAATGTCGGTAAATAAAAAACCAATACCATATTATTTGTCTAATAAAAAGGCGGAGAACAACAAAAATTTTGTAATTTGGTATTAAAAATTTTTTTCAGCAAGCAGGGAAATAATGCAACAGTACAACCATTAATGGTATTGTGCATTGCCAAAATTAATTAAATAAATAATAAAAATAAATAAATATGGATTAATAAACATGATTCAGATTGCATAAGCTAGCTGTATCATAGTTAAAAAATAGGGAGTGCAGAATTCATGCATGGACACGCATTCCTGGTTCACCTGTCACTAGCATTGCGTACATGCGTATTTTGTTTGTGTGTGTGAAGCCTGTCCGTTCCTGAAATGTAACGAACCCTTTTCAAGTAGGATAGTTTTTGTTTTATTTTAATTATAAGAAAAATATGTACAATATGGTAAAACAAAAGACACCAAAGTGTATAGAAATTAAAGGTGAACAAGGGGTTAAAAGACCGTGCCAATGTGATGGAAAGTAGTACAATTACTATACGTAAAAAGTGGATAGCTCTTTTTGTAATTACAATAAAGAAGTGTAATTTACGTATAGTAAACATAGAAAAATTAGCGATCGATTGAACGTCGTGTAGTGTGAAACAGACTTCGTAATTTGCAAAGATAGGCGAAAATAGTGAATTGAACCAGAGTGGGGGAAAAGACGCTTTGACAAAATCTGACGAGTTGAAAATTGTTCAGACCTGAGCTTTTGCACGACCTGACTATAAATACCAGGTCGCACTAATGAAGTTTTTTTTCTTCTCGATTCAACCATTGTCACAGGAGGCTATGTCAGTCGACGCTATTTTAAATCTATAGTAAGAGTCACAGGACAAACTGGAAGTCCAACCAGAGCAGCAGAGTACATACGATGAGGTCTATGAACACACCTGCAGCATATGATGCGAGGCGTGACAACTATTAACAGCACATGCTGTGGAATCCGACCAGGAGGACACAACAAGAGGACCAGGAGGACGTACGGATGATTAACCACGTCAAACGAGGCGATGAAAACCCATTATAATTACAGACATTTGAAAGACACTAATTAAAGTTAGAATGAAAGCCAATCAACCTGTATTAAAATAACTAATTGTACATAAATGTAAAAGCAGAGTGAAATTTAGAATATCTCTTGTATAAAATTTAGTAATTGAGAGTAACATAAATGATAAGAGAAATATTTGATTTTTGAGTTAATGTAATTAATAAAGTCTTTGTTGATAAAGGAGAATGCGTATGCAGTAGAAAGTTTTACAAACAATTAATATTAAAGAAATTGGAATACAAGTAAATTTATTATTGAAGTAAATTAATCAGCAATTGCAAAAAGATGACCACACCTTGAGTAAGCCGAGAGCAATAATATTTACTTAATTAAAATTAGATAATAAGATTTATGTATAACCTGTTGTATGTAATTTGTTAGCTATAAGTTGTGTACAAAAGAGTCGTACAAACGATTTAATAATGAGTACTATTTCAATATACGAAATGAAAGATTTTGTTTAATAAACAAATAAATAATGGAACAATTTTAAACTTAAATAACGCATCTTCTTATTACAATTACACCCATGAATTCAATATTATTATATAGTTTGTTATGTTATATAAATTGGCGCTCCAAATGCATGGGGCTCCACAAATTTTATTATATTTTCTTTTATTTTATTACATTCAATCTGTTATGTTGTAGTATGTTTAGTTGAAATAATTTGAAAGTCTTTGTTTCTTGCCATACATAGATTATACTTCTCATACAAGATTTTTGTCTGGCTGCTACAACCTTCACGATGACCGAGTCCTGGGGTCTTAACACGTCTGTGTTATTGCTTGTCAAAATGATTCACGCGGGTATGTCCCGTAAGTTAATGTAGCTTGGCATTTCACAACATGTAAGTTGTATTTAAAGCTCATAGGTTATTTCATCTAGCATATTTTTGATTGCTGCATGCATACTGTTTCTTTACAATTCAACATTACTTCAATGCATTACTGTCAGATGGCATTGTATCTCAAAACTGCTAATTTCTGATGCTTTACATGTCAATGTTTGTAACGGTTCCTTGTTGTGAACTACACATTTGGTATAGTATTGGCATGTGGAGTATTTAAATTTTTGAGTGATTTTTTGTTATTGTAATTTTATATCACAAAGTGACTGATAACTTCTTGACTGAAGATAAAATATTATGGTAATTTAATTTCAAATTCTGATCTAAATTGCATAAATGTAGAAAATGAAGAGACATTTTGATCTGACAATACAGGTAAGCCTACATAATTTGAGGTTACTTCATCTCACTGTTTACTGCTGGTGTCCAAGATAACGAACTATAGCAAGTGTTACGAATGGCAAGACACCAGAATAATGCGGATGCCCTGGTACATGCTTTGCAGTTTGAGGCCGCAAACCAGCGTCTGGGTGGACAAGTCATAAGGTGCGCGCTAAAAGATCGCAATGGCACAGATGAGGAAGAAGAACACAGAACAGTGACTCCACGGTCGGCACCACAGAATAAAATAAGAAAGCACGGAAAACCAAAGTGTTATAGATGTGGGAAACTTGGAAATCTACAACGAGATTGTTGGGTAGTAGGAAATGCAGCAGCAGGGAAACCAGCAGTAGTCAGTACAGTGAGGCGTGTGTTGGCTAACTGGGGGAACGAAGCCCCTAGACAATACACAATTTCTACACTTCAGAAAAACAGAGGGAGTTTGGTGGTTACCGGACTCGTTCAAGAAAGGCCAACCTTGATTACAGTTGACACAGGTGCAACAGTTTCCATTGTGCGGCCCGACATGGTGAAAGATCTCAAGCCAATCTGGTGCTCTTGCAGCTTGCGAACAGCTACTGGACGGCCTGTAGAAGTGTTTGGAAAAGTGGACCTACGCTTTGGTCAACTTGAGTTTAATCACCAAGTACTTGTTGCAGACATTGTGGATGAAGCAATTCTTTGTGTGGACACAACACATGGATTTCTAGTTGACTTCAAAAACAATGTCTTTGAGAATCGGGGGAGAAGAGGTAATGCTCTCCACAATTACTACATCAGAAAAATCGATGGACGTGATAAACCAAGTGGCCGTAACTGTTCCGCTAAACTCCGAAAAGATCATTTTTAGAACTGAGGTAGATACAGTAAAATTAAAGTTAAGGGCATATGCGCAGAAACCAATTTATGGATGGACGAGTCCACTTTGAAATTGTGAATGGCGGGAGGGTAAGGGAGAATCAGCTGGTATGCAAGTGAAGGTGTTGCCAACTTTGCGTGTGATGTTTTAGTTACCCGTACATTGTTAGTTACTGTATGATGTACTATCTCAGTCTTGCGTTTTTTATTACTATTTCAATTTATTATTAATTATATAGTTGTTTTACAGTCATTTATTTTTATTAGTTATTTAATTTTTTAGTTAATTGCTATTGGTAGTTTTTATTCTATAATTATGTATTATCGTAATTATTTGTATTATCATACAGTAACGAGATTTGATAAAATGGATACTTCTCCTGCAACTAGCAAAGACAGGAAAGTTATTCATAGTAAAGCATGGGAAGTAATAATACACAGTTTTTTGTTGTCCAGGATTAAAAATATTCTTGCAATTAAATTAATACGAAGAACGCGTTCCTTTATGTAATTATAGAGTGTAGAGATAGTCGAGTGTAATTAAGAAGTGGAAGTGTACAGTTTGCAAATTCCATTGCGATAAGAATGGTCAGAAAGGCTGTAGTTTTTTATGTCTCAGCAGTACATAATGACGGAATCAAACAACACTCATATATGTTTATAAAACTTTCTGATATGTAACAGCAACAAATTCATATACGCGTGAACAGTACATATCACTTGCTTGATTTGTATAGTAATACAATTACAATATTATTGTTATTATTATTTGATTTACGTCGGAAACAGTAAACGTATAATTCTTTTTTTAAACCAGCTGTGTGACTGTAAGCACACACACACACACAGATAGAGGTTCGTGGTGACGCATTTACAAACCTTAACAGTTGCAAGTTTTTGTTACTATTAGAAACGATATTCATAGGTTGGCAAGAGCATCGCTGATAACAATTCTCTTCTCACAACTCACAGTGACTCCCTTCACATCGCCTTTCCCCTCTGACTGTAAGCGTTTCGCGCAATTCAATGCCCTTAACTTTCAATTTTGCTATACTAGGGACAACCAGTGTTCTATATTCAAACCCCATGTAGTCAGCACATCGGACATACTAATTTCCAGAAGTTCAGTAAAACCTGATGAAACTGGAAATGTACCAATTAGAGTGGCGAATATTTTGGATCAAGCTGTCACTTTACAATGCAATACGCTCCAAGGCAAATTGACTCCTGTGGTCTGGGTATCGGAATGACACAACAAAGATCCAGTGCTTTTTGTACTTCCAAATTACCAGAGGAACTGCAGGAATTATTGAACAGATCTTCGAACAACCTCTCAAGTGGTGAGATAAAAGAACTCAGACGGTTTTTACATGAATTCAAAGATTACTTTGCAGTTCGGGAACAGTCATTGGGAAGAACCTCTCTTGTACATCACATCAATACCAGTGACACAACACTGATACGCCAACATCCTTGAAGGCCTCCATTAGCTAAGCAAGAGGAAATATCTTGGTTAGTACAGGACATGCTGACAGGAGCCTTCGTAAAGTGCTTGGTCTTCTCCAGTAGTGTTGGTAGTGAAGAAGGATGGTGGATTGTGTTTGTGTGTAGACTACCGGAGGCTGAATGATAATACAAAGAAAGACTGCTCTCCGTTACCTTGCGTTGACGATACACTCGACACGCTGTCCAGAGCATAGTGGTTAGTGGTTTTCCACATTGGACCTAAAGAGTGGATACTGGCAAGTGGGTCTTCAGCAAGAAGACAAAGATAAGACCGCTTTCTCGACCCAAGTGGCTTATTCCAATTTAACGTCATGCCATTTGGACTCTGTAATGCATTGGCAACATTCGAAAGAGTGATGGACCTGGTACTCTGAGGACTGACATGGAAAACTTGCCTTGTTTATTTAGACGATATTAAGTCATCAGGAAAACTTTCAAAGACCATTTGGAAACCTTAAGGTTCTGACTATAATTAATGGTGCCCAATTAAAGCTGAGCCCAAAGAAGTGTTCTCTATTCCAGAAGGAAGTACAGTGTCTAGGCCATCTGGTTTCAGCAGCGGGTGTTAGCATGGGTCCTAATAAAGTAGACACCGTAAGAGACTGGCCTGTGCTGAAGAGTAAACACGAAGGTCAGAGTTTCCTGGGGTTATGCTCATATTACAGATGTTATGTGAAAGGCTTGGAAACCAGTACATCATGGTTGTAGGTGACTACTAAGTGGGTGGAAGCCTGTGCAATTCCAAATCAGGAGGTTACCACTGTGGCAAAGGAGTTAGTTCACAACTTCTGTTGCCGTTATGGACCCCCTATGGAAATCCATACAGATCAAGGGAGAAATTTCGAATCAGGAGTTTTAAAGAATTATGGCATCTACTCGGCATTCGAAAGACCATGACAACACCTCTGCATCCTCAGTCGGACGGAATGGTTGAGAGATTCAATAGGCCACTTGAACCGCATCTTTCGAAGGTTGTTGACGAGAACCAAACAGACTGGGACCAACGTATACCACAATTCCTCATGGCGTATATAGGACATCAATACACGACACAACCAGCATGACCCCAGCAAAATTGGTGTTTGGGCGGGAGATTTGTCTTCCTGGGGACTTGATGTTCAGATCACCTGAGACTCAGTCCCAAGAGCCACAGAACTATTCCTCGCAATCAGAAAACCAACTGCGAGAAATGAATCGCTTGATAAGAAGACGGCTAAAGATTGCCAGTGATAAAATGATAACTCGGTACGACATTCACAGCAATAGTGTGGGTTTCCAAGAAGGAGATCAGGTCTGGTTGTTCAACCCAAAGCGCCATCGTGGTTGCTCACCTAAGCTTCAGACCAACGATCTATACTACTGGATCGCACTTGTGTGGAGTGGAGGTGCGGAGCAAACCGTCTACCTGCTATCCCCACCATCTGGCTGTCCACTGCAACAAGTGTGCATACTGTGCACCCATGCAATTACGTGTGTTTTGCTTCGACATACTACTTCTTGTTCTGTGATCCCATTAAAAATATATTTTCAGTAGACTGTTAAAATATTTAACCAACATGCCCGTCCATTGTGCAGTCTACAATTGTACGAAGAGACATCAGAAAAGCAGCGAAGAAAATGTATCTTTTAACTTTAGAAAAGGAAGATATTTCAGAGACTTGTAACTTTGAAAAGGTGCTTTGTGACTTGATAGGGAATCAGAGTTCTACATATTACAAAGATAATATTTTATTTTATATAAGTGGATTTATTGTATGAAACACTGACAGTAAAATCAAGTGTTTGGAATGCAGTAACATACTGTTGGCCGACGTTTCAGATCTTAGTGCGTACACTCACTTTTTCATATTTTATTTCAAAGGGCAAACTGGTGAGGGCATCTCATGATGTTCTAAAACTGATTAAATACATGTATAATTTATATTTGTCTAATAACAACAAAGAAGTAAATACTTATAATTTATTAGCACAAACTTGTCGCCAGTTCACAGGTTCTGTGTTTAAAAATCATAAATTTTGTAGTGACTTTGCAGACAGTCGTGAAATTAAACTCATTAAACTTATAGGTCAAATGTTTTTTAAAGTTATATGTCATGCTTCTGCCAAAGAAAAAACTTTGGCAGCAAATATTTCTAAATTAGGTGTTCGTCAAAAGTATAATAAACTCGTTCTTTTTTGCAATATGTAACTGAGAAAGAAACATGTTAATCGCGTGTTTTTCTTATAAATGGAATTTTCCGATAATTTAAGAATTCTTTATAATAAATGCTCAAAATAGAAGATATGAATATGACAGTTACCGGCATACGTAGGCACAAAAGCGAAATTAGAATCCCTATTGCACTGTTAAAAAGATCAGATAGATTACATACGCGGCGCACAATTTGAGAATTCACTTTATAAATATTAGTTTGTGCAAATAATTTTGTAGATAATCTAGCATCAGCGCATTTAGTTGCAAGTTTATTTAATTGAGAATTCAGTTTATAAATACTGTATTAATTTGTGCAAATAATTTTGTAGATAATCTAGCATAAGCCCATTTAGTTTTAAGTTTATTTGAGTTAATTGTAAGTTGTAAATAATTAATTGTAAGTTGTTAAGAATGTAATATACAAACATTATGTACTGTAGTAATGTAATTATAATGAAATGTCGAAATGCAAACGTTATGATGGCCAATAACATGTACATAATAAAAATTAAAAACACATTTAAATTAATAATTAGGAATTGTTTCTGTTGTATTTTTCATCATCCCGTTGGTAAAATTTCTTATCCTTATTCCTTAAGAAATTTATTCTTTTAGTACTTTTCCTTTAATAAGGAAAGCGCAATGATAAAACAATTCAGTGTTGTCATGCGCTGCTCAAGTTCCAGCAGCGAGTGACGACAGCCAGGTGGTGGGGAGAGCTGAACGAGCAGGACCGTTTTGTTACCACGCACAGCGCGATCCACTAGTATAGATCGTTGCTTCAGACTAACTGGGAAGGACCTACACTGTGAAAAAAAGAATCAACGATGTTGTGTATAGGATTCAACAGGAAGGACAGCGAAAGTTGAAAGTTGTCCACCTGGATCGCCTGGCCAAGTATAACTTCATAGATGGTTTGCCAGTTCGGGATGAACAGGCTTAAGGAGGAGGCAGTGTTATGACATTACAGGACAGTGTACGTGTTTATCAAATGTTCGAGAGGAATCCGACTGTAATCTGTGTGGTGTACGTGTATCTCGACGCATTAGCTAGACCTTGCCAGAAACCGCGCGAACTGTGTCAAGGCCGCAATGAATTACGCTCTAATGTTTCCTTTATTGTTAATTCGCAGTATGGAATATTCTAGTATTTCAGCAGGGTATAAATACAAGTACTCAATGACATTGAGTTTGAGTTGCGATATATCTCAGTGCGGTTCAGGTATTTTGGCAAAGTGTTACGTGTTTTATGTGCTGTGCGGGACGAGTGTAGACAACAATTGTGTTTTATTAGTAGACATTTTTATTGCGTGTGAACAATTTTTATTTGATTTGTTGTAAGAGACTGTCTTGTTAATTACAAACTGGTTAATTGTGATAATTAAAGCTGGTGATTAGTGATGTAATTGGTGTCTTGTATTTTGTTTTCCAGTGTACCATACGATGATCAGAAGACCGTCATAACAATATGTTTCTTGAAGTGATCCCCATCTAGAATGTAGCTCTAGCACACCATTGTATGTGTTGCCTGCATTGATAGAACCCCCCCCCCCCCAAGTGTGTTGGTCACATGTTATTATTATTCAGCAGACAAAACCTCGCCTTTTAGTTCTTATTTGATAGAGTGAGTTATTTAGTCAGCTAATCAAAGAATTGTCTTTTCATATGGACAGATGTATTACAACACTTAACGAGTTAATGTGTTAGCCCCAGGTTCTTTGAAGCTAAATCTTTACAACACATTAAATTCATGTGTGTATATGATCATAGGTGTAATCATAATAATAATAACGCAGAATAATCTAGTTAAAAATCATTTCAATATTTATTAATAAAATTTCTTATTTGTGTTACGAATCAAAATCATTATTATTTGCACATCTAATTATTACACATAATTAATACTCTTATATTACACATAGACATGTATCAACATTATATTCTAATACATCGTCATAGTTATTATATTTCTCTCAGCTATCTCATTATTATTATACTGATTAGATTATCTGATTTTCTAATCATCTAATCTCTTTTAAAATTACTGCATATGCATTGCTTTCTAATAAAATTCTCTAATGACTTTATCAATTGAATTACCAAAAATTATAGATTTCAATTTGTATCTTCTATGTTACAGATAAAAATTATCGTTAAACATTCTTAAATATTACGTTAATTATTAAACAAACAAATATTTACAGTTATACAATTTATTATTCATATTTGAATTGAATTGTTTCTTTTTTTTCTTTGTTAATTATTGTCTTTTGATTAGGCCTAAGTCTCGGTTTTCAAGTGCATGTTTGTTTGTCACCTTATTGTTGTACATCGGCAGCGTGTCCTCCTCGGTCCTTGATACCGGATGCTCCTTTGTTGTCCTGGAGTCCTGGAGTCTGGTCCTTCGTCTGTCGGATTCTCGTACTCTGGATTATTGCATGTACTCAGCTGCTCCCTCGTCTCCCGTCATGGTTTCAGGTTGCAAGTGCTCACCGGACTGATGAGTAGTCGTGAAGTTCCTGACTGCTGCTGTGTTTGAGATGTAACTGTTTTTGTCTCTATGCAGAGTCTCTGGCTGCCATAGTAGTTGATCAAGAAAAAAAGTTGTACTCGTCCAGCAGAGCCTCCGGCTGCGACGATGGTTGATTGAGGAAGAGAATGATGTTAGCGCGTCCCCTGTATTTATACCCAGGGCGCTAAAATCATGTCTTGACAATATTCTGCATGTTTGAGATTGTCGAGAGCGTCACTTCTAACCCACGATTCTTGTCACACTTAATTCACTCGTCTTCGCGAATTGCGAAGTCTTTTCCACATTACCTGATATTTATTCTGTTGGTAATTTATGTGTTCATCATACACAAACCATTTTTCTTTATCTTACTTAAGATAAGTACTATATATTTTTATTCTCCTATAATGACACTTTTTATCCGTTTTTCACTATTTTTTACACACACATTCGTCTTACTTTTATACACATTTTGGTATATTTGGTTTTGTGCTAGTCTGCACACATGTATTACAAATTAAATAAATGCAAATAATTGATAGCGTTCCATAAGGTTTGACGCTTTTCAGGAATGGACAGGTCGCACACACACTCACGTAACATACATGTGTACACAGGGACAGAGCAGCTGGCGTGTTTCACCTGTTCCAACCTGCACGTTTGGTCATTCATGTTGCTAACTGAACGATTATTATTAACAAAATGAATTATTTATTTATTCTAATTAATTATTTTAATTACTTTGTGCAATGGACAGTAATGTATACATTTGTACCATTGCAGTATATATGTATAAGTGTGTGTATGTGTGTGTATGTATGGAACCTGAAATAACCTGTACAATGTACAATAACCTGTCAGCAATAGAACGAGATATCAAAAAAAATTGTTTTTGTTCCGCAAACACAAGGGTGACGATTAAGAAATACTAAGTGTACATTTTTATATAATTGTATTTTTTTTTTTTTTTAATTACAAAGAGTATAACGAAAAGATCTGTGAATTGTTTCGCTGGTAGGGCAAAGGGCGCTGGAAAAAACAAGTTCTGAAGGGGGGTTAAAAGTTTGATAAATACTGATCTAATCCTCTTTTCACTATTTACTATACAGTGTAAAGAAAGCATTGTGAATATAATTCAAATGGAGACTTCACTGATGTTAGCCTGACTGAAAGTGTTGTGGGCTCAAATTTGTAGTTGCTGTGTTGGAAAATAAGATTATTATGTACACAAAATTAAACAATGTAAACTTATGAATACAATGAATAGTTATTTTACCTAAGTCAGACACTTTTTCTTATGTGAAATGAAATAGGGACATCAAATATGACTTCAAAAAGTGATTAGTGAGTCTTTTTCAATTTTTGTCAGTAACTTTTAATCAGTGGGAAAGTTGTACCCAATAATTTGAAATTAGTTACGAACTGTACAAGTTATCTATACAATCTGTGGTTGGCCCATTTCATAGTAAGTGATTCTAAAAATCTATTTCCAAACCTTTAAAAAATTTGTGACTGGAAAGTGTTTTTCATTAAATGAAGAGATAATGGCAGCTGTAGAGGTGTATTTTACGGATCTTTCAGAATATTACTTCAAGATAGGGATCGAATTATTAGAGAAGCATTGGACCAAGTGTATTGAAGTTGGGGGAGATTATATAGAAAAATAAAGTCATTTTTGTAACAATTAACTTGTTTTTTCACTCCCATTCTGCGAACTTTTCAACTATCTGTTGTAAACTACACATAACTAAAAAATATTCAACCTCTGATGTTTTTCAGTTACTGTCCCAAGTCTACGTTGGACAAAAAGATCAGATTTCCATGTGTGTGTAACAGTTCCTGCTAATTGAACACATCAGAGACATTAAAATATATACCCAAATTCTAGTTTTATCACACACACACACACACACACACACATGGTAAGATGAAAGTCATTAGAACCTATGAACGCATGTGTACTGTATTGACATATAGATAGAAATGTACTCACAGCCCTACTAGACTTTGTTAATCTGATTGTATTTAAGAACAAGTATCTCATTCAAAATAGTGAGCAAGTTCTGCAGCTTGGGGAGCTCACTAGTAGATATAACTTTTACCTCCATGTGTAGGTCTGTACAATTAATTTTCTGTAGCTACAGTTACCGTGAACACACACAGGTGATAAGCAAATTTAGTTTCCTAAATTTAAAGACACTAAATATTGAAGAATCATGCTGGGTAAGTGTCTGACAGAAGGTGCTCAGAGTCTGGTGGAGAACAGCAGCAGAGGATCATCCAAAATGGTAAAGATTCAGGAGGTCAGGCTCATTGATTGGTTGTACCTCTGTTGGATGATGATGCACAACATCTTACACTATAGACTTTCACCATTGTTAAACATTAATTACACACACAATGCTTCAGCCACTCAGAATCAGTGTGTATGTACAGTGACACCACAAAAACTGATATATAATTTAAAAAAAATTATATATAATTACACAATAAATGAAGTAAAATAAAAAAAAATGACACGCATGAATAAAACTTATGAATAATGCCCACAGACTGTAAGAGTCCAGGTGTGAGAGTTCCTGTCTGTGGAAGGTATAATGACTAAAAACCTACAGACTCATGGCCTTATTAGCAAGTTGTGTTTATGCAATTAAATTTCTTTTTTTTTTTTATTTTTACAAGACATTTTGTTAAAATGTTCTGGTACTTCAACAGCGCAAAAAAGAAATCACTTATTTATTTTAAACTAGAATGTTAAGATTTGTAAAAATAAATTGGTACTTGTGCAGTTATATAACCAACCACCGATATCAGTATCAGTTTTTGTCACTATTGATATGTTTCATGTTGTCATCAAAATAAGGAAAACAGACAGGGTGTTCAGTAGATGCGATGGTATAAACTAAAATAAAAAAAAACAATTTAGACCACGAAACAAGTACATCCAATAGCAATTAGACATGATAAAATATGTTGTATGATTTAATGTATTTAAGCAGCAGGTTATGAAAGTGGTTTCAGTTCAATTCGCCTGTACCTATGTACCAAAATCCTGTGCCTATTGTACAAGTTGTAGGCTGTGTTGACATAGGTCAGTGGGCTTAGGTAAGTAGGTATTGGTTTTATATTTAATTTAAGTAACTATAATTAGTCTTATCTAAAATGGAAGAAAAATAAAAACAAATAGTTTGATTTCCTTGTGGTCATTACAGATCTGTGTATTATTAGTCTACTTCTATCAGAGGCATAGCTATGGGGGGGGGGGCAGCTGCCCCGGACAGCATAGCCAGGAGGGCGGCAAAGTGAGCATAGACTCATAAAACTACAAACAACTTGTTTCTTTCATGACTATTCCTTTCATAAAAGAAGTGTAACCAGCCAGCTTGTCTGTTGTCATAAACATTGCGTGATGAACAGTATTAGTCTATTTATTTTTGAGCATCATAATTACGGTTCATTATGATAACAAATTACGGTGTAATAAATATTACTCTAAAAAGACAGTGTGATACCAGGTGAAGTTCAAAAGCAGATGTGGTTAAAGCAATATCCACTCAGCTGGATGAAGTGATCACTACACTGGAGAAACTGAGGGGTACACCAACTGTAACAATTGTTACAAGGGAAGATGCAGCACTTATAATTAATGCAATAGAAAACTTTAATTTTGTAACCTTACTCTTTTTTCTGGACAGATACTCAATATACTTACTGGCAGAGTTTTAATGTCCAAAGGTTCAGGCAGTTTTGCCAGCAAACTCCTTTCTCTACCACATCATTTTCCTGTGCTTGACTTTCAGTTCAGTATTGACTTCCTGACCTTAATTATAAATCCCCTAGTTATACATTATAATGAAGCTGTAATCTTAGGGGGGGGGGCGGCAATGTTGCACTCATACGTACATCTCAAAGTCAAGCTTAGCCTCTTACTGAAATAGTTTTTTAATAGTTTTAAATGAGTATACCAAAAATCTGAAAATAAGTGGCTGTTTTGTATTACAAAATAGTTCTGAAAATATAAATATAACTTGAAACTTGGTTTAACCCTTGTGATCATGATAGTCTCAATTTATGTCATGTAAATTATGTCATAACAAGATTTACATATTTTAAAGATAATTAGTATGCAATTATTAATAAAAATTAGATAACATTTTAGTAACAGGAATGTACTATTATAACTAAAGTCTAAATACGGTATAAAAAAGTGAAAAACTTACATGGTAAAAGAAACTTAATTTTGTCTACACTTACTCGCTGTTCCACATATGAAAACGTTACTAGAACTGAAAACTGAAAGCTCCGTATGGTAGAAATGCACACTACTAAATGAAAGCACATGACCCTCCCAATCGTTGCTATCTGTCCGAACTAGGAAAGGAATCTGTCTTTAATATAATACCAAAATATCTTAATACTACATAAGATTATGTAGGGCTGTCTCAAAACCCAAGCTTGTACCTTGCCAAGTTTTATTGAATTTTCGACTTTGCATTATTGTTGCTTTTTATATAACACCAGGGAATCATTAAGTATACACATGCAAAGTATACCTGATTGCCGGGCAACCAATAATAAATGTTCTTTATTAAATCTGTTACTACCAAGTAAAACGGTAATATAACCGTTACTATTTTGATAACTATTTTGTGAAAGAACAAGTATTTTTAAAGACCGAAATTTAGTATAATTGTCTGTACTAACTGGTAATTAACGGGGAATCCTGTTATTCTTATGTTTCCTTTTGTAAATCACATCTGTTCCCTTTCTTTTACATGTTTTTCATTATAATCCTGCTAACACACCCTCCTCCATGTCTTGGTTTTTTAAACATGCGAACGTACATGTTTCTTGAAGATATCCCCTCCAGACTAGCATACCATTGCAAGTGTCGTCTGCATTGATAGAACCCCTCCCCCCCCCCAGGGTTGGTCACATGCTATTATCATTCAGAAGACAAAACCTTGCCTTTGCTTCTTATTTGATAGAGTGAGTTATTTAGTCAGCTAATCAAAGAATTGTCTTCTCATATGGACAAATGTATATGTATATTATAACACGACACAATGCAATATAAATTAATTTGTATGTGTCATATATAATATATAATGATGTTAGGTGTAATCGTAATAACAAGAATGCATAATACGTTTTCTAAATCTTTACATTATTTATTTAACAACCACTTTACTTATTTCGGCAATAACAAAAATATTCATTATTCATCGCTTGTGCGATCTTATGCATGTGACTTCTCATGAACAAATTACATTTAAACAGGTTACACAAAAATCTTATTATCTACTCTTAAGTATCAATTGTTTTTGCTCTCGGCTTACTCATTCAGTGTGGTCATCTTTGCAATTGCTTATTAATTTATTTCAACAATGATTTTACTTTTATTTGAATTCCTTTAATCTTACTGAGCTTTAATACTTTCCTACTGCATATGCATGTTTCTTTTATCAAATAAAGTCTTTACTAATTAGTTTAATTTACTTCAATTTAAAATCAAATATTGCTCTCATAGCATTTACGTTACATTCAAATAATAATTTCTATACATGAGATATTATTCTAAATTAACAATCTGTCTTTACACTACTATGTACAATTTAATTACTGTTATCAACAGTTCAAATGTCTTTCATTCTAGTTTTAATTATTGTCTTTCAATTATCTATAATTATTATGGCTTTTTATCACCTTGTTTGATGTAGTAAATTATCAGTGTGTCCTCCTCCGGTCCTCGGGTCCCCTTCCAGGATTCGGTCCATGTCCTCGGGTCCTCTTCCAGGATTCCACTCCATGTGTTTCTTAGTTGTTGCCTCTCTTCACATCATGGGCTGTAGGTGTGTCCATAGAACCTCTGCTTTGACTCCCATTTCATCGTGTGATGCTTACTGTAAATTTAAGACAGCGTTGTTGACTGACATAGCCTCCTACGGCAACAGTTGAACCAAGAAGAAGAAGCTTTATTAGCGCAACCTGGTATTTATAGCCACATCGTGCAAAATTCTTGTCTGAACAATATCGGTCTTGTCAGAGTTTGTCAAAAGCGTCCTTTCTCCCACTCTCATTCGATTCACTAATTTCGCTTGACTTCACGAATTGCGAAGTCTGTTTTACACTACACTCTGCTCAATCGATCGCTAATTTTCATATGTCCATTATATGTAACTTACACTTCTTTATTGTAATTATTCGGAGAGAGTTATTCACTTTTTAATTCAATTGTAATTTCACTTTACGTCACTTTCAAATGGTTTTTTAACCCTTTGTGCATCTTTATAAAATGCACACTTTGGTGTCTTTTGTTTTACATTATCATACATATTTTTCTTCTAATTAAAATAATACTTAAAATCTAACATCATTTGAATAGTAGGGGTGGTTACTGTCCAGGAACAGGCAGGTTTCACGCACACAAACAAAATACACTTGTACACACAGCTAGTGCCAGATATGTGTGTACATGCCTGAACTGTGCATTCCCTATATTTTAAACAATCCAACTTGCAATCTGAATCATGTTTATCAACCATATATTTATTTATTTTTATTGATTATTTTAATTATTTTGGCAATGCACAGTACCATATATGGTTGTACTGTCGCATTATTTCCCCGCTTGGTGAAAACAAATTTTTTGTTTATATAAAAATTTTTTTCTCTGCCTTTTTATTAGACAAATAATATGGTATCGTTTTTATTTACAAACACATTTATTTATTTTATGTGCGAATAATAATGAATATTTTTCTTCAATTTTTACCCTTATTTGGTATGTTTGAGTAATATTCTCCACCCTCATGTATGCGGAGTCGATGCGGTATTGTGGTATATCCGCTTCAATTGTTGTTTAACTTTAATTGTCCTCGTAACCCAGTTATTTGTGAATGGATTTTCTTCAAAGAACTGACGTGATATTTACGTACTTTTCTCCCTCTTGTGTCATCATACACAATGAACGTCTGTGTGTATGGGTTGAATTCCATTTTCTTTTAATGTTTTATGCCAAGCTTCACTCTGGAATTTTTCTTCCTGATCGCTAATAATTCTTTTCATTTTATACTGAGTTAGAAATACACTTCCGTAACAGAATTTTTTCGACAGCTTAGTTGTGGGTTGCATGATCGGATACAGATGAACTGCCTTAGAAACACATCTATATACAGACTATTATGTTTTTAACCCGCTCGACTTAATCGTAGTACTGGGTCCTAAGTAGTCTCTGCCCTTAACTTCCCTTTTCGCTTCCTTCTGTGTCCTTGCATTCTCACATAGGTATGAAGATTCACTTGATCAGTATTCTGTTTTGCTGTTTGACAATCATAACATTTCTTTAACTCTTTCCTAGCCTTCTTAAACATATTATTAATGGTGAACTCTTCCCACAGACATAAATATTATTTCAAAGCTGATGCATGTTAAGCTTCCATGTTTGGGTTTTATTAATTTAAGTAACATTTCATTAGATAATATCACCTTCTAATCTTGCTTTATCAATTTGAAGAGAATATGGTTGTGTATACCATCTTGAACTGGTTGTTGATCTGGATTCTCCATTATTGTAGATTTTCCTCCGTATGCTCTTTTGGGTAAAAATTTAATTTTATTACAAAAAACTTCATTATATTATATCTCCTTAGAGATGGCAATTTTCTACCTATTTACATCATATTCACATATTATTAGTCCTTATCTTATTAATAGTTAAAACTGTAATATATTTTCGTTTAAAATAATTATGATTTATATTAGGGCGTTGAGTGCGGTGTAATTCACACCCTTCTCTAAGCTAAACAATGGTTCGTCGTAGACAGGAAATACATTGTACGTTTGGCCGTATTTACCATTGTCATTTAACAATTTCCGTTTTACCCCCTCATTGTTAACATTCCATTATACCGCTGTGACTGTGTGATCACCTGATGTTAAAACTTTTTTTTCTTTGATGAGACGAAACAAATTCTCTCTTCGCCTTCGTCTCTCTCCTCTCTGCACGTTCAATTATTCTCTCGTGACAAATGCATTCCATGTTAGCAGTTCGCGTGAGTCCTACATAAACATCTGAACGCTTTTTCACTTCGCCTTGTTGTATAATAATAATCGCTGTAGTATTTGCAATTATAATTATTGTGATTATCATTATAATTACCGTTTAATCGATAATTGCTGTGCGTACCCTCGTCGGAAGTGCTGTGTTTCAATCGTGTTTTAATTATTTTAGTACTGTGAGTGTAATCTGCTAATTGGATATTCTTGCTACCTTGCGACAGGTACGATTGTCGAATTTTTATTTTACATTCTTCCGTAGTGTTAATTATTTCATTAGTTTTATTATTATTAATTATCACCGTACCGTTTCTTCTCTTTTATTTTCAATTTCAATTGTTTGTTCTACCTCCTGTCTTAATTCACCTAGGTTATCGTTTAAATTTTCTGTTGGTTTACCTAGTTTATCTTTTGGTTTTTCTAGTTAGTAGTATTCCGAGGGGGGTACTGGGCCACTAGTTCATCCTTTTCCCACTAGGGGTCGGAGCGCTAGTGTCGCATGATGATGTCACGGTGGGCGTGGGTGGAGGGGTGATGACGTCACGAACAGATGCACTCTTGACCTACATAAAGATGCACTTTTGACCTTCGGCGGGATACTGGTCGTGAGGGGTCATAACTTTATATGGGGAAAACTGGTTTACATACATTATTTCTGAAAATAATAATCCTGAAATGTAATCAGTACTTATATCAAGTTAAGTGCAATAATTAAATATATTCTTCAACTTGCACGTTAAATAGATCCCTTCTCCTTCACTTACCAGGCAAACATAAGGGAAGCTCTACTAAATACAGGATTTCTTGGAACTGTGTAGAGTGGGATCAGTGGAGTAACTTGCGGAGGGGGGTTATCAGGGGATCAATTCCCCTCCAGAACTATTCGAAATTTCAGCAGAATTCCATAATTTCCTAAGTAGACCCATTTCTAAGCCAGTTTTGTTTGTACAAAGTAATACTTATAAATAATTATAGAAATAAAATTAATTACAATATTGTAACGTTATGTTTTCCCCTTACATAAAATAGGCCCCAACTTAAACCATTTCATGACCATGATACATGAAGAACAAAATACTAAGTCATTAACTAAATTGTATACTATAAATATTGTCTGAGATACGGTAATAAAAAGAGATAAGAATAATGTAATGAAACTGATAAGAACATTATCAATAAGAAGATTTTACTCCAGTAAACTGCATTAAAAATTGTTAAAAAAGATAAAACTAATGAAAGTTAAAAATAAAGCTAATGAGTTATTCTTAGATGACATCATTAATCTTATTGGTAATGGTGTAAAAGCCTTCCCACAGTGGTTGCAGGTTTGTGCTGATTTATTTCTTCCTTATCATGTTATAGAACTAGGCCTGGCAGCAGGTGTGAGCCCTGAAGGAATTGCAACCAGTCTTCATCTTTGTATTTGCCAAAATAAAGTTGTTCTGAGCCAGGTCATGTAAATTCAGGTTAGGCCAAGTTGCTCATTAGACTTTGTCTAAATTTTAAAGATATAAAGTGTTGATAAAGATTTTAGGACCGTACATTAAAAACATTGTTTGCACATATGAGTAGGAAGCAGATGTATTAATATAATGTTACTCAACAAGATACAGGAACAATTATGTATATTTAATTAAGTAGTTAGTGGACTTAAAACCTGCAGTAGAAACTCCAGTTTTTATAAAACAAATAGGGAGAGAATTGAAGATTTGATGTTTGTAAATGTTATATCCATTTTCTTTTAAGTAACTAATGGCTGGTTATTTGTAATCACGTTTTCTCATAATGTATGTTGTTAATGACGTTTTTTTAAGGGTATGAAAAACAACAACAGATATTGGTATTTGAAAAAAGATGAATTTTATTGGTACATACTAAAGTATAGAGTCAAATTTATTTCTATTCATTAACAAAGGTCCGTACTGTAATAATTTTGTGTGTAATATACAAGCATTCTTTAATATGTTTACGAGATTCTCCCAATTTTATTTGCATTAATTCAGACCGTAGTAACATTAAATTCCACTGTAACCCATTATTAATACTTAATCATTTGCATGTTAACAGAAACTACACATTGCTTATTATTGCATTATGTTGAAAAAAGGATTTTATTGTACTTGTTCGGTTATACATTAGATTGTTCTAGGTTCTAAATTGGAAGTACGTTTTAATTCCGGTACTTTGAATAAAGACAGCCTTTAATGTTATATACAGCCTTTGAATGTACACTAACTAAGGAAATGTCTGTTAAGTCTAATTAATTTTTAAAATCTAAAAGGTTAAGTTAAATAATTAAACGTAGCCACAACCTGCCAAAATCGTCTCTGTACCGTAATTATGTGCGATAAACTAATTTCTGTACTTCTAATAAATACACCCTTTTAATGTACACGAACAAAGTAAATTTTATTTAAGTTACATTGTCGTACATAACCTCCATAAGCTGGCATTACTTACTTCGAATAAATACAGCCGTTAATTATACAGCCTTTTATCCATACAATAAATACAGCCTTTGAATGTACACTAACTAAGGAAATGTCTGTTAAGTCTAATTAATTTTAAAAATCTAAAAGGTTAAGTTAAATAATTAAACGTAGCCACAACCTGCCAAAATCGTCTCTGTACCGTAATTATGTGCGATAAATATAAACTAATTTCTGTACTTCCAATAAATACACCCTTTTAATGTACAGTGACAAAGTAAATTTTATTTAAGTTACATTGTCGTACATAACCTCCATAAGCTGGCATTAGTTACTTGTGAAGAAAACAGTTGCATGTACAAATCGGACACCGAAATATAGTACACGCGCGGCGCCGGAAGTTACATTTTGCCGCTGAATATTCCCCAAGACCCTGTAAACTTATTGACCATGAATGTAAGTCCTACCCACAGATTACCATAAAACTTAGGCATTACGTTTTGCTGGCCAATATCGTGATTTGTAAGAAATTAAAAATTACACTACTGAATAAAATTAATTAGAACTCTGTGGTTTTCAAAATCCGCCAAAAATCAATGGAAACTCGATTATAACTAAACTTATTTAATTACATATTTGGTTATATTCTGTGACTAAATAAATTTTATTTGCAATATAAGCCATTTCGCTGGACTTTGATTTCATGCGTTTGTTAAACATTTTGCGTCTGGGAGAAATGGGACTATACCTTCTGTTTGTGTACACCTTGTTATATGCAGTGAGTTGTAATAATTTTATACTGTAACGCAGAAGCAATTAGACGACTGTTTAGCTAGATCTGACTGTAGACATTGTTCGGTTATTTATTCATATAATTACGTGTCAGATTATGTTGAAAGATTTTTAGTTTCTATGTTGGAAGATATGTTGTTTGTATGTTAGTTTCGTATTATCTGATCGTGATGGACAACCGACAACTAGCGCTTAAGCAGACTACACGTGGTAAACAAATGAACTTGCTACCGGATGTTGCTATTTCTGTGTTACACTAAAAATTAGTCTAGTCTAAGTTACGGTGGAATTGGAGTACACGTGTGCATCAATTTGGAAAGGTGTTTCTACGGATTTAAATTATATTGTTAATTTTATACAGGTATCTCTTTTACATAATTTTTCAGGAATTTTGTGAGTATTATTACTATTATATGTGTTTGTTTAGAAATAAAATAGAAATACTAAATGGGTATCGGCTTTGGAACCACATGTTCGTGTAGGTTAATGGTTTTTTTTGTTGTTATTTAATTTACAATGATTTTGAGTAAACTGTAAGTCTTTTATGTTAAACCTCCCCATTTTGTTTAAAGTAAAAGTTTCATGAACTTTAGGATGTAATTGTGCTGTCGTGATTGAAACCACGCGTTTTTGTTAAGGTTAAAATTCATTGTTCTAGATTAATCCTGTGACATTTCCAACAGTTTTCAGGTACTGAGTAAAGTTTAGAAGTATTTTATGTTTAAAAAAGATCAAAACGTAATGTAAAACAAAAGCTTCATGAAGTTTGGGTCGTGATCGGGTTTGAAACCACGTGTTCGTTTAAGTTATTTATTCTTTGTTCTACGTTTGTGCCATTTACAATGATTTTGAGTGAACGGTAAAAGTTTTCTATGTTAAAAAAAAAACTCCAATTTAGTATAAAAGTTTCATGAATTTTGGGATGTATTTCATTTGTGCTATCAGGTTTGAAACCACTTGTTTTTGTTACGGTTAATTATTCATTGTTCTAGATTAATCCTGTGACATTTCCAAAAATTTTCAAGGACTGAGTAAAGTGTAGAAGTATGTTATGTCAGTTAAAAATTCCCAATCCCAATAAACTCACTCTTGTAAGCCTATGTGTAAAGTCTTACCAAGATTCCATTCATACAAATTTGTTGTCAATGAACACTGTCAATATTTTCTTTTAATGCAATTTTACGAAAATATTACTAGTTTATTTTTAGTGTACTTAATATTTAGTTTAACCTATATAGTTATAGTTTATCGCTTTTTGGCTTCCCCGGGCCCCCATCCACCCCGGGCCCCTTGCTCTGGCAACCCTAGCCCCCTTGTGGGGGCCATGTCTCACACACACACCTTTCTGTTTTAAATATTTCTTTTCTCAAATGGCCATAATACTTTTTCTTAATTTGCTTGTATGACTAAGTCATACCTCTTTCACTCTCTTTATACCGACAAATTTAAGATTAATTGATGTTGGTGTCAGATGTCTCTCTCTCTCTTTCTCTGGGTTGTAGCTCCCCCGGTGACTTCACTTCTCTCTCCCATTGGATAAACTCACTCTTTCTCCCCCCCTGAAGTTTGTTTAATTTATGTAACTTTCCATATGGATTTCACTTTTTTCACCTGTTGTTTGAATTAATGTTCTCTAACTCACTTCAGACTAGCACAACGACGCCACCTGCTTGCAAATGACACCAAGATTTTTTACATTTCAATGACTATTCCCAACATTCTCCACTTTTATTTGTTACTCCTTTTGTTCCGTGTTAACAAGTATGCGTTTTCGATAGACTGTATGTGTACTATCAGCTTTTTTGAGCTTATTTTAGCTCTACGTTATACCAGTGGTTCCAGATTTTGGTGGTTGCAGTAGTCGGTCAAGTGGGGGGGGGGGTTAAAAGAACACATTAAACAGGAGGCAGCGACCTACTACATATGTGCATCATACACAGTGTTGTCTGGGGAAAAATAGAAAGTTAATGTTTTCCAATTGTTTGAGCAATTAAATTTGTGTAAAATTCCAAGTAAGTCGTGTTGAGACAGTTCATCTAACAAGCATGATGCAAGGGACTGAGCATCATGTTTAGGAGGAACAATGAAATCCCATAATCTTTTAACATATTTACCTTTTTTTATATATATATCGTTACACTATGACCATTTGGAAAACATTAGGAAACAATTTAAAGGCAAATAATGTATCGTACTCGTTATTTCTTCATGGCATATTTCTAACATTTATATTTAAAAGTTCACTTTGAATGGTTTTTGAGGTGCCCGTAAATACAGTTGCTTATTCTAAATGATTTTTCATTGCTGTGTCAAGCTCAGAACTGAAACCAATTAAGCCGTGAAATACACCAGGATCTGACGAAGATTCACTCTCACCATGACCCCACAAAGCTTATTCAAAAGCTCCACAGAAGGGGATACAGTTTATTATCATATTTAGGACGTACCAATTATTGCGTACTCTTTTGTTGTGTAAAACAATATTTCGTCTATATTCACTGTCCAACTGCTATGCTATACATACCAAAAAGAGAAAACTGAAAAGGATTCTTTATATGTACACTTGATGCCTGATGATTTCTTATTTTTTCGGCTAGATGATTAATAACTTTCATTCCGAATTTTGCCCAGGGGTCCTCTGCTCCGAACAATAAACAAGAAAAAACAAAATAATGAATTTCTTTTGTCACAACCACATAACCAGTCATTATTTTCATAATATTCTATTTTAAATGATCGATTAAATTGTGGACTGCCTAATTTTATAATTTGATTTATTGTTTGGAGGCATTTGGCATCCTAGTCTATTGGTATCATTTTAAACTAAAAAAAAACACACGTTTAAAAGCATGCAGAATCAGTAACCTTAGAAAAGCACAAACACAAAAGCACACAGCAGCACTAAACAAATAAAAAATAATACAACGCACAGTTAAATTAATAAAAAGTTGATTGACACTTTATTATCACAATCTCAGTTATACAAAATTATTACTATAATTTTATAAATTCAAACAATGGATAACGTTTATCTTGAACCAATGTAAACAGTAAGCCTGACACAACTTACAAATCAAGAAAGGTGTGCTGACTTCAACTAAGTATGAGCTACAACGCTATTAGTGGAGCGTTGCGGAATCTTTGCAACCGCCTAGCTAACATAGGGAACATAGGGCAATTGTGAAGAGTAACGCATGTTCTACCATATGTTTGTCTTGGATTTCGTTGTCCATGACGTGTCCGTTACTTAACTAAATATCACTATAGTATTGACGACTCGGAACACTAAGTTTTTTTATAAGTAAAAACGTAAAGTTTGTAAGGCGTAAAGGCTGTAGGGTAAAACTTTACGTTTTTACTTATAAAAAACTTAGTGTTCCGAGTCGTCAATACTATAGTCATATGTTTGTGTAGTAAGCTCTGCCATTTACTGCTGAAGTTACAAGTGGCCTACAACCACCCGTTGTTTCTTATTGCAGTGATGGACAACCGACAACTAGCGCTTAAACAGACTACACGTGGTAAACAAATGAACTTGCTACCGGATGTTGCTATTTCTGTGTTACCCTAAAAATTAGTCTAGTCTAAGGCCTCGTCCACACTAGTAGACTTGTTGCGCAACCGAGGTCTCAGAGACGTGTCTAGGTTGTCTCAGGATGTCTCGGTAGACTGCCTAAATAGACCAACTTGGTCTACGGGGGCCGTTGCGAGACCAAAAATCGCCGGTCTAAAGTCTCCCGATCGGAATGGGAGACCTGATGCAACGGTTAGACATGTTGCGCAACATATCGATGGTGTGGACGTTTGTCTAGAGACGAGACGAGACCTGCCCCACTCCTTCCCCCGCGCCGTTTACCCCCCTACTTTAGTTTGTTTACATCACGTGCAACATGTGGTTAAATGAAAACGTATTAAAATTAATCGAAGATTACCATAATGAAAAATGTTTGTGGGATGTGACAAGTCCCGATTACAAAAACCGGGCTAAAAGAAGAGCAGCTATGGAACTCCTGGCTGCAAACCACCAAGTTTCCGTGGAGGAAATAGAGAAAAAAATTCATAATCTGAAAACTTCATTCAACAGGGAGCGGAAAAAAATCACTCCGTCAAGTGGGTCGTCTCCGAAGAAGTCTTCATGGTTCGCTTACGACTATTTATTATTTTTACTACCGGCAAACGAATCAAAGGGCAGCCGCAACACAGATAACACGGACAGTGGGAACAACGAAATTGAAGTAAGTACAAATAACTCTATGAAACTCTTTATTAAAATACATTTATCCTTTATTAATTTGATTTAAATCAACCTTAATTCTTTAGTTTTAATTAAATTGGTTCTACTAACAAAAAGTGATCAAGTAAATTACTTTATTGAATCGTATTGCCAAGATACCACTCCCTCTTGTGAAACAAAGTAATCTCGAAATTCATCACGAATTTTATGCAAGTTAGATGAACATTTTCGAGGAGCGTTGCGCAGATCAACCAAACGATTCTCTTCGTTGATTTCTCTTCTCCAAAATCCTTCAATTACATTTCCATCGCCATCGTACGAGTCCAAACTTCCTGGTGGGGTGTAGGCATATCTTGACGCTGAATTCCTACGTAAAAAATTGTGTAGGTAGGCACAAGCCAACACGACAGACTCCACTTTATCTGGCTGTAAAGCTATCGGTTTAAGAAACACCCGAAATTTGGACGACATAATACCGAAAACATTTTCAATTATTCTTCGAGCCCTGCTTAGCCTATAGTTGTAGACTCTCTTCGGAATGTCCAATATACGACCAGGGTACGGCTTCATCAAATAATTAGACATAGCAAAAGCATCATCTGCCACAAAAACATATGGTACAGGTTCTGTTCTTCCTGGTAATGCCTCACTTACAGGTACGTGTGCGGTATTGTTTTCTAAATCCTTGTATAGTGAAGTGAACTTGAAAACGCCCCCATCAGAAATACGCCCTTGGCATCCAACATCGGCGTACAATAAGTTGTAGTTGGCGTCTGCAACGCCAAGGAACACAATGCTGAAAGTACCTTTATAGTTAAAATACAAGCTCCCGCTGTGTTCTGGGGCCACCATCTGAACGTGTTTACCATCAATGCTGCCTATGCAGTGTGGAAAATTCCATCTACTCAGAAACTCCTGAGAAATAGCTTTCCATTCAGCTTCGGAAGTCGGTCTCTGAAACGAAGAAATAGGTAATCACAAATTATGAATATATATGTGTGTGTATAAATAAAGTAAAAATATTAAATCGGTAATGCGATCAATATTTTAAAAAATTTTGTGCTAGTTAAAATTATTTGTTTAGATGTTGACCTTATGTTAGGCTTTTACTGCCAATGAAATAGGAAAGCTATATAACTAAAGCTGGAGACGATGTTCGTGTTCCTTGAATATTTTTGAAAAACTCCACTTTAATTATTCATTTCAAGCGAAATGAAGTCGATCTGAGTGGTGCATTATCTTTTGGTGAAATCTGAGAAAACGATAAAGATAATAATAGTAATTTTTATTAAAGAAACAATTCTGTTAACGTCTTGAAGACATATTTTTAAAGAGTTTCTTTGTGTTTCAGGATAGTTTGCTAGATACAGGCGATCACGAGGAAGACAATGAAACCGTGCATGTGGAATGTGAGGACAACAGCCCACCATTCAAACCCCCAGGACGCGCTCCTAAACGCGTCCGCAAGAACGAGGACTCCGCTGCCCAACAAGCAGTCAACTGCTTGAAATCCTTAACTCAAGTGGTGAGTTCCAGAGATGAGTACGCAGTATTCGGGGAATATGTAGCGAATAAATTGAGGAACTGTAACAAAAGTAGAATGGAAATTGCTTTGGCACAGCGTAACATAAACGACGTCTTATTTAAATTGGACATGGGTTTCTTAGCTTCGGAAATCCCGCCCATTCAGATGCCACGTCCACCATCCACTTCTTCCGTCGCATCAACATCTCACGTTTCGGAAGAAAGTTATAGCTCAAATCCCTCTGCACCTACTGGTATTTATGAAATCGGAGAGGTTCAAATACAACAATTGGAGTCAGGGGATGACGCATTTGTAATTTTGTAAAAAAAAATCATACCAATTTATCAATTTCATTTGTTAAATAAATTTATAAAGTCTCATTTGTTTCTTATTGTAAAAAATAAATTGCACAAAAAATTGTAAAAAATTGTAAAAAAATTTAGTTTTGTAAAAAATGTTAAATATAAAATTGTTTATTAAAAATAATATTAATTTTTTATACATACCTTTATCTGTTGTTTCAATGAAGAGATAATTGCTTCACAAACTTCTGGTACTATTTTCGATATTGCCTGTTTGGATATTCTGAAGGTGTACATGAGGCTCGTGAATGAGTCTCCACTTGCTAGAAAACGCAGTGTGACTGCCAGTCGAAGAGAAGCTGTAATGGTTTCCCTAAATTTTGTATCTTGCTTCGAAATTTTCCCTCCAACCATCAGAAGTAATTCTTCGAAATCAGTAGGCGTCAGGCGGGTGAAATTCCGAAATCCCATGGCGTCTTCCATTTTTAATTTATTTAATAATGTGGTACCGAACCTTGGTCCTTCTGTGAGTACTTCGCGCGTCCACCAACGTTTACGTTTTCGCGATCTTTCATTCGTAATAATAGCCAAACAGGCACTCATTCCACACAAAGCAATGTCCTCCATGGTGGTGTGCTTAGACGAGACTAACAAAATTCACATAGTAGTGTGGACGCTAGACGAGACCAAGATTGTCGTCTATAGACCATGTCTATGTCTAAAGTTTAGACCGTCTCGAGACCGTTGCGCAACACGTTGCGCAACGTGGTCTACTGGTGTGGACTAGGCCTAAGTTACGGTGGAATTGGTGTACACGTGTGCATCAATTTGGAAAGGTGTTTCTACGGATTTAAATTATATTGTTAATTTTATACAGGTATCTCTTTTACATAATTTTTCAGGAATTTTGTGAGTATTATTATTATTATATGTGTTTGTTTAGAAATAAAATAGAAATACTAAATGGGTATCGGCATAATAAAAGTAAGTTAAAATCGAGTATTCTGAAGCCTAAGAAAGAGGAATATAAAACAAAACCAAGGTTAAATTTCCATTGGCAGATGTAAATATATGTGTTTGTTTTAATAAAGTATTCTTCATTTGCAGTCACAATGGTGCGTCCAGGCCTCCTCATGATTGGTGACTCCCAGGTAAAATATGCACATCTGACTATTCAGTGCCAGAATGATTTTGAAGTCACAGTGTTTTCAGTGTCAGGAATGCGTGTTGAAGAAGTGTCCGCTTCAATGGTTGAAGCAGCCAAGTTCTTTTATCACGTAGTAATCCATTTGGGCACAAATAATTTGATTTGTGGTAAGTTACATAGAATTTTGTAAATAAAATATTTCAGTTATTAGTGCTCTACTTTATACGATTATGGTTGATCAAAAAGATTTGCAAGATTGCTTTGGTGTTATGCACATTATTTTCCAATATTTTATCGATAGGTACTATACTCGTTTATTTTTATAATTCTTAAAAACTTTTTAACAGGTCAGCATCCAGATCAAATAATCCAACATTATGAATCTCTTATCCAAGAAATTCTAAAAGGCAACCAGCATGTGCAACTCCATTTGTCAAGTGTATTGTTTCGCAGTAAAAATAGGTATAGGCCATATTCAGATGCTGAAATGAACAGAATAAAGATAATAAATGAAAAGACAGAGAAGCTGAATCTGCTGGTACAAGGCTTGGCTACCAGGTAAAACTTTATGCGTGTAAGTTTCTTTTGATAATGCAGAGACTTGATGTGTTAATGGGGCATCCACATCATTGCTGTTACGAATTTTGTTCTCAAAATAAAATAAGTTTTAGAAATCATTTATTAAATTCCAAATTCTGATCATAAAAACCTGATAACTCTTATAAAATTACAGTTAATATTCGTACAGTAATACTTTTTGAATTTTCTTGATAATATAGTTTTAAAAATACTTCTGTTTATTGGCAAATAAATATTTTACTTCTTCTTTATGCTCAATATGTCTCTTGACTTTTATGACTTTGGCATTTTATTCCCTCATAGTATGTTGTTAATTAAGTAATGCAATGCATTTTTACTTTTTTGTGACTGCCACAGTGATTCCACTTTTTTGTGTTCGTAGATATGGAGGACTATTCATAGACAACTGGAAGTCTTTTATGTTACATTCAAGAGATCCGTTTATGGAGTTGCTGTCCAGGGATGGCTTACACATCACACAGCGAGGGATTCAATGTTTAATGGGTAATGTTTTTCATGTCTGTACAAGAAATAGGTTTAAAATTTTATCCAATTTCTACAGAGACCAGACATGCACTACAGACACACATAACAGAACATCATTTCCATATCCAATTGGGAAACACGCACAGACATCCACATCAGATACCAGAGACACAGGGACATCATATGCACAAGCTGTTAGGTCACATACACACTCCACACAGCCAGGGACATCAAATAGGGCACATGCACACCCTTCCACATCACGTATACACAGCCAGGGACATCAAATAGGGCACACGCATACCCTTCCACATCACATATACACAGCACACAGCTAGGGACATAAAATATGGCACAGCATACCCTTCCACATCACGTATACACAGCACACAGCCAGGGACATCAAATAGGGCACACGCATACCCTTCCACATCATGTATACACGCCACACAACCAGGGACATCAAATAGGGCACATGCATACCCTTCCACATCACGTATACACAGCACACAGCCAGGGACATCAAATAGGGCACACGCAAATGGTTCCACATCACGTATACACACCACACAGCCAGGGACATCAAATAGGGCACACACATACCCTTCCACATCACGTATACACAACACACAGCCAGGGACATCAAATAGGGCACATGCATACCCTTCCACATCACGTATACACAGCACACAGCCAGGGACATCAAATAGGGCACACGCACACAGTTCCACATCACGTATACACACCACACAGCCAGGGACATCAAATAGGGCACACGCTTACCCTTCCACATCACATACCAGAGTCACGGGGGCATCAAATAGAGCAGATATACATACGTACACATCACACAGTATGATTACAAGGCCATCATTCACAAAAGCAGTAACATCACCTTCAGTTTCACACACATCACAGATATGTAAATCTTTTTCATATGTAACACCATCACACAATCTAAACCATAAATCACACCTCACATATTTGTTTACAAATGGTGGGTCTGCTGAGGAAAATTTATCTACGTTAAACAGTTCCCTTGAATATGGTGATTCTCGTAAAGTAGATAATTTAATATCGTCATGTGCAGAACAAACAGCTGTCTCGTGTCTTAAAATAACATACCCAAGGGTATGTTCTGATTGCAATGTTCAATACAGTAATAGATTCAGCTTCTCGAAACATAAAAAACATTGTGATTCGTCTGGTTTATCCCTATCGTGTTCCCATTCAGATTGTACATTGAAATTTAGAACATATTTCCATCTCATAGAACATTTGAAGAAAGAGCATGGCCAAATTATTCCAAAGGAGGAATTTGTTTTTAAGGATGTGGCAGCATTTCTCACATGGAAGGAAGCTGTTTGTAAAGACAACCACATTGCAATGGTCAAAAAACGGGTTCAGCCCATGCAATGAGTGGCTCTAAATTTTCCTATTATATTTGCAAATTTAATAATTTTTGTAGACCCAAAACAAAAATAAATAAAACTAATAGAAAAAGGACATTTGGTAGTATGCCGAATACAAACTGTCTGGCCAGAATGTACGTCAAAGAAGATGATACTGGAATCCATGTGACATACATTAATACTCATAACCATGAGCTTAATTTTAAATTTGTGAAATTCTATCGATGGGGTAACACCACAAAGTCTTCTGTAAATCACTTTTTAGACCAAGGTGTGCCAACACATGTTATTCAGGAACATTTACAGCCTTCCATTGGTGACGATAATAACACATCTGCAGTAAAAGAACATTATATAACAACATCTCAGATAATTAAAATGAGGTATCAACTGGAGATGAAAAAACGACTTAATAAAAATGATGCAGAATCTGTAAATATCTTAATTAACTTATTAAAAAATAAAAGTTACAACCCAGTTTTAGCATATAAACCTCAAGGAATGGATACCATAATTGGGCCCTCCAGTTTAAATAATTTACCACACAGTTCTGAACTTTTTGTTGTAGGCATTCAAACAAAGTATCAAGCAGCAGAAATGGTTGCTGGTTGCTGTAGAATACTGTGTATAGACGCAACTTATAATACAAACCAGTATAAATTTTACTTATTAAATTTACTTGTTCCTGATGAATATGGTGTTGGGTTCCCTGTTGCTCATTTTATAATAAATTATTTAGATGAAATGACTCTGGCATGTGTCTTAAAAATTGTTGTTGACAAATTTCCAAATATGGAAGTAAACTGTGTCATGACGGATGGTGATGAAGCCATTGTCAATGCGGTTGAAACTGCATTTGGGAAAAATGTGAGACATCTTTGTTTGTGGCATGTGAAACGGAACTGGTTGAAAAATCTTAAAACCAAAGTGAAATCCAAGTCTCTGACATCAGAAATTTTAGATTCTTTATTAATTTTAACTCATGAAAAAAATATGAATAATTTTAATGAAATGTTAGAAGCCGTTTTTAATAAATACTCCGAGTCCGCTAGTCGCTTTTTAGATTATTTTAAAGAAATTTATGTGTGTAAAAAAGAGAAGTGGGCAATGTGTTTCAGAAATTTTTCACATGGATATACCGACACAAACATGTTTTTAGAATCATTTCATAATAAAATTAAAACTCAATACCTCCAAAGAAATGTAAATAGGCGATTAGATGACTTGATTAACATCATTTTCAGAGTTAATAAAACTATACACTTAGCGTTAAAATATAAAAGATTGACCCAGATGCCCCCATTAGGATATACCAATGCAGTTAAAAAAAGGCATAAAATAGGCATACAAATAACAGATTCTGATATAATTGAAACTGGAAATTGTAGTGTTTGGCAAGTCAGGAGTCAGTCGGACTCAACAGTCCTTTATAAAGTCCATTGTTTAGCTAGAAAATGTTATATGCCAGAATTATGTTTTATAAAATGTAATGAATATACATGTTTCAGCTTGTGTTCACACATGTATACATGCTCATGTGCTGACAGTAATTCATTGTGCAAACATATACACAAGCTTCATTCTTATCTTGTCCATAAGCTAACTTTACCATCGTGTATAAGTTCTGATTGTACAGATTTAGCTACAGATGAAACGTTGGTAACTACAAATAGTAACTCAGTTAACCTAGATAATGCAACAGCAAATACAGACATATTAATTCAGTCCGTGTGTCAATTGGCAGATAAATTGAAAAACATTATATGTAATAAAAATTCTCAATCTTTACTGCCATATGTGCAAAACAGTTTACAATTATTAGTTCAAAAATGTGAAATGTTGAACAACGATCAAGACTGTGTACATGGTAAACCTCCTTCAATGGCACATGATTTTGTTCCACCAAACATCAAAATTTCTCCTCAAAAGAGATTTTATCAAACTGCCAAAGAAAAGAAGCCTATAAAAACAGACACTAAAAATACAGACTTTGCTCGGTATAATTGTATAAAGGAGTCTTTGCTACTACATGGAAAAAGTTTCACTGACCCTATTTCCAGTGAACAAGATATACACCGTACCCTTTACAATGTTTGCGGATACAGCATCAGTGCTCTTCATTTGAAATCTTTGGATACATATATAAATAATAATGAACTGTATATGCTGACCTCAGCAGATCCACATTTTCATACTGGTTGGCTCTATGATAATGTAATAAATGTTTTTTTAAATAAGATATGTGCCGGTAACAAATTTCCTATCTTTCCAGTAGATAGTGCAGTATCCCAAATGATTCTAACATTTCCATTAGATTATGCACTTGAGTCTGTGTGCCACATGGAGTTGCATGAGTATTCAAAATTAATTATACCCTTAAATCCAGACAGTAATCATTGGGTCCTTTTAGTAGCTGATGTTCTTAAAAAACAGTTGTCATTTTATGACCCGGTGTCAGAATCTGTAAAACCCGTATATGAAAAATCAATCTGTAATTGGAGACAAATGTTAGTTAAGATCTTGGGGGGAACACTTGAGGATTGGCAAGTGAACTGTCCTAAACATGTTCGTCAGAATGATAGTTCAAGCTGCGGTGTGTTTGTTTGTTGGTATGCAGAAAAAATTTTATTGGGCCAGGCAACAGATGAGAATTTTAATTCAGATGAATATAGAAAGTATATATACAATGTTATAACTGGTAAGAAAATGTGATGTAAAATAACTTTTTGTTGTTACAGAAGGTCCACGATTCGTTGAAATTTTATCAGCTATCATGGAGTTCTGGACCTTCATACTTATATAAATTCTTAGTCTTAAAAAATAATAATACTTTGTATATTGTAATCAAATTTATATCTCAAATTACATTGAGTACCAAACTCTTTTTTCATATGAAAATTTAAATCCATTTCATTATTCATCTCAGTAAATATGAAAAATTTATGTACAAAGTCTTCAATGAGACTTAGCACTTTCAGTACCAACCTGATACAAAACTATTACTACCAGTAAACAGGCATTTTAAGGTTTTTTGAAAATTAACAGTTCTCTTGTACTATTGTATTCTTTTAGGCAACCAGTAAGAAAAATATGTACTATTAAGTAAATATGATAAACTGCTCAATTTTTTTCTACTTTCTCCAGTTGGGTACATACAAGAAAAATTTCACTTTGATACATTGACTGCATCATTGCAGTTATGTTTATTTCTGTTATACAAAGATACTCCCATATTTTTGTCACTTGTTGCAGGTATTAACACACACATCAGGTCTTGGAACGCAAGGAAACTAATTAGAAAATTGTTGTGTAAATAGTGTATATATAAAATAATTAGAAAAATACTACACGTATTTTATTTAAGAAAGTATTGTCTTTTAACTGATTTTTATTTTATGTGCATTTATTCACATTCTTATTTATATGCATTCATTGTTCTGCATGTTTTATAGTTTTTATACTTTGTGCAGTATAAGTTGTTTATAGTTTTAATAGTTTTTTGTATTAAATTTCCGTATAATTTTGTGTACATTGTTAGATTTGTTTTTATTAGTTATTGTTACTTTTGTTTTATAGTATTATAATAAGTCTTAAATCTTAATCTTACCCTTCATCAATGTAACTATATCCTGTAGCCTCAGGTTGTTGGTGCCAAATTATGTTAAATAATTATAATTATTTTCTAACAGTGTGAATTAAAAAATTTGAACTCTTATTCTGTCTTGTCTTAATTTCAATAAAGTTATTATTCTTTTCTCTTTAACATATATTGAGATTCACTAACATACAGTGCCCTTCTCTTCAGTTAGTAGCTCCTTTAGGTTCGATAACATGAAAACTCTTTCTCAAGGTTAATAAAAAATTAATTAAAGTCTATGTACAGTTAAAGTCATACATATGAAATAAAATATAATAATTATAAAACTGTTTTAGTAAAGTGATGTTGTATATGTGTTAGGGGTTCTTTGGATCATACAAAAGAAACAACCTTAATAGGAACAACTAATAAAATAAAAAAAAATTACAATGAACAAATAAAATTAATAATCATAATGTTTATAGTGTTTTTGTTATTTCATTTCACTGTTCTTGTGCTTTGAATTGAATAATGTTTGATCAAAGGTATATTTTAACATGATGGAACAATCTCACCAAATTTGTAGTTTAGTCTACAGATTATTTCTTGATATTTATCTTCTGGGCTTCAGTTTTCCGTGTATTATATTAAACCATTATGCTTCTCATTATTTTTTAAAGTTTTTCTTCATTAATTCATTGTGTAACATTAATTTTTTTGTATAAAATGTCCAGGTTCAAATTAATCTGCTCTGACCTATTTCAAATATATTTCAACAATACCCTTTCTTTTAAAAAACTCCCGATTCAATTAGTAATGCTCTTGGCTATGACACGATTATGGGCATAATCTTGTTATGTTACAACATCCTGTGTAGTTTGACTTCCCTTGCTAACATTTGTATTATACACAAAATTCCCACAGAGAATTTCTTGCTGCTTACCAAGGTGTACACATTACAGTAGTTCACACAATATTGTCACATACAAAGTGATGAGAACAAAAAAAAAGTAATGAGAATTTCTTAATTTCACGTCTATACATTTTCAGTTGACAACATATTTTTTTCTCATGTCATACCACTCTCTCTGATGCACATGTCAGTTATTAGACCCTTGTTTGTGTTTAACAAGTGAACATTGACAACACATTTTAGCATGCTTGGTGAGCTGGTGTAATTGTAGAAATAAGAAGGAGGCCCCGATACTATCACTTACCTTAATTCAGAAGATTCCTAAAAAAACCTAGTCACCACCGCATTTTTACAGGTGGAAGCCGCATCAATGTCCCCGTGAAACCAGTTTAAAAATATCAAACTTTCCCTTATCAGAAAATTCCAAAGTCTGTTAGATGAACTCATTGAGCACAGGTTAGGTTAAGATGGGTCATGTTAAAATAACTTAACTCATATTCATCATTACTTACAAAAGTTTATTAATTGCTATTATTACTATAAAATATTTCACAAAAAATAATATGTTTTTGTTTAAAAGATATCATCTTTTATAAGGTAACCTAGTGGAACTGTTACTACCCTATGTGGTGCAATCACCATCAATATGTGATGAAAACTTAGAAAAAACTTTACCGTACTGTAATTAGATCATTTAATTATCAATGAAATATAACATAAAAATGAAATCAATTCTCTCTCTCTCTCTCTCTCTCTCTCTCTCTCTCTCTCTCTCTCTCTCTCTCTCTCTCTCTCTCTCTCTCTCTCTCTCTCTCTCTCTCTTTTATGTTCTTTTTTTTTATATTTTATTTGGCCAAAATTTTCCCCACTTTTGTACTTATCTGTTTGTGTGTCTAAGCTACACCAAGCAAGGCTTTGTTTTGTCTGATGAGATACTTCTCAACCTTGCGAACTGATTCTTGAACGCATATACATAATTACGAACAAATCTCTTCCCAGGCCAAGGTCACATATGCAGTTCACATCTCTCTCTAACCCATGAAAATTCCATTGAAATGTACCATTACACTGTATGTTTTAGAAATGATGGAACAAAGAATTTGCATTAAATTCTGAGTTTAAAATAATTTCAAGTACATGTTGGAAAGATAACAGGATTTTTCATAATGTCGATATACAAGACATGTAGGGACCAGACAAAAAGCGTGTCTTACAAGAGATATTGTAATAAGTTGGTGTGTTTTAATGGGATTGTACTGTATCTACAATGATATGTTTGCGATAGTAACACTCACTTGTTCTTTACCCTTAAATCTTCTCATTTCTGTATTTGAATTCTTTCTTTAAAACCATTTGACAAAGTCTCGTATCTCTCTGTAGTCCTCCATCCTATATATCTTTCGACCCCACTGTGACTCTGTTCATTCTCAGTTTTTTCCAACAATTATTCATGCAACGTATCTATAATTCATGTAATTATTGTTCATGTATTATTAATGTAATTATTGTTTTATTACTGTATATAATTTTTTTAATAAACAGTTATGTACATTGTAAGCATTTTAATAAGACTAACCTTATTAATCATAATGCATATTCATTCCTTATCTAAAATATTGTAAACATCAGATATTGTATTTTGGGAGAAACACTAGCTAGCCACAAGTAAGCAGTCCCGAGTGGTATAAAGATGACATTGTATCTTACTGTCAATTGAAGAAACAGGTTTCATTCAAAAGGGGACTAACTATTTAACATAATCAAGTAACTTTATTAAATGGAAACCAAACTATTTGTATATGGTTGTAACTCTACGTTTATTGCTGACAATAAATATACGATACCGTACATAACATAAATTTAGGTTATGTTTACGTATTAAAATTTTGGTGTTTATTACCTCAAATAATATTTTCCGCTTTCTTTGTAGGCGTACTCCTCATAAAATTAGATTATATATAGAGTCCCTGTTCCAGAAGCCAAATGTAACTCTACGTTTATTGCTGACAATAAATATACGATATACGTATAGACACTGTTTTCAAAAGTCGGGCGCCATCTTGATTACATATGTATTAATAACTTTGTCATTTTACTTACCATTGCTAATCACTATAGGGCAGGAATTCGTTACGTGAACTTTTGAGAAGCGGAAATTATTTGAAATAATAAAATACCTGGTTAAAATTGTTACCAATGATATACCCTGTTTATTTTTATAGACTTACATCTTACATAATGCTGCATTCAGCGAACTTTTTAAACCCTCCAAAATCATGATACATGTAATATAAAATGTGTAATTATGTAATATTAGATAATAAGTTAATAAATATAGATATACATATCTCTCGCACAACCCAGCACTTAGATACTATACGACACTCCCTCCCTCTCACTCTCTCTCTCTCTCACGCTCTGGTACAATTTCATATTTTTACTGAGCTCATTTTATTTTAAATTTGAAAATAAGATTGAATTGAATGAAAGTGAATTCATTTAACCAAAGATTGAATTCTTTAGTTGGTCATTCTTTTGAATTATATTATGTGAAAAATAAATTGATGTTGGAACGATCTCACCAAATTTCGTTGTACAAGTCTCACCGCACTTCTAGGGTCGTCCCATCTGTGCACAACCTGTAAAATTTTACATCGTTTTACGGCCACACCGTTGTGTTGGCCCACGAAAACGCCTCGGACAGATTCTAAACGCAAGATCTTACGGACGATCCATCGGCCGATGACACCTGTACAAGTCCGTTAACGTCACAACATTTCCGATATTTTTAACTAGTTCATTAACCACTTTTAGTGGTATAAAAGTTGAAATTCACACTTCGTGAATGGGTTGCCGGCCGGCTACGATCACGATCCCTGATGAAATGACACAGATCTTTTGTCACATTTTGCGTAGGTGGGGTGAAACTACGTCACCCGGCTATTGTTTGTCTGTTTACAGTTTCCACAACACATTCCTCGTCGCTGGCGTCATCAAGGATTGGCACTTTATCTCAGTAAACGACATACGGTTTTTTGCTGGTTTTCATGTTTTTTGCTATGAAATAGTCAGAATCCTGGCAAATATTTATATAGTTCACTCACTGTAGATTTACAAAGATTATTTAAGGTTTATTTAATTTTGACCAAATCGTAAGAAAAATGAATGAATACAATATTTATGGTTTTTTATACCATGTTTATGTTAATTAAAAATTGTACCATTATATGGTGTGTGAGTGTGATTTCTTACAGTTATATAATTAATTACATAACAATTAAGCTATGATGCTGGCACACAAAAAGTTACGTAGCGTTGTACAGAATAATATGTTGACAGGTCACTAGACAGACTTGTTGACGATGAGTACTCCTCTGGCATTATATCTGCACTTGTCAAATGTATGTGGAAGTGTTGAACGTAACTTGAAATAAGATGTTTTAATATATACTATGCTTTAACATGTACAGATTGATAAGATGGCTTGTATCTCATTTAAATATAATTTAAAATATAAAGGAATTGTATCTCATTTATGTATTTGGTAAGTACTTAAATAAAGATGAAGTAAAAAGAAATGCTTGAGAATAATTTCACTTTATTCCAAAAAGAATCACATTTTTTTTAAGTGAATGTTTATTCAGAAACTAATTCTTAGGAGGTTGATAATTGCTTCACACATGCTCAGTAACTGAATTGATGAAAAAAATTACTCAAGTACAACTTTCATTTGCACCAATCGTGGGTACAAGTAACCACAGGATATTTTATAACCAGTATAATAGGTTTTCTTACTAAACATCTTACAGAGTTGTAACGGTACAAAATTGTAGGCTACCACAGTTTTAATTTTACTTTATATTAATTCAGTTCAAGTTTCAAATTGTTAACTTTCACCTGTGAGGAGCCCCAGTACAGCAATGCACATTGTTAGCCTAAACAATTGCCCAGACGTATTGCGTAACTGCCCCAGCAGCAGGCTTTTTGTGAATCACAGTCTGCAGTTTGTCATCAGAGAGTGAACAGTAGTAAGCAGCATCAGACAGTAAAGGTTGTGATTTTAAAAAATAGTGGCCTCGGGAGTGCAAGATAGGCTTAGAGTAAATGGGCCTATCTAGTAAAACATAATATTATGTTGCTGCAATTTATAAGGCAGCGCGGTCACATAGTTAAAAACATAAGAGCTCGACCAATAAAAGTCGGCTGACAAACAAGTCCGTAAGAGTAAAATTCGTAATTGCAAACTAAAGTGAATTAAATAAGACGGAGTGTGTAGCGGTAGTGCGGAAGATTATGAACTGTGGAAATAACCTTAGTGACCAAAAACAGCCAACAACACAAGGTGGTAATGGAACGGATTAACGCCGTGGGTTAAGTATTCTACCTAACACTATCAGAACTATTCCCTAAATACAGACATTAAATATAAATACCGAGTTTTAATTACGGGGTTTTAAAAGAGAATAAAATAGAAAAAAGTATGAATGAGAGAGCGTTGCAAAGTGCTGGTCAAGTTATTTGTAAATTGTACTATTGCTAAGTCATTTTCATATGCGTTAAAACCAATTTTTCAAGTATTCATGCCTTATTTTAAAAAAAAATGTAATGAAAAAAATAGAGTGAAAGCAAATAGTAAAGTAAAGAAAGTTAGTTGTTTAGAATACAAAATTTGGTGTTAGAAAAATTATTTTGAAGCGTCAACCCAAGTAACCTTGTCTGTAGCTGGTTTCGTCTGAACGACTTTGGACCCGAATCCGGAGGTAAGAGTAAGATGTTTTAATATTTGTCGTTAATTAATATTGTTTCAGAGTGTACTCCAGAAACCACATAATCTTAGTGCTAAATCAAATTTTAGCTTTCCTTGAGTTATTCTGGTAAGAAAGAGTCCAGTCAGGAAAAGATTATCAATCCACATCGTGGATGCCACGTCATGAACAAGTTCCTTTGGAAATATCTCAGGGCAATACAAGTGAATAAAAATATATGCATCTAATAAGCATTTTATTTCACTAAACTAGTCACCATTGTGCAAATTTCCTATTGGCCCTTTATTTTTGGCATATGCAATCTGTTTGTTATATTTTATTCATATAATTTTGTTTGTCATTGACTAATAATAGTCATAATTTCTGTGTATCATAGTAATCACCAAACTTTTTTAGTCTGTTTATTTCAGTGTTCAAACTTGACACTGTCCTTAATAGAAAATTTTAATGTGTACATTATAGGTTATCACCATCAAGGTTAAGAAACAGAAAATGGTTTATAAAGCTCCATCTACCAACTTAACAAATTGTGTATACAAATGGCAACTATCACAATGTCAGAGCATAGGTGCAGTAGAAAATTGAACTGAACAAATAAATAACTTCTTTGCATATACAAATTCATAACTGAAATTTAAATTATACCCAAATACCAACAATAATTATAAAGTAACCCATACTACACCGTTGCTGGTGCAGTGCTACAGTAATAAGCTTTTCAATATGTAAAATAAGTATTAAAAAAAAAGTGTTCCAAACTGAAATAGTTACATTAAAAAATGCCAGCAGCAAATTTATATCCAACCATGATGAAGATGAGGCAAAGTGTCTGTAGCTGTGACTGACAGGTACGGTCACTGAGCTCACTCAAAACAAAACTGAGAAAAAGTGTAGAAACAAAATTCTTATTTAAAATTGTTTTTATTTTATTTCTTCAACTTTTTTTAATTGGTTGCACAATTTATATTTATTTACTCAAATACAAATAGTAATTAACATGTCTAACAAAAGGTAAGTATTGAAGATATATCTTCCAAAGAGGACTCATACAAGAGTTGATTAGGCTAGCCAGCAATGCGGAGCATCAAACAAGTGACTGGCATGTATTGAAAGAGGGAGACATAAATGATAAGTAACTACAGAAACTAATTTTACTTCCATGTTCCTTAAGGAAATGGAAGTATGGTGATGGCAAAAAAAATCGTTTTCGAGATTATTGCAGATTCTGATTGTACTACACTCAAAACATGAAAAAAAGTCATTTTTCGAAAAGTGTCTGTGTGTCTGTAGATTTTTTTCTATGGCAAACGATAACAGCCGCAAATTCAAACAGAATCAAATAATTTTTTGCATACAGCCCTGATTTGTAGAGTACTCAAGACCTATTGTTTTGGTGAAGATCGGTTAAGAGAAAGGGGTAGTTTACCTGAAACATTTTATGATTTAACAAGAGTAAAGTACTTAATTTTTACTTCCATATTCCTTAAGGAATGGAAGTATGGTGATGGCAAAAAAAATCGTGTTCGAGATTATTGCAGATTCTGATTCTACTACACTCAAAACATGAAAAAAAGTCGTTTTCTGAAAAGTGTCTGTGTGTCTGTAGATTTTTTTCTATGGCAAACGATAACTGCCGCAAATTCAAACACAATCAAATAATTTTTTGCATGCAGCCCTGATTTGCAGAGTACTCGCGACCTATTGTTTTTGGTGAAGATCGGTTGAGGGAAAGGGGTAGTTTACCTGCAACGGTTTTTTTTTAGCAAGGGTAATTTTGTTTGTTTGGCAAACGATAACAGCCGCAAATTCAAACAGAATCAAATAATGTTTCGCATACAGCCCTGAATTGTAGAGTTCTCAAGATCTTTTGATTTTGGTGAAGATCGGTTAAGGGAAAGGGGTAGTTTACCTGTAACGTTTTATGTTTTAACAAGGGTATTTCCTATGGCAAACGATAACAGCCGCAAATTCAAACAGAATCAAAAGATTATTTGCATACAGCCCTAAATTGTAGAGTTCTCAAGACCTATTGTTTTTGGTGAAGTTCGGTTGAGGGAAAGGGGTAGTTTACCTGCAACGTTTTTTTAACAAGGGTATTTTCTATGGCAAACGATAACAGCCGCAAATTCAAACAGAATCAAATAATGTTTTGCATACAGCCCTGATTTGTAGAGTACTCAAGACCTATTGTTTTTGGTGAAGATCGGTTAAGGGAAAGGGGTAGTTTACCTGTAACGTTTTATGTTTTAACAAGGGTATTTCATATGGCAAACGATAACAGCCGCAAATTCAAACAGAATCAAAAGATTATGTGCATACAGCCCTAAATTGTAGAGTTCTCAAGACCTATTGTTTTTGGTGAAGATCGGTTAAGGGAAAGGGGTAGTTTACCTGCAACGTTTTTTTAACAAGGGTATTTTCTATGGCAAACGATAACAGCCGCAAATTCAAACAGAATCAAATAATGTTTTGCATACAGCCCTGGTTTGTAGAGTACTCAAGACCTATTGTTTTTGGTGAAGATCGGTTAAGGGGAAGGGGTAGTTTACCTGCAACGTTTTTTTATCAAGCGTATTTTCTATGGCAAACGATAACAGCCGCAAATTCAAACAGAATCAAATAATTTTTTGCATACGTCCCTGAATTGTAGAGGTCTCAATGACTTTCGATTTTGGTGAAGATCGGTTAAGGGGAAGGGGTAGTTTACCTGCAACCTTTTACGTTTTAACGAGAGTAAAGTACTTGAAAATTTATTTAAACTTTTTGAAACAATGGTAATTGTTAAAAATAAAATAATTTTGTTGCCAGGCAATAAAATTATAATTTTTTCATTTTAATGTAATATAATATTTTTCATTTAATACAGCAATAAAAAGGCAGGTAAGACACAGCCTGGCTGTTTGGCTGAAAATGATTTTAAATATAAATCTTAGAATATGGAAGTCATGTATGGTTCTCCATACCGATATTAAATGGAAAGTGCCGAAACCCACACCAACATAACGCGTGCAAGCCGAAAAAATGGACATCAATTTGCTTACTGTGGATCACTGGGCCACAGTATATTTATATTCGTACTCTGTGCACTGGGCAGTGTAACAGCACATGTTTACAGAGGAACGATTCATAGACAGACTTTTCGTCTTTAGGGAATGAACCCTCTGCAAGATGCTGAGGGTCCATGAGTGACTTCGTAGCGCTCCTTATTTTTCGCGTGTTTGTTCTGTGAAACATACACTGTAGATTCGCAGCTTTACTCTAAGCAACGCTCAATAGGAAATGTTGAAAATTTTTGTTCACGGTGTACCCTCATTCACACTAAACCTGCTCTGATGTTTTAATTACGGACATCATAATATTAAAACTTTGGAAACTTGAGCACTACTTAATGGAGATCAATCATTAACTTATACAAGCCATTAATTTTATGCATATTTTTTATATATATGTGTACAACGTTATCGGCAACAAAGAAGTAGTTTTTGTTAAAATTCCTTCCCGGGATATTTAGCCGTAGTCCAATGTTTCCTACAAAACCAGACGTTTTGGCAATGCCATCGACTGCCATCATCAGTGAAAATCGAGTGCCATAACGTGAGGTGATATACGTTAGTGACCACAGTACTGTGGTTAAGGCTGAAGCAGTAAGTAGAAAGAAGTATTCTATGGTAATATTTCATTTCGAAAATGATTTTAAATATAAATCATAGAATATGGAAGTCATGTATGGTTCTCCATACCGATATTTATAAATAAAGTATCCTGATAAGAAGCTCATAATAATCCACTGTAGAAACGTAGATGAAATATCTATAAATGAAGAGGTTAGGTGAACGGGGTGGGGGTAATTTTCTATTATTAAAATTTATAGTTAAAGGTGGAGGGGAGAATTTTTTATATGTGTACTACGTTATCGGTAACAAAGAAATAGTTTTTTGTTAAAATTGCTTCCCGGGCTGTTTAGCCGTAGTCCAATGTTTTCTGCAAAACCAGACTTTTCGGCAGTGGCATCGACTGCCATCATCAGTGATAATCGAGTGCGAAAACATGAGGTGGTATACGTTAGTGACCACAGTACTGTGGTTAATGCTGAAGCAATAAGTAGAAAGACGTAGTTTCTATGGAAATATTTCATTTCAAATATGATTTTAAAGTTGTCTTGATTATCCATCTCTTCATTCACAGCACTAACACATAACTAAAAATGAACTTTTACATGTGAAAACTTACTGATTTTATTGGACGCGTTTCGGCTTAGTATCCGCCTTCTTCAGCTTTGGTAACAGACTGCCAGCATTTTGTAACAGTTGTGTGGAAGGTGAAGTGGGGGTGGTGTGTGGAGGAAGGGGATTGGCGCGGGGATTCAACTTACTGTTTGTTTTCTGTATAATTGTGTCAAAAAGTGTATGTGATTTATATTGTAATTGATCGTTGAGTATGTTGTTTGGTTGTGTTGTGTGGTGTTTATATATTTCGTATTGTTCAGTTGTGTTGAGTTTTTGACCTTTGGGTATGTAATGTAAAATTTCAAGATTAGTGTCTATGTTGGTGTAACTGTGGTTTTTTGTGTGTATGTGTGTGGCAAATGCGGAGTGTATATTGTTGTTGGTTAAAGCTTTTAAGTGTTCAGAATAACAGGATGAAAAAGATCTTCCCGTCTGGCCTATGTAGAAACTATTGCAGTCATTACAATTTAATTTGTAAACACCTGTTTTGTTATATTTGTCTATGTCTGTGTTTGTATTACTGATGTGTTTTTTGATGGTATTGGTTGTTCTGAATGCTATTTTGTATTTTTGTTTTCTAAATGTATTGGCGATTTTGTGTGTGTATGAGTTGTGGTATGTGAGTGTGATGTATTTATTGTGTTGTGTGTTGATGGTATTTAGTGTTTTGTTGTTTTTGTTTTTGATGCGTTTGTGTAGTATGTTTATTAAATTGGGGTTATAACCGTTTTTGATTGCTATGTATTTTATTGTGTTGAGTTTGTCGGTGTAATCTTGTTTATTTAAGGGTATTTTAGTTAGTCTATGGAGCATATGGTTGAAGGCCGCATGTTTATGTTGTGTTGGGTGGTTTGATGTGTTGTGTATAACCATGTCGGTTGTGGTTGGTTTCCTGTATATTTTGTATGTGTGTGTATTGTTAGTTTTCTTAATTGTTAGGTCTATAAAATTTATACTATTGTTTTGTTCAGTTTCCAGTGTAAATTTTAATTTGTGGTGTATAGTGTTTATGTATTTGTGGAAGTTTTCAACTTGTCTTGTGTTGCCTTTGAATAAAAGTAATATATCATCTACATACCTGTGCCACTATATAATTTTGTTAGTGTATTTGTTGTTGTTTATTATGTGGTTCTGTTCAATGTTGTGTATATATATTTCTGCTAGTATTCCTGATATGGGGGATCCCATATCAGGTCTCCCGATGGGATCCCCCATATCAAAGATTCACCTAGCCTTATTACACTAAACTGGGGTTGAGAAGACACCTAATAAAATGGCACAACAAAATTCAACTCTAGAAACATCAACTAGATTCGTAGAAATATTTACATCAGAAATTAGAAAAACTCAAAAGTCTTTAATGTCTACAGATCCCACTATACAAAAAGAAAGAAAGATACCTTGCTTGAAATTGAAGATACAGATAAGTTTTAAGAACTGAAGACAATATCGAGTAAAAGAGCAAGAAGAAATATCTAGCAGAAACAATGTTAACAGAAAAACAAATCTAAGAAGAAGATTGTATTTTGATCATATTTTATAAGTAAAAACATAAAGTTTTACCTTACAACCTGAACCGGTTTTCACCTTTAAAAGGCTTCTTCAGAGGTACCTGAGGGAGGTACTTATAAGAGAAACTTATAAAAAACTTTGTGTTCCGTTAATATAATAGTTGTATTTAGTTAAGTAACGGACACGTCATGGACAACGAAATCCAAGAATCAATAAACATTCTCCAAGCCTTCATATTTCATTTCCAATAACTCAACTATATATTTTCAGGTTAGGTACACTTTTCAAAACTTTTTTATCAAATGCTGAGAAGTGTGAGCTTGTAATTGTTTGTTTTGATAAACCCCTTAATAAGGTTTCTCAGGAACAATAACTGGAAGCTACAGTTTGCTTCTAGGATATATCTCATGAAATAATGGAAACTTGCTACCTGAATTCTGTTTTTCTTTGACTTCCTATTCCAAAGACATATGATACTTTTAGTTTTTCAAGGGATTGGAAGATGACTCTACAAGGGATAAATCTGTATCTTAATAAAGTGTTACAGGTAAGTGTATAATCCTAGATGGAAATTTTATGAACAATTCAAAACACTGTGAGAAAGCAAATTGATGAACTGTAAAAGGGAGAAGTACTTATATTTAGTTAACTAACGGACATGTCATGGACAACGAAATCCAAGAATTAGAGAACTGTAAAAAGAACTTATTGGGTCTTTGACTAATCTACGCAAAATTCAAGAGCTCTAATAAAAACCATTTAAAACAAATGACTTTAGTAGATTACTCATATTAAGTCTCTAAGAATATAGTAAAATTACAGCCTGTTTCATGCACTTGTTATTTCAACTTATTTTCTTAGCAACTGACAATAGTGTTAACTGGATATTGAAACACACCATATATTGGTAGTCTTTTCTATAGTCATAGTGTGACATGTTACAATCACTGTGCTGTTTGGTCACTAATCTCATCAGCCATGTTCATCCATTTTCTGGTAGAAAATATTCAAGCAAATGGAAATACTCGGGCAAAACATAGGCCTACATAAATAAAATGATACATACTTGAGCACTTTTCAGAAATAAAATTAACTGAATTATATGGAGTGTTACAGAGTGAATTGCTTTGACAGTTTCCGAAACAAAGCTTTCTAGAGAAGGAGACCTACCTCCAAAATTATAAGACTAGTGTTTACAGTGCTATAGATGAATAGAATGTAGAATAATAAAATCCAATGTTTTGAAATGAAAACTGACAGCACAAAGATGAAAAACTGATAAGGAATCATTCAATAAACAAAAAACAAATTACTAAAATTATTAATAAAACAAATGAACTCAGAAATTTAATTGTACCAAATTATTTCTATTTAAGACAAATTAAATATAGATTGATAACCACACATTAGTCATAGCATTGTTAATTTCACAATTCCATGAAATTTTAACTAATGGATATTGAACATTTTATTGAAAATATAGAATACCAGTAAGCCTAGAAGCATTAATGTAAAGCTTGTTTTCATAAAAAGTGAATTGAAAGAAAAGAAATACCGGTACACAATTTCAACATTTGTTTGAACTGTAACGAGAAATTCCTTTGAGTTAGTGTAATGTGAGACACAAAAATACTGCTATTGCACTAATTAAGATGTATTTAATGTTAAAATAAAGGTAACTGACAGTATTAAGTTATTCTTAGATGTAGTAAGTTAGGTTAGGCCAAATTGCTCATTAGACTCTGACTAAATTTCAATGATACAAAGTGCTCATAAAGACGTTTAGTCCTACACTTAAAAAAATTATTTGTACATATGAGCCAGGGGGCCATTCCTACTCTAGTTACATTGGACATGAGCAGGAAGCAGATGTATTAATAAAATATTATCACTTAACAAAATACAGGAATAATTATAATTATTTAATTATAATAAATTAAATAGGCAATGGACTTAAACCTGCAGTAGAGACTTTAGTTTATTATAAAACAAATAGGAAGAGAATTGAAAATTTCTTGTTTGCAAATGTTATACCAGTTTTCTTCACATACAAGTAATGGCAGGTTACAATTTTTAATCATATTTTCTCATAATAAACGTATGTTGCTATTGATTTTTGTTTGTTAAGAGTATGAAAACATGTTTTTTAATATGATGTGTGAAAATGATCATAGAACTGTGGGTCGTGAGTGTCTATTTTTATTCAAACCTGAGAAGTCGCTATATAAAACAAATCATTACACCACGTAAAACAAGTTTCTATACACTTTGTAAAAGGCTATAAATGTCAAATATTTAATTTTTGTATTCAGAATATACAAAACTTTGTTTATACATTTGTTATTTCTATCTTTTTAATAACAATAGACAACGGTACAAAGTCTGTACTTCTATGATCTGAGTCCAGTGAACACCGACGTGTAGAACACGAAGAATTTGAGTAACTTTCATCCATTTCTTCCAGTTCAGCCTTACCAAATAGATTAGCTAACTCCATCTTCAGTTTGGTCTGTCTCCTCGACGAAAAACGTTTAAATGTTGCAGCGTAGCTCATGAAAAGATGGTCGATTTCGTCAGGTTGACGTTTTGAGGTATTTTTCGAGTGAAAATACTTTATTAGCTGTTGGACATCATCACTCTGCTCTTTAGAATTTCTCATCCGTTTTTGGGGTGGCAGCATCTGTGAGGAAGGTAATTGGTGAGCTTGAGTCACAGAAACACTACTCCCTGAAGGGGCAGGAATATTCGGCGGGGAAGCTTCCATAGCCCCGGTTTCTGATGTTGGGTTTTGGGATGGAACATTCGATTTTGTTGAAGGCCTTACCAATGAATCATCCAAAAACTGCAGGTGGCTGCCCCACGGCCATTTTTTATACTTAGTACAAGCAGCTGTGCCCGTAGTTCCTTTTTCCAACCTCTTGTATTTAATGTAGCAGTCTCTCAGATTTCTCCACTTGTTTTTTACGGAATCTCCTGAAACAATGCAATGGCGGATGAAATTTATAAATAAATAAATAAATTTATAGAAAAATAAAATTTGAATAATTTCATTTTTCGTCATATTTGTAAAGTTATATTTCCAAAATAAATAAACAAATTTTTGTCACTTGTGATATAGACATTTTTGTTTGTTTCAGGTTTTTGGCTACCGGCGATTCCCATCAAACTATTGCATTTTCCTTCCGAGTTGGGCGCTCAACAGTTTCAAAAATTATAAAGGAAGTTTGCAAAGACATTTGGAATGTTCTGCAGCCTTTATACATACCTACGCCAACTGACGAAACGTGGAAACGAGCTGAGATTGGATTTCGAGAAATATGGAACTTCCCCAATTGTGTAGGGAGCATCGACAGGAAACATGTAAAAATAAAATGTCCACCCAACAGCGGTTCAAATTACTTCTGCTATAAACAATTTTTTTCCGTAGTTCTTCTGGCTATAGTTGACCCCTTATACAAATTTCTAGTAGTGGATATTGGCAGTTATGGGAGGCTGAGTGACCACGGTGTTTTTGAAAACTCATCCTTTTACTCTGAGTTTCTTGTTGGAAAAACAATTCTGCCTGCAAAGCCTCTACCAGGGACACATTTTTAATGCGCCCATTTCCCAAAACTGCTGCTAACAACGACCCACATAAAAAGAAATTCAACCGACGACTCTCAAGAGCTCGACGAGTTGTGGAAAACGGGTTTGGTATATTAGTTCAAAAATGGTGTATCTTTCACAGACCTATAGAGACTGACGTTGACACAGCGGTGTCCATTGTCCAAGCCTGTTGCTGTCTACATAATTACATTATTATAAATAACAATTGCGACGTAGCCGCTGAAGTAGAAGAGCAAACGGAAAATGAACAGCCACGTGCCTTACTTCCTCAAACACCAAGTAACCGCAGAGCAAACAACGCTGCACTGGAAGTTCGCCAATGCTTTGTGAATTATTTCATCAATAATTGAAAGACATTTGAACTAATTGTAAGCAACAATAAAAAATAAAAAAATAAAAAAATTGAAAATTGAATTGACCTAAGTGTTTCCTTTTGATAACCTGACAAAAAATTGCACCTCTAAAATAATCCTATCCTCATAAATTATAATTTAGTTATACTTGTGACAATATCAGTAATTATTTAGTACAACAGTATAGCGTGATAATTAAAATAAGTAGTTGAGAAAATTTAAATTTAATAAATTAAAAACTTCGTAGCACTTACTGTCTGAGTTCAATGTAAGTCCTGTCTCCCTCCATTTTTCTATCTTCTTATCGATGTTTTTGTAGTCAACATGTCCTCGATCATACAAAAATGGGTAGTTTCTCACCTCTTCAATGAGTTTTTCAGTGTCCATTTCAACAAAGAACGCAACACAATATGCGGGCAACAGACTCAAAACTCAACTGATCGCTGCCCGTTGCGTCCTGGTTGAGATCGTTATCGCAGACCGGAGTGTGTGTGACAGCGATGATGCAATATTGAGAAAACACTGATTGGCTGTAGGGATGCGACATCGACAACAAATCATCGATGTTTCAAAACATCGATGTTCAATATTAAAACATCGATGTTAATAAAACATCGCCCAAAAACCATCGATGTTTTTAAACATCCTTTCTTTAAAACCTGTTTAGTAACCTCTAACATTAATGTTAGCGCGGGGGGGGGGCATTTAATTTTACTCATTGATTGGGCTGTCACAAATGACAAAAACTTGGTTGCTAGAGTCAGCGCAAATCACAGAATTTCCATGATGCACTAAAAACTTACTTGAGGCAGGTAAAACAATATCGAGTACTGTCCAAATAAAACACACACACGCACACTAGTACTTTGATGTTTTGAGTGCCCAGTAGTTTCGATACACCATGCAGTGACGAAGAAGGGTATCAGTTGTGAATGGTTTTATCGCTGAATGTAATGCAAAAGTATGGAATGTGAAGTTAAGTAAGAATATTTCATTTTATTGTATTCTTTAAAGAAAACAAAAGTTATCAAGACATAATTTTTAATCCCTAACTCAGACCCTTCACCCTTGGTCACTTTGGTCTGAAAGTATGTTTATTTTAATTTATTGATTGTGAAAATTATGATATTCTTGGATTTCGTTGTCCATGACGTGTCCATTACTTAACTAAATATCACTATAGTATTGACGACTCGGAACACTAAGTTTTTTATTAGTAAAAACGTAAAGTTTTACCTTACAGCCTAAACCGGCTTTCACCTATAGAAGGCTTCATCAGAGGCTCATGAAGCCTTCTATATGTGAAAGCCGGTTTAGGCTGTAAGGTAAAACTTTACGTTTTTACTTATAAAAAACTTAGTGTTCCGAGTCGTCAATACTATAGTGATATTTAATTATGATATGTAGTTAATTTTTTTTATTATGGTACTTTTTCATAAAAAAAAACATCGACAACGTAAAACATCGAGCACAAAACATCGATGTTAAAAAAACCTCGGCTCCAATAAATCGATGTCGCATCCCTAATTGGCTGCGGGCGGAGTTCGCAGAACGTGATCGCAGCCCGCATTCTGTGTGCCTGGGCCTTTAGTATGGAGTCTTTATTTGTTTTTATTCATAAACAAAGGTCCTTACTGTAATCAGTTTTATGCAAAATACACTCTTTGACATCTTATAATACAATATAGGCTAGTCATTTTATATCGGTTTCAAGTGGTTCTTCCAATTTTTTTTTCGGTAACTTAGACCAACATAAAATTCCACAATAACCAATTAGGCTACTTATAATTAATCATTTGCATATTGATAGAAACTTGCACATTGGTTTTATTGCATTAGGTTGAAGTGAGGATTTTAATGTACTTCTTTCGTTATAAATTAGATTTACTTAAATTCGTCTTTGTAAGGTAATAATGTGCTGTAAATGGAAAATGGGAACTAGGTTATAATTTCGGTCCAATAAATTCAGAACAAGAAAGGAAACTAAATAACAATTATGCTTTAAAAAAAAAGGTAAACAGGCAAATCGCCTCGCATTGAACATATCAACTTTCTTTCTTACAAAATAATGGAAACTGCATAAGAATTATACCGGAAGAGAATGGTAATAGGGAATCATGATTAAGCATCTTCAGCATGGTCTCAGGTTCAAAAGTACAGCCGTTTCTTGTACACCAATTACGGAAATTTTTGTTAAAACGTAGGTTTCTTCTAGTACCAACTAATCATTTATTTTTTAATTCCATTACAACCATACAAAAACATTTACGATATTTGTACATCTTACACATAACCCCCACGACGTTTTGAAAATAACTAGTTAATATATAGTCTATAAAAGGCCTTAAGCATCAGATTTTCATTTGCCTTTAAAAATGTACTAAATTAAAATCTGTTTCATACAGTTATTTTAAATTATTTTCATAGCGAAATATTTTTTTGGAACTACGCCTCTGCTCACCGCAGACGGCTTGGACAAAATTCATTGGCGGGCTTTTCTACAGAGATGGACAACCACACTCCCCTCCGTAGTACTTAGTGTTCACCTAAAGTTTACTAGTTGACTATCTCTGTATTTAGAATTTTACCAACAAAGATGGTCAACATGGCAACATCCGACTGTTGTCCATCACTGCATTAAGAACGATTCATTATCTGATTTGTATGGCACTGAATTTGAATACTGTGTTAATATGGTGAATAGCTTAGTTTGCATTTACTTAATCATCAATTAGTTAGTGTTACCGTGCTTCGAAAAGTTTATTACCTGCAGCGGTGTATTGAATAGTTTATGTTAGTGAAACTAAATTATAGCAGCCGTAGTATACTTACGAAGGTCTAAGGTAATTTACTTATTTAAAGACAACTGGACGTTAGGTTAAGGTGGAAACAGCGAGTAGAAGAGACATAGAAGAATCTCTTCTATTCGCTATGGTGGAAGTAACGATAATAGTCATTGATGGGTATGAAGTATAATTACGGATAATTTCATTTGTAATATAATGCAGACTCATTATCAAAAATTAATTTCAAGGTAATTTTGTAGCTGACCTGGATCCCCTTCGATTTCTTTCAGATTGTAGTATGTTTCACATTTAGTGTCCTAATGAGTATTTTCAACTAGATTAAGTCTCGCAAACGTAAAATAACTAAGTAATTCGGAAAAATAAAAGTGCTTAATAAGTAACATGCTGCGCCGCCATTATGCTGGTTGCTGTTCGTTCATACACCAGCAAGTAACGCCGTCTATCCGCGTTTTCGTGGACTTCATGACGTCATGCGCGGATTACCTATCATTGCAGTTCATCTAGTTTATGGGCCAAATTACACGAGTTTATCTACAGTTATGAAATACACGCTTTTGCAGGTTTTACGTAAACAGAGGCTAAAAAATGTATAAAACAGTGACTAAATATATACTGCTTATAACCTATTAAAGAAGAAGTAATATCAGAAATATTATAAATAATAAAAAAAATTAATATTAATAATAATCCTCAGAGTCACTGTCAGAGGATTCATTCACCACATTGGCGGGGACCACTGATTCACCGTCGTACACTTCACAAATGGCTTTAAATAAATGGTGAACTGTGTGTATAGCAACTGTATTTCCTTTTAAAAATGAACTCTGCCAAATGTCCGATTAAGTGGTGCTTAGTGTTACCGAACCTAGGCACCCCACTATGAACGTCTCTCCACAACTGTTCAATATTTTGTGTGTGGGCACCGGTGTCGGGATCAACAAAATTATAAGTGGTTCACCGTCAAGTGGGAATAACCCTCGAACTGAAGACAGTTGTACGTTCTCCAGCAATCGCTGACTATTACTGTACCGGTCAGTATGTAATTTTTTATTATGGGCAGAAGGGTTTCGTGACCACGAGTGTCCACGCGAATTAAAAAACACTTTTTAGTGTACCGTTCGAATCCACCGAATACCCAACTGCCTGTAATAACCCGCCCTCTATTGTATTTCCGTTTGCCGATTTTCACCTCGTCTATCTCTACAACTTTCCCGATACCACCTATTTTCTCCGATTGCTGACTGATGACTTCTATACACACTTCCCGTAGGTAGTTGCTCCAGTCGACAACAGTGTGGTCAGACAATCGTAATTTGCAGGAGGGTGTCTCGTGCCGTGGTGGTTTCAGTAAAGTCCAGTAGGCAACAAACCTACAAATAACGGTATGTGGCACTCTATGGCGTTCAAACCACGTATCCTTCAGCTGAGACACGTATTTGCGGGACTGCACTTTTTTTTTTTTACTACTGTCTCTTGTTTCAATTCTGTGAAAACACCGAAAACTAAAATCGTCTTCACTTAAAGTCATAACACTACCACAACTTGGGCAGTTTTTTGAACGCGGTAAAACACCGTGGCCGTACAGAAAATCTTGAACGACGTAATGGTGTTTTCACAACCGTCACATAAGTCCGATGTACTCGCTATTACTCACGCAACTGATTCCCGCTTGTTAGGAAAAACCAGAGACACCTGGGGAGGAGGGTGTTAGGACCACGTAAAACAGAGGCACATAATGAGGGGGGGAGGAAACATTTCGCGAGTGAACAGTGAGGGTACAATAAAAGTGTCCCATAACGGTACTTTACCTAACGGTATCTTCTGTACATAACATAATTTCTGGATGTATTCGTTTTAAGAAAATGAGGTATCAATCCATTACAAATTAATAGTTTACAAGTTTGTTGTTAGAGCGCGAAAAAATGTTCGCGCCATATATAATGCTCAACACCAATCAGACGCACGCATACACCCGCACACAACATATGAAACCATGGTACGCATTTATCACTTAAACGCGGATAGACGGCGCTACTTGCAGGTGTATGAATGAACAACAACCAGCATAATGGCGGCGCAGCGTGTTACGTATTAAGCACTTTTATTTTTCCAAATTACTTAGTTATTTTACGTTTGCGGGACTTAATCTAGTTGAAAATAGTAATTAGGATACTAAATGTGAAACATACTACAATTTGAAAGAAATCGAAGGTGATCCAGGTCAGCTACAGAATTGCCAAAATATCTTCCGTTTCAGTAAAAAGTTACCAAGGTTTCCTGTTTATTTTTATTTCCGTTTTAATGTCTGAATAAATAATTCCAACTTTCACATCAGCATATATAAATGTAAAAGACTTTTTTCAGGCCTGCATATGCTGTAATCACAACACAATGTCTAGATTAAGCTTGGTGGTTGGTAGCTCTAAAGGTACCACTAATTTAATTTATGTGAATTTAACCAGTATAAGAACTAAGAACTGACCGACAGCTACTCCTCACCGGTTGCTTTACTGTCGAAAATTTGAATTGAAATTGCCAAAATTTTGTAGTTAATTTAACCGAGAGATAAATGGGCAATTTTTGTGTCAAATGTTGGGGTTTGATCACTGGTTGAAGATTCAGGACGACTGACGGTCTAGCTCGCTGCTATTTTAAAACTGATGGGTTCAGATTTGGTTAAATTTTGCATCTAATTTACCCGAGAGATAAATGGTCGGAATTTTTATTAAAATTACCAGCACACTACCCCAAACGCTATTCTAGGACGACTGACGGTGTAAGCAGTTGCAAATTCTTAACTGACGACAATTTAAATTTCAGTTGAAGGAAATTTAACTGAGCGATAAACGCCTGGAAATTCTGACAATTTTTCACATTTCGGCCAAGGAGTTAGAATAAAACCAACTGACGTTCAAATCTTGTTGCTATTTCAAAACTGACGGGTTCAAATTTGGTTAAATTTTGCATCTAATTTAACTGAGACATAAATGGTTGGAATTTATATAAAAATGTTCAGCACACAGACCTAAACGTTATTCTAGGACGACTGACGGTCTAAACAGTTGCAATTTCAAAACTGACGACAATTTGAATTTATGTCGAAGGAAATTTAATTTAGCGTTAAAGGCCTGGAAATTTCAGCAATGTGTCACATTTTGGTCAAGGAGTTAGCGATGGTTGTTGCGATTTCAGAACTGATGGGTTTATAATGTAAAATCTAACTTTTTTTTTTTACAAAAACTCAACTTTATTTGAAATCTACCTCATTAATTTGTGCACTCATTAACTGGAAGGCCAAAGGTCCGAATTTCTTTCAAAATGTTACTTAAAACTGCCTAATGAATTCCAGGTAAGTATTCAAAATTGACGTTAACACTTCTTTGAAGAAGCCGAATTCCCCGCATTGGATTATTAGGTTATTATTCTAGGAACTCGATACTGAGAACTCCGCACTTTTCTGCGTAGCTATAATTCTTCGTAGAATGCAGCTGCAGGTGTCCCGATAGACTTCCAATTTTCTCAGAATCTCCCATCCCCTGAATACTTTCCCCTTCTTTTTCATATTGTAAAATCATCAGTAGTGCATGTGACAGCAGTTGAAACAGATTAATAAACTTTTTGTTCTTCGTCATGTCTGAAAAATGTGTTTTTTGCGGGTTATCAAACGACAAGCTTCTGCATTTCAATCCCGTTCTTTTAAGGAAATGCTGGGAAGTCCTGGAGATATGAAAAAGAAGGTAAATGATGTAGATTGGTTTTATAAATGTACTCACTCCGTCAGGCCCGGATTTAGGTGTCCTGCTGCCTCTAGGCACTATTGTTAGCGCCCCCCCCCCACAACAAGTAACTTCTATAATTCAATTCTCCTTGACTGCTGAAAATAAGTTGCTAAAAGTAGTAATTTCAACTATCTCTATTGCAAATATCTCATTTGATCTTAAATCTAAAAGGGAAATGTGATGGAATTGTGAAAAAGACTACAATTTTTAACTTTTATTAATATTTATTTATGTGTACACTTTAGTAACACACAGATTAGTTTTATAACAAGTAATATACGTAGGCCTACTTTCTTTTTAAAGGTTTATTTATAGACCTACATGGTGTGGTTTTATCATCAAACATAGTAAAATCAATGAAAGTAATGTAAATTGGGTAATTAGAAAACTCACATTATCGATCCGGGTTCTTTGATATGTCTACGCGACCGCAAAGCTCAATTTTACAATTTTTTAGCAAAAAGTCGCGTACCGGTAGTGATTCTTGTGAGGTTAGTGAAAATTTCACATTGCCAAATGTTTCTTCGCAGCCGCAGCGTGACGATGTCACAAACGTTCTTCCCGAAACTAGTTTCACACCCCCCTGTGAAAACTTGGCTGATATTGAATGAACATCGACATCACTCAATAATGTTGACGTGCCTGCTGAATCATTTAGAAGTGATAAGTGTATTGTTCTGATTCCGGAAGCATCAACATCTTCAAGTTCCAGCGAACCACACGCTTATGAGATTGGAGTTTACATAGGTAAAGACTTGTTTAATGAAAAGAAACTGGATGTCTCGAACAATGTCTGGGAACAAAATCCAGGGTTTGTTTTTCCAACAAAAGGAAAAAGAAATTTGCGATTTCAGTTTAAATGGCTTCACCGCTGGAAGTCGCTTGCATATTCCGAATTTAAGGGAGGGAGTTTTTGTAAATTTTGTGCACTTTTTGCTCCAAGTGATGGTGTTGGATCTGGCAAGCAACCCTTAGGTCAACTTTGTAGTGTGAAATTTGACAACTGGAAGGATGCCGTCGAGCGATTTTCAGAACATGATAAGTGTCTATCACAAGCAAAGTTTGGAGGTAGCCGGTACTTTGGCCGATATTTCATGTGGGGAAAAAAGTCTATCGATGTGCTAATAGGTACTGCAACAATGCAAAAGAAACTGGAGAACAGGAAAAATCTTATTCCTATTATTGAAAGTGTTTTGTTCTGCGGGAAAAAATTATCGCACTGCGAGGCCACAGGGATTTGGGACGAATAGAGGTCGACCAAGAACTAGAAGAAAATGATGGCAATTTCAGGGCACTTCTTCGCTTTCGAAGTAAGACTGATTCTGTATTAAACAGTACACCAGTCCTAGAATACAGAATGAAATAATTGAAGTGTGCAAAGACCTGATTGTTCGAAATTTCGTGAAAGAACTTAATGCCTCCAATTGCTTCTCTATTCTCGCCGATGAGACGGTCAGACATATCAGGCTTAGAACAATTACCACTGTGTGTTCGTCATGTTGATAGAGAAAATTTCACTGTGAAGGAAAACTTTCTACAATTCGTACCATTATATGATGTGACCAGAAAAGGAATCGCAACGGCGATATTGGACAAGTGGCATTCATTAAATATAGAGATAAATAAGATTCGTGGTCAAGGATATGATGAGCTGTGTCCATGTCAGGAAAAGTAAATGGAGTCCAGGTACATGTAAAGGAAATAATTCTGTCAGCTTTATATGTCCACTGCTCAGCACACAGCCTCAACTTAGCTGTATCCAGTGCCTGTGAAGTAGCTGCCATTAGAAACTGCATGGGTACAATATCGAGTCTGTACGAATTTCTTAATACACCTAAAAGGCAACATGTTGTAAAATCGGCGATAAGTGAAATGGAAACTACAACTTCACTCCGTGAAAAACTCGTTGAACTTTGTGCAACACGTTGGTTGGAAAGGTATAACTCCGTGGCCGCGGTGGTGGAATTGTATGACCCTATTATTGCAACCCTTCAAAGCATATCCGAATGGAAAGACAAAGACTCGTCCTCACAAGCAAATTCACTTTTATGTGCTCTGACTGTCAATTTGTGATATCGCTGTTTTTTATTCAGAGACTGTTTTGTGTAAGTCTCCCATTGTGTAAATTCCTGCAGAATTCAACTATTGATCTTGTGGAAGCAGTAAACCTTGCTGAAGATATTAACAATGAAATGAAATCTATACGCAAAAATGTCGAAGAATTTTCTAAAATTTTGATTTGTGCCTTAAGTCTTGAATAGGTTGGGGTCCTCCATTCAAATCCCTCGCATGGCAGCGTGACAAAAAAAACGTGTGAACTTGGAATTATCATCAGTGATGCCAGAACTTTACTTTCGTGTCTACTTTTATTCTATTTCTGGACCTTCATGCCCCAACTAGATTCGCGTTTCTTGAAACACAAGGAAATATTGAAAGGCTTTCAGTGCCTTTTACCTACAAACCCAGTCCTTCTGCCCCTGCTGTCTCAAGTTTCTGCTTTCAGTTTGCTCAGAGTTCTACGCCAGTGACAGAAGAAGCGGTTGCCAAGAAGACCTGAATAATGAATTAAAATTATGGTACAGAAAAATTGCACGTCTTGAGAAGGGAGACCAACCGAAAACAGCCGTAGATGGGTTAACTATGTGCAATCCCAACATAATGCCAAGTATATTTACTTTGCTAGAAATACTAGCTGCGCTCCCAGTGTCCACATGTACAAAGGAACGATGTTTCTCAACATTACGCCATCTAAAATCATTTGCATAGTTCTACTGGAAATACACGTTTGAATGGATTAGCACTACTCAACATACATAGAAATTATACTCCAACTGCAGAAGATGTGTTAAATGAACTAATGGAAAAAAACGTCGTTTGGACATTGACATTGTATTGTGAATGCTGAAATTTCCGAAGTGTAGTGACGTTATATACTGTAGGCTACGTACATTATATATACTGTATATATTAATTTAATTACCGGTACTCGTTTTAAACAGTGATTTTTCAAAACAATAATAGACTACAGTAGAATATTGATTTGAACATTTGAGACAACTGCTTTAAATTTTTTATTCAAATTCAAATTCCCTCATAGAGTGTGGATTCATCATGCCAGTTTCAATCTTCAACCTTGGCGAGTTCCATATTGACATATTGTGTTTAATTAAATTTATTTCAATATATTTGATTGCTTCCAGGTATTTTCCTGTTATGTAAAGTGTCTTACCTATCGTATACAAATAACCGTTGACTAAAATATATGATTATTGTGTAGCTTAAGTGTAATAATGGCATGTGGCACAAGCATTTTTATTATACAAAATGAAACAGATGTTAAAATTTGTTAAAAAATTGTAGCCTAAGGCTGTGAAAAAAATACGTTTCAAAGATTTTATTAGGGTATTTATGAATATGTTCTATTCGAACATAGTATAATAAATATACCGTTAACATGATATAATAATAATAATAATATCACAAAATTTAAAATACCGATAATATCAATTGTAAACAATTTTAATAATGACCCTTCCCTTAACAAAATTCTGCATATGCCACTGGCCCTATCTAATCCTTTTTTCAAAGAATCGTTCGTCAAGTTTTTGGTCAATTACTTGGAGTCCAAAGAAATGGCACCATTCTTGGAGGAAACTCGCTCATTGTATATAACATGCGGGACACAGTTTTTCTCGTTCCAAAATGTGGACGAGATAATAACAAGGAAAGAAGAGACTGAACTTGAATGCGACCACGAGGAGGCTGATACACGCATAATTTTCCATCTAGCACGAATGCATCAGCATGAAAATGTGCTGGTCCGATCCTCAGACACGGACGTTATGGTTGTCCTCCTTTCCCAGTATGTGTAAACTGCCGGTGAACGTCAAGAACGTTTACCTTCAACTCAGGAACATCACTTCCGGTTCCAAAAGACTTTTAAATGTCACTGCGTTGTATAATACCCTCGGCAGTGACTTATCAAGGGCCTTGACAACCTTTCACATGTTCACTGGAAGCGACCACACCCCTGCCTTTTTCAGGAGGGGTAAAATACAACCTTTCAAGGTATTGTCAAGTGATTCTCGTTTCATGAAGGCATTCATCAATCTTGTTGATAATGTTGTGAATGACGAAACATTCACGGTGATTGAGGAATTCACATGCAGGATATATAGGGTACGGGGATGCAAAACTGTCAATGAAGCAAGGTACGAACTTTTGTGTAAAGCGTATAAGCCCAAAAAAAGCAATGAACCAGTACTAAAATTCGCTAGGTCATTTAGCTCCACCAACATCCTTCCGAGCAAAACAGAACTATACGAGCAAATCAAAAGGGCCCACTTTCTCGGAGGTTTGTGGAGCAATGGTCACTGCCTGTTTGGCCCAATAAGCAACGCAGATAACAATGGATGGAAAGTCACAGAGGATCACATTGAGGCTGTTTGGTTCGCTGGAGAGATGGGGCCATCGAGCATTGATGAAATTTTGGGAAACGCTGACGACCATTATGCAAATGCAGACGATGATTATGACGAAAAGACGATTTCTGAGTCAGGTAAGATGTACAGAAAAAAATATTTCTTGTCATAGCACAGGTAATTTTAGAATAGATAATTTATTTTATAAGTATGAAAACGTTGGTTATTATATATGTTTATTATTTGACACAGTTATTCATGTAGCATTCTCGTTCAGCCATGAATGTAATTAATATTATATTGAAGCTTTCTCTTTGAATAATGATGATGAGTAAATAATAAAAATGACTAAATAAAATAACAATAATAATGTCTTGTTTGAACGTTTCAGATTATTCATCGTCGGATGAAGAATGAAGAAAATTCAAATACTTCTGTTGAAGAAATAATAATTATTATGTTCTGACAGATTTTTAAAATATTACGTGTAGATTTATTAAAACATTATTATTAAACCAAAACTCTTCTTTGAAACCAATTTTCCAAGTCGACTTAGTGAACTATCCAACACCCCTACAGAAATTTCGAAGACCATTATTTGTATTCTAATCAAAATAAGTGGAACAAATTAATTAAATTTATACTCGTCAGTTGTAATAGCAACGTGATTTGAACGTCAGTTGGTTTTATTTTAACTCCTTGACCGAAATGTGAAAAATTGTCGGAATTTCCAGGCGTTTATCGCTCAGTTAAATTTCCTTCAACTGAAATTTAAATTGTCGTCAGTTAAGAATTTGCAACTGCTTATACCATCAGTCGTCCTAGAATAGCGTTTGGTGTAGTGTGCTGGTAATTTTAATGAAAATTCCGACCATTTATCTCTCGGTTAAATTAGATGAAAAATTTGAACTCATCAGTTTTAAAATTGCAACGAGCTAGACCGTCAGTCGTCCTGAATCCTCAACCAGTGATCAAAGCCCAACATTTCAACATTTTGACTAAAAATTGCCCATTTATCTCTCGGTTAAATTAACTGCAAAATTTTGGCAATTCAATTCAAATTTTTGAAAGTAAAGCAACCAGTGAGGAGTAGCTGATGGTCATTTCACGTTTCATGGCAGTAAGTACATTCGATCTAGAGGGTTTCTAGCTTTACATCTTCCGGTTAAATGATCACGTTGCTGGCTCTCTATCTAAGGTGAATGAGCGCCATATTAACTGAGTAGTTAGTGGGATCACCGCAGTTGGGCGATAGTGCACTAATGCACAGTGAATGACGAGTTATGACGTCATGCACGGATTACCTACCACTGCAGTTCATCAAGTTTACGCGGCAAATTACACGCGTTTATCTACAGTTATGAAATACACGCTTATACTTATATGCTTGGGCGGCCTACGGCCGTAACAAAATTATACATCCCTCTTTTTGAAACAGAACTCAATGCTTTAATGTCCAACAGCACCTCCGGTGCCGCTCGGCCCGTCGGCGGGCCTCAGAGTCTATTCACACGCACTTCGTGAGCGTAACTAGACAATGCCTAGACCGCCTGTCTTCGGGGCTTCGCCCGTCAGACCTTAGTACACAATTCTCAAGTCATTAATAACTCTATGACTCCAAGTAGTATAAATATCTACAGTATATTCATACGTTACATATATAATTTGTCTAACATCTAATCTCTGCAAACTACCAAATGAAGGCATACCTGTGCTTGAGAGAGAGTGAGAGAGAGGTTAAATGTAATTTGCTACAGTTAATATGGTGCTCATTCACCTTTCATGCGTGCTTATGGGAGTAATTATTTTATTTATTTTTTCTTCATAAATGGCTTTGACTGCCATTTAAAATTATTTTTCCTGTGTTTATATGACAGAACAATAGAAAAAAAAGTCACGCGCGCGCGCACATGAAATGCATGCATGTAATAATGAAACTCTTACCTTAATATGTTGGGGGATACAACTCGGCTGCAGCTCTGAAGAAGGCATGGAGGCGGAACATTAGAAGGTGGCGCCTCTTAAACATGAATTCTGCCAGGTATCCCACGAAATGTTGTTTACTGCGCCCAAATCGTGGGATACCATTTTGCACTTCTCTTCATGCCCTCTCAACCGTGTTTGTGTGTGCGCCGGTAGCGGGGTCCACGATGTTTTTCTTATGATTCACATGGTGAATGAACCCCGCTTCTTCCAGGCACTCATATGCTTTCCAGCAGTCACTGATTATAGCTGTGCGTGGAAGAATCCACTCCTCAATTATGTTGAGGAGAGTAGTGGAATCCCGGCGCTCAACCGGTATTAAAAACACTTCCCAGAACCGCATTCCACTCCCCCGAACACCCACTGTCTTACAATGGCCCTGCCCCGATTATATTTGCGGCGACCAAATTTTGCCTCGTCTACTCCCCCCAGTTTAGATGAAGTGCGCTGGGCATCGAAAATAAAAACTTCTCGACAAAAAGTGTACCAGTCGACGATGAAGTGGAAGCTCACATCATAATTCATGAGAAGGTGTTGACGAGGCGGAGGGTTATGAAGGATGTGGCAGACCAGGTAAAAGTAGGTTGTGAGAGGATGGTGGGTCTTAGAAAGGAAACTACCTTCTCTTGCTGACCACATGATGTTACATCTCCTCTTCTTTTTTTTAGCCACCACTTCTCGCAAATTTTGACACCGAAAATATAATGTCTGTCTATTCTGTTCTAATAGGGACCCACACGAAGGACAATTTATTGACCCTTTAATAACCCCGTGGGAAATTAAAAAGTCGATAATATCAGACTCATTCATTCGAATGCAGTCGTCCGGCTTCCTACTGCACTGAATATCATGGCAGGCCATTGCAGTATTAAATATGTTAATAATATGTTTATTCACAAATCTGGTGTTTCCTAAACAACAGACATCATTAATAATAACACCACACAATAACAGAAACAAAAACACTGAAATTCACAAAATAAATACCGCTACACGAGAATACACTAAAACGACTACCTTATTGCTCGGGTGAAACCATGCGAATAAATAGTGTTGGCACGTTTTTGTCGAAACGGACACACACACACTCATGACAAACCAATTACAAGTGAGAATATGCAAAATTTTGAACTTAATGGTTTATTAACATGCTATTTTTTTGTTTTGACCAATCAGGCGTCAGCCGTCTCACCGACCGTCTTCTTAAATTCGCGGGTTCTTGGCGTCAGACTACACAACACGTGAATGTAAGTAAAATATGTTCAAAAGTAAGAGGTTAGTGTTGCTATTGTGAATTGTTATTTTCGTGATCCAAAACTATAGTGAAACAATTTTACAAATAGTACACATTGATATCAGTGAAGCCGTTATCGGATATAAACAACTGTGTAAGCAAGATAAGTTAAATGTCATTTGCCACAGTTAATAAGGCGCTCATTCACCTTTCCATGCATGCTTATGGGAGTAATTTTTTTTTTCTTCGTAAATAGCTTCGACCACCATTTAAAATTATTTTTCCTGTGTTATAACATAGAAGAATAGAAAGAAAAAAAAATTCACCACAATATCAGCTTAGATTAGAAAGGAAATAATTACCAAATGTATTGAAAGTAATGGCATAGTCAAATATTGTTATACAACGTACAGGACAAGTTCAAGACTAAATGTAATATTATTATAGCTTGCATAACCCACACCTGGGCAAACATAACCTCACCGTGCCTGCATAACTGACTACTACCATAAGGTGACTAATAAATATGAAATAATGAAACATACAGATATTCAACAGAATACAGAAAATTGCTGTTAGTGGCATTTATGGAAAGTATCAGTAGATGAATATATTTTTAGGCATGTGAATATAAGTAAATATGTGATGATTTCTCAAAACTATGCTTTTGTGATAATGTTTTCACAACGATTCAATGCACATTAAAAATTGAATTGTAGTTACTCAGGTTGACAATTTGAAATGACAAATGAATTTATTACAGTTCTTACAAATGAAAACAAGAAAATTATGATGCTCACTATATTATTATTGAAACAATTTATTATATAATTTGTATTGAACTGAACTAAAGCAAATAAAACTTTTTGTAGACTTCCAAAACAAAATAAAACTTTCAGATTCTGAACACTTTTTATTCAGACATTATTGTCAGTATATGTTTTATGTATGTAATACCCATTTTTACTTAAGTCAATGTGTTTAATGTAAAGGCAGTACAGTTCAGCGTGAACAGTAACAGTGCCATGTTATGTTGTGCATGAAATAGCTTTGTGGCGGAGGCGGTATAAAGTAGTTTTATAGTTTCTTGTAAGAAATTTATTTTCAAAACGGATTGTATATAATATTTCTGGTTTGGTCAGTACTGTATTGTATTAAGCCAATACATGACATTAGATATTATTAAAATACACAAAGTAAACTAAAAATCTATTACATAAATGTGTATGTTAACCAACTACTGAATATTATTATTTGGCCATGCACAGCCATTTATTATAAACAAACAGTTCAACATAAACATAATATGATTGCAAGGTGGATATCCCTATTTTCACTATGTTAAATTCAGAAAATTGAGATGCATTTTTCAAAGAAACAACAAAATATAAAATATAATTTTGTTTTTAATCCTACAATATCTTTCATATAACATCAGTATTGACACTTGGGAATGCACAAGAAATTCAGATTTGGTGCTCTTTCACTTTGCCATTCATAGCTGATGTTAAGATGTCCTTCCCATACCAACAAATAAATGTTGCCAATTCTTATCAACTTACACAAATGTCTCTCTTCAGTGATACAACACATCACGTTTTGGATCTGTTAGCTGTTTTTGTATGTGGTTTGTTTTGTAATGTGTTATTAGGCTGTCAGAAATTATATTAGTGACATGAATATCATTAATGTTACCCTTCATGTTACCGGAAAACTCTTCAAAGTGGTCTCAGCGGATCATGAATTCAATCAGTCCCAGTTCTCCTTTTTATAGGCAGTTTACAAACTATGAAATATTTTTCCATTGTCCGTTATGGTATTTCAAGTCATTAAAAATTATAATTTCTACATGATTTCTAATATTATTTGTCAAAGATTTTCTGTTATTTACTGCACCCTGAAAGCTATAAATAAGATGAAATGCATCTTCAGACTAGATAAAGCAGAACAAATATTTCAATTCTTTAAATCTGTCAAACGCTTCAAACTTCCATTGTAAACAACAGTTTGCTAGTAGTATTGCAGTGTATTCCCACAGCTGTCAATTTGGAAGTTATGTGAAACAGAGTATACTATATAACTTCTAAAAACATTTTGACTTGGAAGTTTCATAAAAATTTTAGCATTCAATTGATAAGCAGTTGTTTCCTTCTCAAAATAATTCTAAAATTATGTCAAAAGTCTTATAATTTCTGGTAAATAGGAATTTAAAAACAAAGTCTGTGTCAAAATAAGTAACATGGTATGAAGAACTGATAAAAAAAAAATTGTGGACACATGTTTGTATGGCTTCAAAGAAAAGTGTACCTTTATGGGGAAAACATTTTCCAGGAATCATCAGTATAGTTAGCACTTTAGGTTGAATGCTCTTATATACGTTAGCTCATTCCAGTTACATGTGCAGATGTAATGTGACTTTTCCTCTACATAAGTGGTCTCGGTATCTCCTTTCAACCAAGAACACTTTATTGTATTAAATGAAGTACCTTGCCCACGCTAAGATATGGCATCCTCATTGGTTAAACTGAGGTCTGACAATGGGAAGACATTATTTATTAATAAGGATATGTGCATTTAATCTAAAAGTGTCCTTAATCAGATGTTATTCTTGTGCTAACTTGTGAGTGATGTAGATTTAGTCTTCATTGACTGCCAATTTGTTTTCATTTGTTTCAGGTGTTAACAAGATCAATTTATCCATCATATGACCAATGGAAGGGATCAAATTTGAGGACAAGGTATAAAGTTTAAAAATAAAAATATATTTTTTGCTGTTTAATGTATGTATTAAATTGATACACATGTTATATACACGTATCTTATACACACATTCATTTCTTATATTAATAATAGTTTATTTATCATCATATTGATTTGTAATTAATTGCTGTACAGAATATGATTTATACATGTATTCTTTTTTGTAGGGTTCACATTGACAATATGCATTTTCCATAACCTCCTAACTTTCAAGCAATTCTCTTCCTCCCTCGTCCAATTTAGACTTGTAGTCTGTTTGTTAGTTGCAAAGTAGCTTTAAAACTTTTTTGATCTGCCAGTCCTTTGTCTTTGTGTTGGCCAATTATGTCAAAATACTCATACTATTCTATCATCACTCATTCTCTTTGTGTTATCCACTCTGGTAGTCCTGTCCTCTGCAAGTCTTCCTGGTATTCTCCTGAACTCCATACTTGTTTCGCTCTCATTTCGCTGTTTTGACTTGCATTGTCTCACTCCCAGTTTCTGCAGAATACATCAGTATTAGATATACTATATGTCTTATGTTATACCTTATATGTATTATTAGTATTATGTCTAAAAGTCAATATTAGACATGTAATTGATGTACGTATTCAAACCTTTGTGTTTTGTCTCAAATGTTTGTTAGCCAGATATAAGAGCCAGGCACACAACTGACTATTCTATGAGTGATCATGACTTGCATTTGAATGTTTTATCTGACCACCCGCTCCTGTGCCAAGTGGGGGGAGTCCAAAATTCACCATTTATTTCTCACTTTTAATGTTGTAACCGTTAGCTATACAATTGCTTCTTCACATTTTATGTACACGACCTACTCGTTCATGGGGAGTGAGGTTAACCCTTCTTTCTAAACCACTGCTCTCAAGATTGGTTATAAACAAGTCAGTCAAGGACACAGTAGGCATGCTGCTTTTAACTGTATAATTAACAAACTATTAATGTAGAAAGTGTGTTAATAAGTTTACACTACAGCAGACAGTAGATAACTAATTACATTTGACTTAATTAAATTGTTGTCATACTGTAATACCATTAAAGTTCATATCGCCTCATCATAACTAATAATCTTTAATGCAACAATATATGATGGAAATCCGTTTGAAACATGGCTTTTTGTAGATAAGATCATTTATCCTTTCATTTACCTTACAGGTATATAGTAGGGCAATTTGAAAAGTTCATGGGCTAATAATAAAAGACTTACCAGTATTTTTTCATTTTGGAATCACTTTTCGTATTTCAGCATAGTCTCCATGTAGTTGATCACATTTGGTTTAGTGATGCTCCAGTGCTTTTATCCCATTCAGAAGTTTGATTGTTCTAGGTCCTCTGATAACCGTTTACTGCCGCTTTCAGTCATCTCCAGAAAAATCCCTCCCTCCCCAGGGAATTTCTGAGTTTTGGGCATAATTAAAATTAAATAGAGCTAAATCAGGTGAGTGAGTGTGATATTACAACAGATTGTATTTCAGCTCACTGATTTTTTGCCTTAAAAACAATGCTTGTCTGAGGTCTTCCATTATCCTACTACAAAATTATCTGTGTATATACTAAACCTGACCCTTTTTTTAACTATTTTCATTTATTTGGTCTAAAAGTTTAGAATATCACTCTTTATTTTTTGGCACATCCATGATAATCTCTGAACAACATTCTCGTAGCCACTCAGAAAATCAAGTCATACCTTTCCAACAGACAAAATTGACTTTCCTTTTTTTTTGTTTACATGACTGTAATTAACAATACTGCAGACCAACATGTTGCTTTACAGCTGTTCATGAGGCAAATGTGGTGTCACCTGATGTCTGCGACATCTTTCTTAGACTCTTCGTATCTTCTTCTTCTTTGATTCTTCCTGAACCACCTTCTTTATCTGTGAGAGCTTACAGCATCCCACAACCGAACAGTCAACCTGGGTACTCTAGTCTCTGCCTTCCTCTGCAGTACTTCCCACTCACTGGATGCCCATCAGCAAAGTCATTACTGGGTCTCAACCAGTAGTGACTCACCACACTGTCTCATATTCACAAACCTCTCCATTCACCCATTGTTTCTAGAACCTGTTGATTTTTGTTTTCTAAATACTTTGTCCATCCCGTATATTTTTAATATTCTCCTACAGCAGCAGATTTCAAATACTGTGGTTGTCTTTCACTTTTCCCTATTGTCTAGGTCTCACATGCAGCTTCTATAATAGCATGCTGCAAACATATAATTTGAGGAATTTCTTCTTAATTTAGAATCGAGTATTTGACAGTAGCAAATTTGTTTCTCTATTTGGCCTGTGCTCTGACACTGATTCCTCTCAGTTATCTTTACCAGTTTTAATATTTACCTATTTTTGTTCCTGATTCTCCTCTTCCCCCTAATAATTTTTTATAATATTCAATAGTGTTCACAATTTACCTTGTTTTCTGTGAGTAGAAACCATACCATCAGTAATTCTTAACTCTTATACTCTCCATGAAATGTTATTACAGTCTTGAACATCTTTGTTTTCCTTTACAGCCTCTTATAAAGCATTCTCGTATAATGGTAATGAATTTGTATAAAAGTAAATTTTAATTCCTTGTTATTTGTAGGATATTTTAACGACCAGTGTAAAGAAAGAAGCAGATCCAGAAGAGGCTGAGACTGAACAGGTAATGTGCATAACCATTATTTAGCCTATAGCTAATGTGTTAGGTTGTTCCGTATCATGTACCACTAGAGATTTGGATCACATTCGTTTGTAGATATGTAATTAAAATTCAACAGAATACACAAACTGTATCATAGTGTTGTATACATTTAATCTAGATGAGATTAAGTAAGTAAAATCGCACACTTGTGCGAGCGCACACGTGCACACACACCATGTAGGTTATAACAATTTCTTTTTATTAATACAATTTGGAAACATAAAATACCTAAAAACTCAACTTTCAATATCCACTTTCCTTGTTCTTACCTTCACGTGGGCCCAGGATTCGATACACGAACTCGTGACCTGTAAGAGTGGTTACTGGGTTTATTGCATAATCATTTTTAACTCTCATTTATCACCTTGAAACAAACTCATTTATTTAAAATAACTTTAACATACTTTCTTTCTCCATCTGCGTTCTTTACAAAAGGTTATCTCCTAACATTTCCCAAAAGCATTTTTCAGCTTATTTACCGAATATATAACTATTCCGCATAACTCTTACTTTCTTACTCTCTGCGTTTTTTACAAAAGGTTGTCTCGTCTTATCTCTTACACATCTCTTAAGAAAATATAGATTGACTTATTTATAACATATATAGGTTTCTAATAGAAGGCGATCCAGTACTTCTCTCTCCCCCCTCCCCCCCTCCCCCCCCCCCCCTCTCTCTCTCTCTCTCTCTCTCTCTCTCTCTCTCTCTCTCTCTCTCTCTCTCTCTCTCTCGCTTTTACATATTTTAGTGGGTCGTTGTATTTGTATATTGATTTATATTGTTGTATTAATTTATATTGTTAAAAGTTTTATATGGTACTCATCCTGTACACGCTCCTTTGTTATACCACTATTTTCAACTAAATGTTCCGAAAAATGACTTGAATTGTTTTGTAATTTTGACACTGGCTTTCTGTTGTCACTGTCACACTCTCCACTGTTATTTGCTGATATTTATTATCACATTTCAAAAATTTTCTAGATCTTGGCTTGCGAGCACTATTACATGGAACCGCGCGGTTCGAGTGAGTGACGCCAACTGGGGCGTCTCAAAATGGCTAGCGTCTCTCTGCAGCCGGCAACTTGCTTTTTCATTGGTCAGTGAGTGTCTCACCTTTTCTCATCTCATAGAAGGCGGTAAGGAAATCCTGTGCGTGACTTTCACTCTGCTAAAAGCGGCACACGTGCGCTCGTACACATTCCAATGTTCCAGATTACGTCACACCTTCCCTGTGTTGTTACCAGACGGTCCACTGGGTGTTCAAAAAAATCAAACTTTTGTGATCGAAACTGGGGCTCAGTGTGGGTGACTACAGATTATTATGAAATTTACATAAGCCCCCTGGTCTGCCCCGTTACAATACCCCCCCCCCCCAATGAGAGGCTTTCTGCCAAAACAGAAAAACTCATTGCATAAAAAAACCTAAGAGGACCAGCTGGGATATGGCGCCACTAACCCCCCGTAATTCCTTATTAAAATCATGGGTAACTTACCCTCCTAGTCCGGTGACTGCGGCGGCACCTGAATGACCTTACTGGACTTCCCTCTCGAGATCCCATCACCACAAAGTCAGACAGGCACGTCACCACAGTATCACAGGACTCTGTAACAACTGAACAAAAACATCAATAACTGGTAGAGGTGGGCTGATAGGTATTTTGGAACAATATTTTTGTGGAACGGATGTAACAGTGACTGAAAAGTTGAAATACCTGTTATTCGCGGCGACGCTGTTCCGAGTTGAGACACGCTGCCCTCGCTGTTCCGAGTCGAGGCACGCCCCCTACGCTCCCACACACACACACACACACACACACACACACACACACACACACACACACACACACACACACACACACACACACACACACACACACACACACACACACACACACACACACACACACACACATACAACACACACACACACACAAAGTACGCAAGTATCAAGTAAACGAATACGCCAAGGCCAAATACTAGGCGTACAAAAATATCGCTGGTACGCAAGGAACAGCCAGTACACAAGTATTTAAAAATATTAGGTATTTCAAATACTAGTGGTATCACCGATACACAAGGAACAACGCGTGTTACAAATACTAAGCATTTCAGAGGAACAGTAGTATTTTAGGAACACCTAGTATTTTAGGAACAAGTAGTATCATGCGTATTTCGAGTAAAAACTAGTACAAGCCACTTTTTCGTCCTGAATACTTCATTCTGCGCAAAGAGACGAAGTTGTTTTTAATAAAGAAAAAAATTCATCCTGATGTTACATTTATTCTTGTGTGATATGCAGATATATAATACAGATTATATGCTAATTAATTATGTATTATACTAATCACCAACTTGGTAAGTTTTGAAATAACGAATTATATTGTGTTATAACTTATAGAGTGGCTGATGTTGATAGGTTATACTGTTTATTAATGTGATTTTAACTGCACTACACATCTGATCTCACGTAAATGATGAGATTGTTGTAATGGACGTTTATGCACTTTATCATGTCCTGTTCCTTAAATCTAATTCCTTAAGGGTAATCAGTTTAAATTATGTCCGATGAAAATTTATTATTGTTTTGAACATAAATTTGTATTTATTTATTTTTTAAGTAAATACTTTTTTCCTAGCTAGGTCTTCTTGCTTACCAGTGGTGGTATGCCTACCACCGATCGGGAACCCCTCCCCATACTATGGGAAGCCCATTTAAGTATTTCTGTGACAGTGTGGATTGTGTTAGGTTAGGTTCGCATACGTTTTATTTTTAAAATTTTGGTGACATGGATTCAAGAAGAAAAACGAGTGACGTGTGGAGTTTTTTTGAACCAGTTAGTAACTATATTGCGTTGTGCAAGATTTGCAAAACAAGTCTATCATATAAAAGTTCAGTTAGTAATTTAAAAATACATTTACAAAGAAAGCATCCAACAGTTGCTCTTCATACTATATCCACCCAAACTGTTGTGCAATCTTTGCCAAGAACAGAAACTTCTTCAGGTGATATATTGGAAATAGGACCAGATGTGCAAGAAAACTTAGTAGTTGAATCTTCCTCCAATTTTTTTTAGTCCAGAGAGACCAACCACTTCAAGAGCTACTGAAACCTTCCATAATCAACCGTCTTCATTTCAGTTGCCTGTTCCAACAAGTAAAAAACAAATGTCAATATCAACCTACATACCCAAAAAATTAGCAGTATCTGATAAAAACAAAATTGATGAGCCCATAATGAAACTTTTTATTTGGGATCTTCAACCATTTACAGTTGTTGAAAGCAGAGGTTTCCGAAATTTGGTGAATACTTTGCCCCTAGTTATCAAATTCCTTCTAGAAAGTATTTTGCTAACACACTGTTACCAGCTTATTATGAAACAAAGGTAAATTAAATGAAAGAATCTATTAAAAAAGATGCACCAAATGTTTGCTTAACAACTGACACATGGTCTTCTTCAACAAATGAAACTTTTAATGCAATTACAACATGCATTAATACAGTGCATCAAGTACATCACATTAATCAGGATTTTGAAATGAAACATATACTATTAGACTGTTCAGTTATCAAAATAAATAAAACATTTAGCAGATGAAATTTTACGTATTATAAATGAATGGGACTTGTCTGGAAAAATTTCAATTGTTATTACTGATAATGCCATAAATATTACTAGTGGATTTACAAAGCATACTTAAGTGGAAGCATTTTGGATGTTATGCTCATACATTAAATTTAATTGTTCAAGACAGCCTGTTAATTGTAAATGACATCATCAAAAAAGTAAAAACAATTGTAACATTTTTTAAGAGACGTAATATTGCACATATAAAAATCACAAAATATTTAGAACAGATAGGTGTTCATCAACCTAAAAAACTTCTGCAAGATATTGTAACACGCTGGAATTCTGTTTACTATATGCTTAAACGATTTTTTGAACTGGAGGATGCTGTAAAACACTCTCTGGCATTACTTACAACAGACATAGAAACATTAACAGTTGAAGAATGGGGAATTTGTAAAGAACTGTGTGCTATTCTGCGACCTTGTGAGGAGGTAACAAAAGAAATGAGTGGAGAGAAATATATCACCGCCAGCCAGATAATACCTATAACCCAAGGATTAAAATTGTCAATACAACAGGTAAGTGTGAAATTAACTAAACCACTTGTTAGAGAAATTGCACTTAAACTTCTAGAAGGAATTTCTGTAAGGTTTGCTAATTTGGAAAAAAGCAAAACAGTTTCACTTTGCATGATGCTTGACCCCAGGTACAAACACTACTTTTTTTAAGACAATACTTCTCTAGAAAATACAAAAAAATATGCAGCTGAACTAGTATCTTCACAAATTATAAAAAATTCAAGAACCAATACAAGCATTGAAACCAAAGGAAATCTACAACCTAACATAACAGAGGAGGAAACAGTTTCAATTTGGAACCATTATAAAACCAGATAAGCAAAGTTAAACAAATAGGGACACCTTTGTCAATGGCTATACAAGAAGTAGTAGATAAATATCTTCAAGACACACCAATAGAGAGAAGCGAAAATCTCTTACTGTGGTGGAAAGATCACCAACGTGTATACCCTAATCTTGCACATTTGGTCAGAACTAGATGTAACATGGTTGCAACATCCGTTCCCTGTGAAAGGATATTTTCCAGGGCAGGAATAATTTTATCTGAACGAAGAACACGATTAACTTCGAGGAAAGTGCAACAGCTGATATTTTTAAATACAAATTTGAAATAGTGTCTGAATAACTGAAATTCTGGTATTTTAAAAACCATTCAGTAGTTTAATGTTACCTATAATGTGTTATTTGAGTGAAGCAAATTGTAATGTGAATAGGTGTGACAAAGATTAGTTCATGACTTGTATATTCTGTGTACACTGGTGAATGGATCTGAAGATTATCCAGGTATGTAACGTATTTAATTTACTTTTGTTGTTGCTTATTATTTATAAGTTTTTATTTATATTTATTTTATTACAGTTTTTATTATTTTTATTTGTAAAATTTTGTTTATTCACTCTTGTGGCTTACTGTTATGTTTTTATTATATGTTTCTGATGTTTTTTTCACATTATTTGTTGTGGTATTACGTGTACTCTAAATTATTTCATTGCCCTGAGTTTCGCAACTGATTTGTCTAACCAATGTTAGTTTGTTCACTCCTAGTAAAAACTTAAATTGGTATTCCCAAAGGGAGATAGGCCTATAAATTCTCTTGTTTCTTATTTTCTTTTAAAAGTAATAGTTTAATAAAGTCACAGTGTAAAGTAATACTGTTAATACTTTTAGTTTCAATTTATTTCTTATAACAAATTATATAGTATAGGTTATATAATATCTTCAAATAAATACACTGCAAGTAGGTTTATTAATATATTAATAGGTTTATCTATATGAAAATAAACCTACTTGCAGTGTATTTATTTGAAGATATTACATACGATACCTGCAGGAAACTCAAAATGACTTACTTACAAAGAATAATATAGGTTATGTATAATTAGTATGTAATAACAAGCATTTGTACCTGTTATTTTTTTGGAACGGTATTTTCATACCTATTATTTTAAAATAACAGTTTAGCCCACCTCTAATAACTGGTCATTCACAATGCCATATCCCCAACTGGTTTAGTTCCCTCTTAGACGTACTGGATTGCCTTTAGCAAAGTACTGGTTGCGTATATATGTACCTTCTTAACGTAAACATATTACATTCCTAATCAAATAAACATTCCTATTTCACAAAAACCTAGCCTCAAAATATATTATGAACCTTTCAATTTCTATTAATTAAACATTATAACTATGTATCTTGCATTTAATTTCAAATCAAAAATAAATTATTCAAATTTATTACACATATTTCCATCTTTTTGAATTAATTACTTTAATTTCCTTAATTAAAATATTTTACATTAATTAAATCCTCTCACATAAATTTTAATTACATTATAATCAAAACATTAGGTTACTTCAGTTACATCATTCAAAACAAATCTTTCAAATTGATTACCAAGACTTCTATCTTTTAAATGAATTTAATTTTCATTATAAACATTCATAATTATATACTGACAATTATTAAAAAATAAAAAACTTATTATTATCATAAAATCAGTTGCAACTATAAATTGATTACCCAAAATTTAATATACACATAACACCATACATCAGCTGATATCTTATCACCATATGAACATAACCTTACTCTAAGTACCCTTAACACATGTAAACCCAAATACAAAATTATCTACACTATACTTCATTAAATGTTCTTGTTAACCACAAAATCGTTACAGTATTAAGTTCAGTATTCAAAAAAACCATTAACTCTCATAATTGCATGTTCATTAACGAAAATTTAACCACCATCATCGAAAATTAATCCACTTTTAATACAAAACAAAGCATAACCATTACAAAACAGCATGTGGGTCCATGCGATAACCACCTATCTAATCAGAACAAATCACCTCTAACTGCACCGTGATTATGATCACATTATAACCCATAACTGACTATTCAGTTATGCTCCTTTTTCCACATCATTTTATCATATCCCCCCAACCCAGTTACAATTAGGTAAATAAGCTCACGGGTACACCGGTTTTGGTATTTTCCTTTACATAAATGCTATATTTATGTTCCTGGCTTGTAACGGCCAGCTCCTTTCCACACACACTATTGTTTTGTGATGTTGGACTATAACGCCCATGTGCTCCCACAAGAACTGAAGTTTTTAGGGTGTAGACGCTGCCTACACCGTTCTTGCTTCGGCGTTATAAAACATTTGGGATTACTGGTATATAAGATACCAGTAATCCTACTAAAATTTAGTTACATGCCCTTATACGGTCTACCATCCCATTCGGTGGTAACCGCTGTTCCATAGTTATGGTGATTCCCCTTATTCACCCCCCCCCCCGGTTAATTTCTAAAGTCACCAATTTTGAAAATAATAACAAGTATGGTTAGGGTACAATAAGCCTACCCACACCTTGTTACCAATAATCCAAATCCACGGTCAGGATCTGGTGAAGCCGTGACTGCCCGAAAGTGGGGAATCACATTTAAAATACACAATACTGTAGCGGGTCATTTTTTGGGTGTTTTTATTTTTAACAGTATGGGGCATTTATATCTTTTATTTCTTTCATTTTGGGCGGGCTTGTAAAAAAGTTATGAAAATTATTGTGCAACGTTATTTTCCGTGTAACAGAACGATGTTAAGAAACAGTGGTAACAAAGCGATACGCAGTTGTTATTGTGTAACGCGGCGAGCAAAGAATTTACCTCCTTCAAAATTCTCAGAAATCCGGACTTGTGTGGCAGCGCACATACGCAACTGTACGACCACGAGCACAAGTGACGCTCTTGACTAAAAACTCAAGATGGCTAGAGCGAAGAGGATTCATCGTCTTCTCAAAGATCATCCGGAAATACTGCTAAAGCCCCGCCTACTACTAATGACGTCAGTGGAGCCGAAACCAATATCGTCCTTTGGTATCCAGAATATAACTCTGCTATTCCATGCATAAAGTGGTTACCACACAACAATTAAGAATGAACGACGAAAACATAGTGGCAGTGAACCCCAGTTCCCGCCGGTGGAAGCAAGAAGTACCTGTTACATTACCGTTACCAGTCTACAAGCTACACGTCCCGGTACCGGGCTGGCCCAAGTAGGCTCGCCATAAAAGTTTTTTATTTATCAGAAAAAAGTTGTAGTTACCAAAAAATTGTTATGTGACCGCGGTCAATACAACTAGGGAGCCGTATTCAAGAGTTTTTTCTTTCTTTCGGAACATAAATACAGTGTAAACGGACAATGAGTGTGTGCGGCGACCGCGTGGCCGGCGTTTGGGGTCGGGGGCTTAAATTGTAAAATGTTAAGGGCATATAAATTCTGAATGAAAGTGAGAATGAGCAAAGCTGGGCTGTGTCTGTTGGTGTCTGTGTTGGTAATTGTGTTTTGTGTGATATACAAGGTAAGCTGTAGTTCATAAGTTTGATTATGCTAGCGTTGCACAACTTTGAAAACATGTATCTAAATGAATCTTCTGAATTTTACAACAGTTTAAAAGTAAATGATAATAAATAGTAATTCTCTTCAAAAATGAGTTGTATCAATGCTTTGCGTAACCCATAGACCATGTTTGTATCCAGCTACATGTGATCGAACCCTGGGACCTTGTAGAAGTGATCGTGCCGGTAAGTAAAAGTTAATTTGAAATTTGGATGTTAATAAATGTGATCGATAAAGTAGTACATCACAGTTGGCGCCCGAACAGGGACGAATTATGATTAATTATAATTAGTTAATTAAATTCCGCATCTACAGAGATACAAACATGTTCTAGGTCAGCATAGCAACCTAACAGTATATTACAAAATGTAAGTAATTACATTATTTACATAATTAATTTATTTAATCAATTTATTTAATTTAATTTAACCCATTATAAAAAATGGCAGATAATAACGAGGTTGCAGTGGAAATGAACGAGTCGGCTAGTGTGGAAGAACCAGGGGTTCATTCAACCCCAGTAAATCGAGTAAAAGAATTCAGCCTAACTGAATCAGCAATAGACGACTCGAGTAATATATCGACTCCAATCTCAACAAAATGTAAACCAGTAGAAAATGATATGATGAGTGTTATACTAAAGCAGTTAGAGAAAATGAACAGTAAATTTGATATTCAAAACAGTAAATTCGATGTTCAAAAGAATAGTTTTGACAGTAAATTCGATGAGCTAACAAACCAAATTAAAGAAATGAATAAATGTTTTAAAAATAATAATGAAGCAATAATGACCAGTTTAAATAAATTAGAACGAAGTGTGGAGCGAATGGGAGTACATGTGATGAATCCAGATAAGAATAATACAAATGAAAATTGTAATGACAAATACAAAAATGTAATACCAGATAAAGAGTTAACAAATAATGACAATAATGTCGAAAATAATGTACGTAATACCGAGAATATTAATGTGTTTGAAGAGTTAGTATCAGAGACTGATACGGTAAAAATAAATTATGAGAGTACTAATGAAATTGCAGAATGTAGTGATTATGAGAGGTTAATGTGTGTCAGTGAGTTAGAGAGAGAGAGGAGAAATAATGTTGTAGTAGAGTGGGGACAGAGGGCAAATTTTCCCTTTATTATTTATGATGTTTATGATGATTTAATGTGGTCACAAGTGTTTTTGAAGGGCAAGAGTCCCGTAGTAGTAGAAGATTGGAGTTGTTTATTTTATTTGTATAATATTATACCCTCTGTGTGGAATGATTTTATAAGTATGAGATGGTGTTATGATGAGAGAGAATTAGAAGTATATAATTTAAAGAGAGATTATGGTGAGTTGGAAGAAGTATTAGAAGAGTCTTTAAATAAGAATGATTTGATTTTTAATACAAAAGTAACTGACCCGATATTGAAGAAATTTACTAACGGAGACTTAACAGATATACTTAGTGTTGACTTGTTGCAAGATTATGTTGATAAGACGGATGACTTTGATTTTTGGGTTTATGACACACAAAGTATCAGTATGTGTGTTAACGAAATCGAAAAGTGCTATGTAGAACCAAGGTTAATTTGTGACGATGGAGGGTAGACTGTTAAACAATAAAAGACAGTTAAACATTATGTTTTAATGGTTTTTGACATGGCAAATTTGGACAATGAAGTGAGGAAAAAACTGGACAATTAATAATGAAAGGTTGTAAATACAAATGTAGCAAATTTATTGGTGTGCATTGTAGAATGTTAAGTAAATAATGTGTGTACGTAAGATGATTGTTGTGATAATAATATAAATATTTGCAATTTAAATAAACAAATAGAATTAATTGTGAAAACAGTAATTGACTAATGGTAATTGTTTCAATAACTATATAATTTATATTTTCAGTAATTAATTAAATTAAGCCAATTTGATATGCTTAAATGTTTTGATTGCTTATTTGAATGTTAATTAATTAAATTTTTTTTATGAATTTAATTTATTTTACGAGATGGAAATTTGGTAATGAATGACAAATTATTTAATTTAAACTAATATTTGTGTAAAATGTTTCAGAGATGATGGTGATTATGTTTTGGGTGTGTATCATGTTAAATGGATTGTAAGTAGAAAAAATTTTATAATCGTGTATAATAAAAAATGTTTATATGTGTGATTGAGATGTTAAGTCAATAGTGAGATTATTGGAAATAATTTTGTTCAATAAAAATGATAATTAAAAAATTTTAATAATAAATGAAAAATGATATATACTGATTATTAATAATGAATTTTGAAAATTTTAAGAAAGTCAAAGGATAAAAGGTTATGAAGGGGTTAAATGTTTGTTGATGAAAAGATGATCTTTATTTAATTTATATAGAAAGTTTAGTTCTCAATTGTTAATTAATTAGTTAGTTATTAAGTGGCTATTGCGGGGGTGGCCTGTGCTCTCGCAAGTAGCGAAACGGGTTGGGGGTAACAGTGAGTGTTACCCCCATCGGAGGCCAAAATGGCGATAAATGTGCGGCACACCTTATCCGTGTAAATTAAAGTTTACACACTGCCAAACGACCGTGTCGCACATAACGAGATTGATGTGCAACAGGCAGTCAAATGAAGTTTAGATTTCCCCAACTTTTCGGGCGGTTACTGCCTTACCAGCACTAATCGTGGATTTGGCTAGCGGCCAGCTATGGTCATATCAAGTCCCTTGACCATAGCTGACTTGAAATTGGTATAGATTAGAAATTCAATGGGGGGCGAACATTAGGGGAAATCTCCGGCACTGTGAAACAGCGGCTGCCACTCTGCCCGCTTGGGGGTAGCAGAGAAAGGTGGTAGACCCGCATTAAGGGCAAGTAATTATGGACCCGAACATGATGTTCAATACTTTTAAATGTTATAGCGGAAACAAAGACACGGAGAGGTAAAACCTGCTCCAAAATATACAGTCTCTGTCGAAGCGCAAGGGCGAAACAGTCCTCCATAATCTGAAATAGTGTGTGTGGCTGGGAGGTGACTCAAAGGAGTCACGAAGATAAATTTTATAACGTAACATTTGTTATTCAAATTTTGGTCAGATAAAACTGCTTGTGCTCTGTTCAGATAACTAGCTGCTTAGATGTTTAAATATGAGGTGTTCATTATGTGCTTTTAAGTGTATTATTTTCTTGTTGTAAGCTAGATATAGGTGTTGATAAAATGTGTTTTCATTATGTATGTATATTTTAAACTAAGTCAATAATTAAACGTCTGGCAGGTGGGTAACACAAAATGATCAGAATCAGAAAGGGGAAACAATGAGGGTAGGAGTAAGTAGTGATAAATATATATGTCATGTAACTTGTTCAATTACGAGATGTGTTTTAATTGTGTTAATAGGATCGGCTGATCAGCAATAACATGTCACTGGTATAGTAGTTGTAAATGTTCCAAGCAATTAATGTTCAATAATGTTTTTAATGTATTACAAATGTCTTAAAGTAACGATAAGAAAGAATTTGATAAAATGAGAAATAAAGTAACAATTTGTGAGAGTTGATAAAAGAGAGAGTTTTGGGTGATGAATATTTTGTGGGACAGGTAGATCTGTCCAAGTTGAAGTCAAAATTAAAGTTGAAATAGTAGAGATGAAGATAATGTGATGCTGTTTTGAAGTCATGTATAATTATTAATGTGTATTATTGAGTGTTGAGGAGTATTGATGTTGACACAATGGTGGTGGAGAAGTTATGTGGAGTTTTGAGTGATATATTGTTGTTTATAATTAATGAGGTTATTTTGTTGTAGTTGTAGTAAGGTAATGAGATTGAGATTTTTGGGGATGGCAATTTTGTAATAGAGGGTAGTGTAATATGGGAGTCCGCAACATAATGGTTGGGACGGGATTAGGTATCGATTTTAGCGGGGAAGGGGTTGCCTTAGGTAGAATCCAGGAACCAGAGAACGGGAATTGAGTTTTTTTTTTGGGGGGGGGAAACACGTATCCTATGTACAAAGGGTTAGAGAGTATTTTTTTTATATGTATAGAGAGAAGGTAGCGATTTGTGTTAAATGATAAGTTGGGGTTAGAGAGAGTTGGGGTAGATGTTTTGATAGAGATGGGTGTCATGGGAGTTGAAGTTGTTACATTAGAGTCACAGGGGAGAACGGATTATATATGCATACAGATCTAGTAAATTCAATGAGAATAAATCATTTACATCACCCACAGTAGTGGAGAATAAGACTATTAAGCAAAGAGAGAGATTTATAATAAAGATATAAAATTTTCATTTTTTAAACCAGTGACAGAATTTTGATAGAGTTTGGTAAGGTAAAAGTAAGAATTGTTTATTTTAAATAATTTAAATGTCAATTTGCTTATTATTTATATTAATACTAGGGGAATACCCGTGCTTCGCTACGGAGTTTCACGTTGTACGTAATGAAAATGTTGGTTTAATTAATAAAGTTCAATTAAAGTAGGTTTCTTAAAAATAAATAGCTGTTGCCCACGACTTCGTTCGCGTGGTCTTCAATTTAATGCAATAATATATTTAGAACAGAATCTATTCTATTGGGTTGCCATAGTAACCAAATCTAATAGTTTTTTAAGACCCCAAAGGACCCCCCAGAGGATCGTATCGAAAAAACACCTGTCCTGTGTTGGTTCTCCCGTTGCGTAAAATATTTGTGCCAAGTTTGGTTGAAATCGGTCCAATGGTTTAGGAGGAGATGTGGAAGACCCCAAAGGACCCCCAAAGGATCGTATCGAAAAAACACTTGTCCTATGTTGGTTCTCCCTTTGCGTAAAATATTTGTGCCAAGTTTGGTTGAAATCGGTCCAGTGGTTTAGGAGGAGATGTGGAAGACCCCAAAGGACCCCCCGAAGGATCATATCGAAAAAAACACATATCCTATGTTGGTTCTCCCTTTGCGTAAAATATTTATGCCAAGTTTGGTTGAAATCGGTCCAGTGGTTTAGGAGGAAATGTGGAAGACCCCAAAGGACCCCCAAAGGGCCCCATCGAAAAAAACACCTATCCTATGTTGGTTCTCCCGTTGCGTAAAATATTTGTGCCAAGTTTGGTTGAAATCGGTCCAGTGGTTTAGGAGAAGATGTGGAAGACCCCAAAGAACCCCCAAAAGGACCCCATCGAAAAAACACCTATCCTATGTTGGTTCTCCCTTTGCGTAAAATATTTGTGCCAAGTTTGGTTGAAATCGGTCCAGTGGTTTAGGAGGAGATGTGGAAGACCCCAAAGAACCCCCCAAAGGACCCCATCGAAAAAACACCACTAATTCAGAAACCTTCGCGGGCGGGCGCACAACAACTCACGGAAGTTTCATCGCAATCGGATGAATGGTATAGGAACGCATACGGGACAAACAAAGAAACGTACATTTTTATATATAATTTCCTGGAACCCGATCGCAGCGCCACCTACCGGGTCCAATTGTGAATCTAAACCATCCAGGGACCCACTCAAACACACACACAAAATTTCATCAAAATCGGTCCAGCCGTCTAGGAGGAGTTCAGTGACATACACACGCACACACGAAATATATATATAAAGATTTTGTTCATTTTAAATGTTTTATTTTCTTGTTTTGTGTTTCAAATTAGATTGTTACAGATGTTGTATGTATTTTCAGATAGGTTGCACATAACATATGTAGGTCAAAGGTCTGGGACTTGACCTAGTTTCGATCAGCTGATGAGGTCAGACACCTACTAAGCTTATATAGTAGGAAATCAATTCAATTTGTTTATTTGATCAATTCAAACAAATTTTAAATAAATTATATATATAAAGGAAACATTGTAAGAAAGTTAAATTAGATTTTTTCATGAATTTTAAAATTTTTTGGGAATTTTAATTTTTTGAAAAAAAAAAAAAAAAAACGATTTTTCGCCTGCCAGCGAATGCATATTTTGGGGTAATGATTGTTTTATTATGTGTGTATTTACCATGTTTAGTTTACTGATTTCTTGTACTGCACTGTATTGTTAGACTAAGACATGTTAGGTTAAGGATTTGTTCAAGTAGAAAAAACGCTTAATTTAAGTCATTTTAAAAGAAAAAAAAAAAAATAATGAAGAGAAATTTTTTGATAAAATATTATTTTGAATTTTTTAAATTTTTTATAAATCTGAAAAGATAATTTTGCAATTTTATTATGTGGTATGTCAACATGGAATGTGAGTGTGTGTGAGCCCAGTATTTGCTAAAGGCAGCCCAGCTTTCATAAAAGGGGAAACATATCGGCTGAGGATCTGGCATAATCTGAGCCAGGGATTGAGGATTTTTGGGGGTAGCATGTGAGAAGGCGAGGTGCGCTGTGGTACGAGTCTGTTCGATTTCTCGGTGTTGGGATCTCTTACGGAGAAGTCCAGTGATCTCTTTCAGATGAGTCCATGGTCGCTGAGCCAGGGGGGTCGTGTACCCATGAGATTAAGAACCAGGGGGTTGTTGGCACCAGTTCCTCACCGGTCCTCTTCGGGGTTATCGATGAGATTTCTTCTGTTGTGAACAGCAGAATTCTCATCGAGGGGGTATTGTAGCGGGTCATTTTTTGGGTGTTTTTATTTTTAACAGTATGGGGCATTTATATCTTTTATTTCTTTCATTTTGGGCGGGCTTGTAAAAAAGTTATGAAAATTATTGTGCAACATTATTTTCCTTGTAACAGAACGATGTTAAGAAACAGTGGTAACAAAGCGATACGCAGTTGTTATTGTGTAACGCGGCGAGCAAAGAATTTACCTCCTTCAAAATTCTCAGAAATCCGGACTTGTGTGGCAGCGCACATACGCAACTGTACGACCACGAGCACAAGTGACGCTCTTGACTAAAAACTCAAGATGGCTAGAGCGAAGAGGATTCATCGTCTTCTCAAAGATCATCCGGAAATACTGCTAAAGCCCCGCCTACTACTAATGACGTCAGCGGAGCCGAAACCAATATCGTCCTTTGGTATCCAGAATATAACTCTGCTATTCCATGCATAAAGTGGTTACCACACAACAATTAAGAATGAGCGACGAAAACATAGTGGCAGTGAACCCCAGTTCCCGCCGGTGGAAGCAAGAAGTACCTGTTACATTACCGTTACCAGTCTACAAGCTACACGTCCCGGTACCGGGCTGGCCCAAGTAGGCTCGCCATAAAAGTTTTTTATTTATCAGAAAAAAGTTGTAGTTACCAAAAAATTGTTATGTGACCGCAGTCAATACAACTAGGGAGCCGTATTCAAGAGTTTTTTCTTTCGGAACATAAATACAGTGTAAACGGACAATGAGTGTGTGCGGCGACCGCGTGGCCGGCGTTTGGGGTCGGGGGCTTAAATTGTAAAATGTTAAGGGCATATAAATTCTGAACGAAAGTGAGAATGAGCAAAGCTGGGCTGTGTCTGTTGGTGTCTGTGTTGGTAATTGTGTTTTGTGTGATATACAAGGTAAGCTGTAGTTCATAAGTTTGATTATGCTAGCGTTGCACAACTTTGAAAACATGTATCTAAATGAATCTTCTGAATTTTACAACAGTTTAAAAGTAAATGATAATAAATAGTAATTCTCTTCAAAAATGAGTTGTATCAATGCTTTGCGTAACCCATAGACCATGTTTGTATCCAGCTACATGTGATCGAACCCTGGGATCTTGTAGAAGTGATCGTGCCGGTAAGTAAAAGTTAATTTGAAATTTGGATGTTAATAAATGTGATCGATAAAGTAGTACATCGCAATACATGTTACACATTAATACATATTTACATACTACTCAATTAGACACCTTAATCAACCTTATGCAACATAATAAACACTCAAAATGAACATTGCTATTATTACCTCCAGACAAACCTTTCAAATTTAAGTTTAACCAAAAATTACACACCTTACAGCTTTACTTTAGTTTCAAACTCTATTTAATTTCATTATTAAAACATTTTACTTTACTCCAATTTCATTATACAATTCATACTTACATATGGTCAATCATGCAAGCCAATAAAACATGATTACAGTCATAGACTGAAAACTATAAACATTTATCACAACAAATATAACGTACATAACCATATGTACCTTCTGACATCTTATAATAACAATATAACTCAATACCTAAACACATTTTACGTTTAATCATTTACTATTTATTATAAAGTCTAAATTTCAGAAAAAATTTAAATTTATTACCAAAATTCATCCATACAACATTTGAAATTAATTAATTCATCTCAAATTAATTCAACTATTTTATCAAACACATTTTAATTACTTTAATTATCAATTTGCTTATTACTTTAACAAAATTCATAATGACCGACTGTCAATCATTAAAGTTGAGTATACTTCATACAACATATTGTATTCTCTGTTACCTTATCATTACAACAACATAACCTTGCTACACAAGTACATTTAACATCAACACAAAAGTATATACAATCTACATTATTATCTGTTATTGTTTACCACAAATCATTTCATAATTCAGTCCATTTCAAAACCCACTACACTCACATAATTAAATGTTCATGAACAACAATTTAACCACCATCATCAAACAATCTTATTTTACGTATACACAATTCATTTTTAATTAAATTCATTCTATTATTACCATTAATATAGCAACTGTTCAATTTTTTCAATTGTTCCATTACACCAGAATAATAACCCCCCGTATTACTCCATATTATTCTATAATAAAATCTGTCTACATTAGGCATGTTACAGTCTCCGTTAGTAATCTTTGTCAACTTAAATAGTTTACCATTTTATCATTATAGCCATCATCTGCTATCAGTATACCCATTTTATACCCAGGTTAGTAATTATTATCAATACCCTCAAAATAATCATCATCCCTTACGGTACTACCTGCACCACAAGGTAAGTCTTTTATTTTATTAATTCTCTTACTATTTAACATCTCTGCCAACTCTCCATAACCTCTATTTAACTTGAACCACTCTATCTCTCTCACTCTCTCAAAATATCTCTCATCATAACACCATTTCACTTTCTCTCTTATCATTCCACACAAAGGGCAACACAACATTATTATAACACATCCTGGCTTTTCCAGGGAAATCATAATACACAGGGGACTTATTTGTAGACCTTTCGTCTATCAAATACCCTTTGCTAAACACACGTGAAGTCTCTACTTCACCTATTACGTCAGGGAAATCTGCCCTTTGTACACACTCTACCTTTAAACTCTCTTTGTACTCCCTTTCTAACTCAATAACACTCACTAACAGTCCATTACTAACCTCGACTAACTTTCTGTTCTCATTATCATTAATATTACTTACTGTATTACCCATAGATACCTCATTTTCAGCTATATCTTTATTATTATTCATATTCAACACTATCTCACTATCATTTTTATAGTTATTCCTATTGCTTACCTCGTAAATTTTCACCTGATTATTATTCGTACCACCATCATTATTTATACTGCCCTCTGTTACTTCGTTATTTTCATTTTCTCTACACTTACTTATATCTATTTTCCATACTTCGATTTTCTCAATACTTTGTTTTTGTGACTCGATGAACTCATCACAACGTTCATTAAACTGCTTTACTATACTGGTATTTATTTCATGAAATTTTACACTTATATCACCCCTCAATTCGTTCAATTTACTATTTTGTTCATCTAATTTACTTTATAATTTGATATTTTGTTCGTTCAATTTACTGTTTTGTTCATCTAATTTACTTTATAATTTGATATTTTGTTCGTTCAATTTACTGTTTTGTTCATCTAATTTACTTTCCAATTTGACATTTTGTTCGTTCAATTTGATATCAAATTTTTCATCGCTATTGTCAAAACAATTATTTAGTGCATCAAATTTCTTATTATTATCATTTGACATTTGTTTCTGTTGCTCTAAAAGCAACTGTGACGATTTTAAATGTATAAAAAATCGCACAGATTAAAATTTTTAATTTTAATAAGTAAGAGTATCATACACCCTTACCTATACCCAGATTCCTGTATCAACTTGAAACCTTCCAGTACCAACATGCCAAGAAAAGTATTAAGTAGTGAATAATAATAATAATTACTTAAATAATTAAAAATGCGACTAGAGAAATAAATTTCTAATTAATGAATAAATAATAATAGAAAAAGTACGAACTATTTTCTTAGCGCGTAAATACGCACTAGCTTACTGAGCCCTCTCCCCTAAACCGTACGCATTCGGCCGTAGAACGTCGCAATGATTAGACGTGAGTTTTGGTGTTGTACACATATACGTATGTGTATGTTCTCTAGAAGTATATCCAGCATGAAATCTTGTTATTGTGAATAATGTAGTGTCTAGAGTTTGTGAGAAAATATATAAATAAAATAGAAAAAGGTAGCCAACACATCTCTTAAAAACAAAATCAAATGTAAGTGTAACATAGTTAACTACTAGACTGTAGTACTGCAAAGTGAGAAGTATAACTGTAATTAAAATAAAGAAAATGTGAACTACAAGAATCTGCACTAAGAAAAGTGAAATTACAACATGTGGAACTTCAAGTAAACAACCTATCTTCGAGAGCTTCAAGTAAACTAAAAATCAACCCGATGTAGATACACCAAGAACAACGTACTCAACCCGTAGAAGACGACTGGAGATGTCCCAAGAATACAACAACTACCTCAGGTGATATCAAACCCTAACTTTTGTAAATTTCCCCTTAATAAGAAGTAACAAAGAACTTTAAAGAACTTTCGCAATGTAATGAACAAATTATCAGATTTGTATATTTTGTAATTTTGTAAGAAGTAATAGTAACCGTAATGTATATATTGATAAATTAATAATTTTGAGAAAATTGAGACCCGGATCCGTGGTATTAAAAGTAACAGTTATATGAATAAATTTTGATATAACAAGAATAATATAATTAAGATCTTTGAAGCAGTAAAAGCACTATTTACAAAAATAACTTTCTTTAAAATCAGGAATAATGTTTGATTAATATTTCAATAGCAATAAAGAGATGTTTTAGCTAATACCTAGTGAGTGAATAAGTTTATGCAAACCTTGTCAGTTTCCTATATCATACTTGTTTTGTAATTTGTTAGTAAGAGTTTTACTAACAACGGCAGCTGGTTTAGTTTACTGGTAAAGAATTAAACTAGTTCCCGATTTTTGTGTTGTCTTGCCAAGGAAACGGCACAAAATTGCGCCACTCTGCTGAATTTAAAATTGTGTAATTTACTTGGTAAAAAAAAATATTGTTTACAGAGTGTCACGTACAGAAAATTGCAACATAATTATGTAATTGTTGTTGTGTAAGTTTATAAGTCGTTAACGATAAAAAGGACAAACATAAATTTATTCACTCAGAAATAAAAAAAAAAAAATAAATGAGTAAAATTTTAATTATATAATAATAATATTAGTATCGCTAGTTTGCCGTATTAAGCAAGTCGATAGAAACCAGTTTGTTCATGTTAAATACGTGTTGAGGAATGTAAACTCTCCCCTTTGTAAACGTCCCTCTCATTCATAACCCCTCCTCCCCATAAGAAAACAAAACCATATTAAACAAGCTCTTTCCTGTTTTTGTATTGTTCTGAATTACCACCCTACGCAACTCGACGACACCCCAAAACAGCTGACTCTTTGTGCTGTTTGTTAAATCAATGAACTTTCTGTATATGAAATTTCTCTCTACTAAAATAGTATTATCGTTCTGTTTTGATTAATTATATATGTCAATACTGAGAATTTAATTGTTGTGAGATAAGTTATGTTGATTAATTAAGATAAGATTACATCCCAAAGCCTAATATGAAATAAGATATATGTGTATGTGTTTAAATGAATTAATGTTATCTATTTTTAAACATTGAGAAAATGAAGTAAAGTAAGTGACATAAGATTTGTCGTTCGTAATACGTCGTGTGTTTAAAGTGGTTATTATCAAAAATGACTCAATTTAACCCCGATTTCTTGTTGAAAGACGAATTAACATATGAAGCATTATGGCATGGTCTCCCCTACTCTAATATAACTGTCGCGGAACTTCTCGAGACGTTACGCGAAAATAAACCGGACAGACCTTCATTATTAAGTCGTTTGAGTGTTTTAGATTTCAATAGCGAAAAAGAAACGTGTTATCGTAAGTATACAGAACTAACTTCGTACGCACAATCCCTGCGTGATGAAAAATCCCCCGCAGTAATATTACGCACCACCCAAAGAATTGAGCATCTATACCGTCGTATCACCAATTTGTTGACCTGGCCCGGTGATAAAGGTATCCCTCCTGATGTAAAAAAATTCGCCGAGGAAGCATTAAAACAATTACCTGAGATAATACGTGAATTACGTAGACGATCCGAATTGTTTAGATTAGACGAAATCGAAGAAGCAATGACGAAATTAAATATTTCACCTACCCAATCGCCGACTCAAGAACAACCAAACGGTACTGCAAAAATTCAGATTCTGCAGGAATCCAATATAGATCCATTCAAGGAACGGTTAAGTGGTAGTCAAGTAAATATTCAAGCAGTAAACGTTACGTCACTCCCTAATGAACTAGAAAATATGACCCATACCTACGAATTACCTTCTCATTCGCGGACTAATCAACCTGCGGAAAATCCTAGAATGATGAGCCAAATAAATTTAACTCCCGAGCTCTATGGAAAAATAACCCACCCTGTAGAAAGTATTTTGTCCAATATACAAATCACTGATGGACTGAATATTACAAAGCTCCTTAATTTTATCAAACATATCTTAGAATTAAAGGAACTGCAACAACTAAGAGATAACCAGATTTTGCAAGTTATTTTACCTAAGTGTAGATCTCCATTAAAAGATAGAGTGTTAGAATCCCTAAGGTATAATCAATCGGTAGAAGAACTTCATACCACACTAATAAGACATTTCATTCCCACCGGTATCTACGAAGAATTGAAGCGAAACTTAGTACTTCGTGCACAAGGTACATACGAGAGACTAGCTCATTATATTTCTGAAGTAAGAGAATCTGCTTTATTGTTACAAGTTAAATGGAGCGAACAACAGTTAGTAGACAATATCATAGTAAGACTATCCCCCGAGGAGCGATCTCGACTAGAACTCGTGAAGCCACCTACAACTTTTACGGAACTAGAACTATGTTGTATACATTCGTCCGACGTCTGGTATTCTGACCAGAATAGAAGTGTTTCTATGTCCCAGAGTCAACAAAGAAATTCATTGCAAACTAGACCTATTGGAAATGATACCCGAAACTACCGCGATAAGCGATTCGTAAGTACACATAAAACCCAAAACTATCCCCATGTTTCATACTCTAAACCAAAATCCCGACAACCTACGAGCGAAGTAAGTGAGGAAAGAAGATGTTATAACTGTGGAAAGGCCGGACATATTAGCAAGTTATGTAAACAAAAGCGTTATCTACAGAAAACCGACCAATCAAAAAAATGTGTGAAGCTGGAAGACCGAAAATCCTACGTCTCCCGAAGCATCAGAAGGAAAGGTAACAACAATACTAAGCGTCAAATAAAGATGAGTAAAAATAAACGCAGAGACCCTTATTTAACAAAATTTATCGAGAAGTGCAACTCTATTGGTGCATGTAAAACAAGTATATGCCAACTACCCTATGTACAGATAGACCTTGGAGCAACGAAAACCCTTGGTTTAATTGATTCAGGATCTACCCGTAGTATAATTAGTAAACAGTTAGCCACCTTATTAGCTAATCATAAACTGATTAAACGTAGCCAAATGGTGAACATAAAGTGTACCACCGCAAATAAACAAAACCTAAAGATATCTCACAGTATTACGGTGAAATTAAAAATTCAGAATTTTACTTGGTACATTCCCCTACTAGTAGCTGAAGAGTTAGGACAGAACTTAATATTAGGCGCGGATTTTATAAGAAAAACTGCTTTAATCCTTGATATATATGCAAAACAATATTTTTTCAGATTTGATCGCACTCAAAAATATCAGTTCGACTCCGAATTAAGTAACGACACTGTTAGTGAAACCGCAAATATTCATTCAGAGCCTAATGAATCGAGTCTAAGTCATTTAAAAGGAAATGAGAGACTAAGAATCCAAAAGTTAATAAAAGATTTTTCTGCTGTACTCACCCCCAAGTTAGGATTAACTCATTTAATTGAATATAAAATAAATCTTAGTGACAACAAAGTAATATGACTCCACCCATACAAACTATCTCCGCCCAAGATGGAAATCATGAGAAACCACATTAACAAACTCCTTGATCAGCACGTCATTGAACCATCAACGTCTCCATATTCATCGCCTGCATTCCTAGTACCAAAAGGAACTGACAAACATAGACTAGTCGTGGATTATAGACAACTAAATAAGAGTATAGAATTTGAATCGATACCACTGCCAGACATACACAGTGCGTTTCACTATTTTACAAAAGCGAAAATCTTCACCATAATGGATCTTAACCAAGCATTCCATCAAATTCCACTAGCTGAGGAATCAAAACATTTAACTGCTTTTGCTGTCCCATTTAATCTATATCAATTTACGAGAGTACCATTCGGTATATCACAAGGAAGTTCAGTATGCAGCCGACTGTTAGAAAAAATTTTCCATGATGTTAAATTTAAATTTGTATATCATTATCTCGATGATATAGTAGTATATAGTGAGTCAATGGATCAACATATTGATCACTTGCGTGAAGTATTATCCCGGTTAAAGAAAGCCGGACTGACCGTAAACCCTAGTAAAGTTAATTTCGCAGTGAAACAATTCTCATTTTTAGGTCACATAGTATCAGCCGAAGGTAAGGTTACCATCGATCCCGAACGTACACGCGCAATCCGAGAATTTTTACCTCCCAGAGAAGTCAAAGGTATAGCTAGATTTTTAGGTATGATTAATTATTTTCATAAGTATATACCCCACTTAGCAGATATAGCAGCCCCATTGAATGCCTTAAGAAAGAAAGGAACGAAATTCGAGTGGACTACTCAACATCAAGAAGCGTTTGAAACACTTAAAGAAAGTATTATATCCCCACCTGTATTGCAGTTAGCGGATTTCAGTAAACCATTTATCGTACAGACCGATAGTTCAAGTGTAGCATTAGGAGCCGTAATATACCAGGAAATAAATAATACTAGACTCCCGATCAGTTATGCATCCCGGACACTGACCGAGCAAGAAAGGAAGTTCTCAGCCTATGAACTGGAATGTTTAGCCGTAGTATTTGCTTTTGATAAATTCAAACCATTTTTGGAACACAAAGAATTTCTACTAGAAACCGATAATCAAGCTTTATCATGGTTATTAAATCACCCAAAGCAATTAGGTCGTATCGGACGATGGGTGTTAAGATTAAATTGGTACAAGTTCAAAGTGCAACATATTCGTGGAACTCAAAATGTAGTGGCCGATACTCTATCCCGCATGTTCCAACTACCCAATACAAGATCTGGAGAAGACAATATTGAAACCACTATCGTTAATACACTTATTACTAACTTTCCCCTTGCATTTAAGGATATAGCATATCACCAACAACAAGATCCGAAATTGTGTAAAATAATCGAACAAATAGAAAAAGGAAATAACTTTGATAATATATCTTGAGTAAAAGAGTACTTTGTTTTAAGAAGGCAAACGGAAAATTACTAAGAATAATCGCCCCGGAAATAATCAAACCCATGTTAATGGAGTACTATCATTCATCTACAATTGGAGCTCATATGGGAATTAGGAAAACGATACATCGTATTCGCAAGGAATACCACTGGGAAAACATGAATAGTGAAATAAAAAAGTTCGTGAAAGAATGCGAAATTTGTGCGCTGAGCAAACCAGCAAGAACCAGTCAAGTCGGAAAATTAATCTCCGAAATACCTACTACTCCCTTCTCGAAAATATACATCGACTATTCTGGACCTTATCCCGCTCTAAATCCGGAAATACTATGCTGTTAATTTGTGTAGACTCATTCACTAAATTCGTGTGGATGTATCCTATGCGTCGTGCATTAGCATCTACGACAATTACAATTCTACAAGAACAACTATTTAAAGACTATGGCACACCTTTAAGCTTAATATCTGACAATGGACCCCAGTTTAAATCGAAAGAATTTAATGACATGTGTTTTAAATTAGGTATAAATCATATTACCGTGACCGAGTACAGACCGCAAGGAAATATAGCAGAAAGATACTTGCGTAACTTAAAATCAGCATTAATATCTTATCATGCTAAAGACCAGACAACCTGGGATCAAAATATTTCGTGGATACAATTTGCATTCAATTCAGCGTATCATGAAGGTCATAAATCAACACCATTTGATTTACTGTACAAGTACAAACCCAACCATCCTTTAACCACAAAGTGGAAAATCAATGAGTTATTACCCCGCGACGTGAATGGGAATAACATACGAAAAATATGGAACGAAGCTCGTGCAAATCTGAGAGCTAATTTACAGAAATCAAGGAAGTATCATGAGAATAATAATAAGCTAATAAAGTATAAAGTAGGTGATTTAGTCATGTATAAAACTCATCCTATGAGTAAAGCAGTTGATAAGATCACTTCGAAACTATCTTATCGATGGTGTGGCCCCTACCAAATTCGTAAGTTCATCACCCCCGTTACTGTAGCTCTGTATGAACCCAATACAGAAAATTACGTTCGCAGAAGTCATTTGTCTCAAATAAAAAAATGTTTTTCGTGTCAAGATACAGAAGGAAGACTACGAGAAAGATAGAAAACCTAGAATACTATCTAAGTATTAAGAATAAAATATGTTGTATAGACTTATACCGAAATAGGATAAGATTGTGTAACATCCTATACTATAGGTAACTATAAACTCAAAACCCCCTCGTACGAATACAAGCGAGGCCTGATCAACCTTAGCTAATATCCTGCGAGAATGGTATTATACATGAGAAATCTGATGACAAGTATAATGAAGATGAAGAGAAAGAAAGAAAGAAAAATAATCTTCAGCGCTGTAAACTAAAAGTAATTCTATTGTTCTTACAATACGGTATTATTATTAGTAAAATACTCATGAGTATAACTCCGTAAAACGAGTGAGCAATTCAAGAAAAAACCGGTAGTAGATATAAGAATTAAAATAAGGTAGATTTACGTTTTGTGTATTTTATATAGTAGATGTAGTAGAATTTAGATGTGACATAAGTATAAGATAATCGATTGATGAATAGAAATAAGCTGAGAGAGAGAAATTTCAGTATGAAATATAATTGTTTATGAGAATTATATTATTACCCCCCCGTTTTTCATAGTTAAGTGCAGGAGGATGTGACGATTTTAAATGTATAAAAAATCGCACAGATTAAAATTTTTAATTTTAATAAGTAAGAGTATCATACACCCTTACCTATACCAGATTCCTGTATCAACTTGAAACCTTCCAGTACCAACACGCCAAGAAAAGTATTAAGTAGTGAATAATAATAATAATTACTTAAATAATTAAAAATGCGACTAGAGAAATAAAGAAATCCCTAAGTAATAATAAAATAAACATAAAGTATTTATCTTCTAATTAATGAATAAATAATAATAGAAAAAGTATGAACTATTTTCTTAGCGCGTAAATACGCACTAGCTTACTGAGCCTCTCCCCTAAACCGTACGCATTCGGCCGTAGAACGTCGCAATGATTAGACGTGAGTTTTGGTGTTGTACACATATACGTATGTGTATGTTCTCTAGAAGTATATCCAGCGTGAAATCTTGTTATTGTGAATAATGTAGTGTCTAGAGTTTGTGAGAAAATATATAAATAAAATAGAAAAAGGTAGCCAACACATCTCTTAAAAACAAAATCAAATGTAAGTGTAACATAGTTAACTACTAGACTGTAGTACTGCAAAGTGAGAAGTATAACTGTAATTAAAATAAAGAAAATGTGAACTACAAGAATCTGCACTAAGAAAAGTGAAATTACAACATGTGGAACTTCAAGTAAACAACCTATCTTCGAGAGCTTCAAGTAAACTAAAAATCAACCCGATGTAGATACACCAAGAACAACGTACTCAACCCGTAGAAGACGACTGGAGATGTCCCAAGAATACAACAACTACCTCAGGTGATATCAAACCCTAACTTTTGTAAATTTCCCTTAATAAGAAGTAACAAAGAACTTTAAAGAACTTTCGCAATGTAATGAACAAATTATCAGATTTGTATATTTTGTAATTTTGTAAGAAGTAATAGTAACCGTAATGTATATATTGATAAATTAATAATTTTGAGAAATTGAGACCCAGATCCGTGGTATTAAAAGTAACAGTTATATGAATAAATTTTGATATAACAAGAATAATATAATTAAGATCTTTGAAGCAGTAAAAAGCACTATTTACAAAAATAACTTTCTTTAAAATCAGGAATAATGTTTGATTAATATTTCAATAGCAATAAAGAGATGTTTTAGCTAATACCTAGTGAGTGAATAAGTTTATGCAAACCTTGTCAGTTTCCTATATCATACTTGTTTTGTAATTTGTTAGTAAGAGTTTTACTAACAACGGCAGCTGGTTTAGTTTACTGGTAAAGAATTAAACTAGTTCCCGATTTTTGTGTTGTCTTGCCAAGGGCGGCACACAACTGCATCATCTGCATCATATCATTACTGTCATATTGATTATTTATATTGGTTGACTGAATTCCCGAGTCATCTGTAATATCTGACTCGTTTAATTTACTGTTTTGAACTACGTTCGGAGTCGAATGAACCTCCAGCCCACTCATAATCTCCAACTCATTAACACCAGTTACCTCAATTACATTTACCTCAATTTCATTATTTTCTTCCATCTTTTACAAATTTACTTTTTCAATTAACTGATTCTCTAACTTACATATACAACAACAACAAAATCTTACACTTAATTCAATTATTTTATCAATCACTTAAGCATAACATAACATAACCTTTTATCACTTACTTGCACGTAACTTACTCGTAATATGCATTACCCCAATCAACCTCTCTTACATCCACAAGTAGGCATGGTCTGTAGAAAATAAATTTATACAAACCGTCCCTGTTCGGGCACCATTTGTAACAATTGCTTTTTATTAATAAAATTTGGAAACATAAAATACCTAAAAACTCAACTTTCAATATCCACTTTCCTTGTTCTTACCTTCACGTGGGCCCAGGATTCGATACACGAATTTGTGACCTGTAAGAGTGGTTACTGGGTTTATTGCATAATCATTTTTAACTCTCATTTATCACCTTTAAACAAACTCGTTTATTTAAAATAACTTTAACATACTTTCTTTCTCCATCTGCGTTCTTTACAAAAGGTTATCTCTTATACATTTCCCAAAAGCATTGTTTAGCTTATTTACCGAATATGTAATACAAAAGGTTGTCTCGTCTTATCTCTTACACATCTCTTAAGAAAATATAGGTTGACTTATTTATAACATATATAGGTTTCTAATAGAAGGCGATCCAGTACTTCGCGCGCGCGCCTCTCTCTCTCTCTCTCTCTCTCTCTCTCTCTCTCTCTCTCTCTCTCTCTCTCTCTCTCTCTCTCTCTCTCTCTCTCTCTCTCTCTCTCTCTCTCTCTCTCTCTCTCTCTCACATACTTGTCACCCCTCTAAATTAGAGATCTCTTTAGCTTTTACATATTTTAGTGGGTCGTTGTATTTGTATATTGATTTATATTGTTGTATTAATTTATATTGTTAAAAGTTTTAAATGGTACTCATCCCGTACTCATCCTTTGTTATATCACTATTTTCAACTAAATGTTCCGAAAAATGACTTGAATTGTTTTGTAATTTTGACACTGACTTTCTGTTGTCTCTGTCGCACACTCCACTGTTATTTGCTCGCAGTGAGTGTCTTGCCTTTTCTCGTCATCTCGTAGAAGGCGGTAAGGAAATCCTGTGTGTGACTTTCACTATGCTAAAAGCGGCACACACGCGCTCGTACACATTCCAATGTTCCAGATTACGTCGCACCTTCCCTGTGTTGTTACCAGACGGACTACTGGGTGTTCAAAAAAATCAAACTTTTGTGATCAAAACCGGGGCTCAGTGTGGGTGACTACAGATTATTATGAAATTAACATAAGCCCCCTGGTCTGCCCCGTTACAAGGTACAGAGTATGGATATTTATTGCAAAGATTTATAGGTGATTCTGTGTATTTCATATTTAGTATTGATCACCTCTTTCTATAGTACTCTATAAATCACTGAGAAGACAAAGCAAATTTTATAATTGTTCAATTTGCAGGATGTATTCCCAGTTATAAATTCTGTCCTAAAAGGAGAACTGCATGTGAAAGAAGAAATCATCAAAGAAGAGAATGAACAGTTTGTTGATCAGGTATTATACATAGTTATAACTTTGTTTATAGTAACAAGCATTAATTGTTATAATGAACAGCATTGTTGTTATTTGTAAACTTATCGGTTAAAACTGTTGGAGACCGTTCGGTGTCCCATGGAAGTCATTTTTATGTGCAGTTTCAGTCCATACAATTTAGCCATAACATGCACCAGTACCACGTGGCAGGAAATTTGAATTTTATGACGTCAGGGGTGTGAGTACGACGTGACCATGGTGGGGGTAGAATATGACTGAAGTAGGGATATCACGTGGCCATGGTGGGAGTACCATGTGACAGGCACTATGTGGGGGTACCACAGCACTGGTGCGAAGTGTAGTGATTGGTCGGCCATGTTTAATATATGTCATGTCATCATATAGCAGAATCAGTTTTTGATTGGTGTGTTTGAATGGCGGTAGTCGGTGTGGCCAATATGTGATAAGGTTGAAGAAAATTCCCTCTAGAAGAGAAATAGGTTAAAGAAGGCTGTGTGAGGGAAAATTTAGCGTTGCCACTACCACCAGTGTGTATAAGTCATGGCGGGAACGGATTTATGTTTCCTTAACAAGTCTATCCAGCCTGTCCGTGGCCATCTTGCCATCTGCTTGTCTTGATTTAATAGGGCAATGTAGTGTGAGGCATAAAATTGTGTACCTTAATGTATACGTGTGTATGAAAGAAAATAAAGTGGCCAGTTCCTGGTTTCTTCTTCTTGTCTTGTTTTTTCTACGTTCATAAATAAGGTTAACATTCATGAGCGTGCGCGCGTGTGTGTTAAGTAAAACACTGTGTCTTGGCTGCTCTTCTTGTCTTTGTTGTCGCAGGTTCTTTTTCAGTGTTCAAAAGTAAGGTTAACCTTCACACAAATGATTAATTAGTGTTGAGGAAAAAGAAATGTTTATATGGGCGTGTTGTCTGTCTGTATAGAGATAAAATGTGTGTGGGTCGGATAGCCTTTGCGTAAAAGCACCTTGGTGTATATGTGTGCACATAGATTTTGTGTATTGTTGTAACCTAATGAAAACAATCATTCTCCTCGCTCACAGTGCAAAACAGTATGTGTGAAATAAAACACATCAATCATGTGTATAAGTATAATTACACCATCAAAAATCGTACAATAAATATACATAGTTATGCATTACATAATGCAATAACACACACACACACACACACACACACACATGATAAAGTACCTATAGAATTGTCACATGGTTTTAACATCAGCAGTGAATCTATAACAGACGTCAATGTACAAAATTAGAGAGTTACAAATGAAACTGCTGTAGAATGAATAAATAGAAAATCACTAGGTGTTACCTTCTAGAAAAACAAATTTAAAACTTCATGTTCACACGATATTGAAGGTGTAGTAAGTGTGGAACCGAGCTAAGAAATACTGTCCGCTCTGCTCCATTTCTCAATAGAAATGACCATATAGCAGATCACTTGATCACTTCCTCCTCCACTGCACCATAACAAGTGCACAACAAGTTAGGGTAAGTTCCAAACAATCTACGGAAAAATCAACAAATATTTTTAGAAACAAGGTAGATCGAGATGCAAAATTAAAGTTTTACAAAGTTATGGGAGTCCCTGTACTATGTAAAGGGACACACTATGGGTGTGAATTATGGGCAACAACGAAAAAAGACAGTAAAATACAGACCTCGGAAATGGCATTCTCAAGAGTAGGTAAAAGGTGTTCTAAACTTGACCTTATTAGAAATAAGGCCATAAGAGAAGAGTTACAAGTTTTTAATTTGAATGAAAAATTAAAAGATTACAAACAACAGGGGAAAGAACACTTAGAAAGAATGACAGATTCCAGGACTGACTAAACAAGTCTGGAAATTCAAACCTATAGACACAGGTGTGTGGGTAGACCCAGGAAGAGATGGCTGGAGGATTGTTAAGATGGAACAGGCAGCACCTTGCCTATGCCGTGTTGTGAAGATGATGATGGTGTATCAAGAATTGCCAGTAAATCAGTGCTTTTTCTATGCTAACAGTTTAACTCATATTTTAACACGTCCCTGTTACGATTGTTTCCAAGTTAAGGCTACGCAGAACCTTTTTGTGACTGGCTTTGAATGTTTTTTTTTAATCGAGTTTACAGCATGTGTGCATACCGTCATCCTTGCTTAAGGTCCAAATGTACCTTGCACATTTATAAATACCTTATAAATGTATAAGGTACCATATAAATATACCGTCACGCTTGCTATAACAGCCAAATGTACACATATCTTTGTTAATGAACCTTTGGTCTAATATTATGTCCTTCACTTTCATTAATTATATAATTTACATTAAATAAATTGACTCCATAATTCTGAAACTGCCCTATAGGAGTCCCATTACAGCAAGTAGATTTACAGTTGTTAACTCCATACTTCTTCATAGCACTGTTAAGACTCAGACATCTGACCAAAATTTCTCTACCGTACCTAGAGAAATTTATTGAATATTTTTAATTTCTTTACCTCAAGATGTATTTTCCTGTATTTGGCACATGTTTCAGGAATCCTATTGTTCCCATCCTCAGCCTTGTTGTTGTTATGCTTTCCTGTTGGTTTTTTGGTATTTTACACTCGTATTATTGTGTGTGATTGTTGTGTATATATTAACATTTTGGAGTGTTTTCGATGTTGAGTACTTGAAAATTGTGTCATGTTTTGTATTGATTTGTTATTAGTTTGTTTAATTATGTGTTTGTATATTATAAATAGGCTATAACATCTTGAGGTAAAGAAATTATAAATATTAAGTAAATTATATATGCGTCAAGAAATAGACTGTAGCAAAAAGTGTTTGAAATGTGTGTGTGTGTGTGACCAATTTAAACAGTTGCAGAAAATGTTTACAGTTTGTTAAAACAGCCGTATTTCATTGGGAAAAATAATAATTTATTATTTATTTTAGGGTAGATATTTTATTTATATTTATTTTGTTACAGCATTTGGAAGACATCACTACAATTATAAACGATGAAATTCTTTTAGAAGAAGTGGAAAAAGAAATGAATACACAAGAGGTAAAGTATTTTTTATATACAATCAGTCTTCCATCTACAAGTAGGTGAAACAAGTGAGATTCATGGTAGATCAGTCTTCCATTGAAGGCAGTCACTTTATTAACAAAATATTTTTGAAGTTGAACATTTATAGTTGAAAATTAGATTCAGTCTTAGCCTTTCCAGTGCTCTGGGTGTGTATACACACAAAATTTTTATGTCAATATGATGCTCCGGATATGGTAAGTCGCATGTCGTTTTAAATTGGTAAAGTGCGAAGAACGGTTTAGTACGCCTATGGCTGTGACACACGGAACAAGCATTGTGCATACAAGTTCAATGAATTGTCTTTAGTTATGAGTCAGCTGTGGAAACAAAGACAGTTCATTCAGTGTGTCTGGTGTCATTTAGAAGTTGAGATAATTCACAGATGAGTTTTAGTAAATGCTGCTATTAAGTGATACGTATATTTGTTGTTGTGGCGTGTTCCTTTTAGTTACATCTGCAATTGACAGTTGAGTGTTGCTCAGGTTGTGTAATCTTTGCCGTTAACGATAAATGTAATTGTTGTTGTGGAGTTTATTTTTTATCTGCATTTGCTAATTGACAGTTGAGTGTTTTGAGATTGTGTAATCTTTGCAGTAAATGACATGTATAATTGTTATTGCGGCCCATTTTGTAAATGGTAGAGTGTTCCACGCGTATATACACACACTGAAGCTGAAAATATGGCACCGGGCAAAGCATAACCACTCACACGTGTTGGCAGCGAAAAGGTTAAAACATGGAGACACCTGAGATCTCTTGCATTGGTGCTGTCACCTAACAAGTTGATTGCTAGTTGATTGGGGTTGGTGATTCAAGTTCAGTTGTTAGTTTATACAATAAATTTGAATTTCCTATACCAGTGAACACTGGAATGTTGTCTTCTACACTTTTGTTCCTTGTAAGCAATGGGTAGGTTGATGATTGTTATCAACATGTAATATGAATACATTGTTAAGTACATCAATAATTGAATGAACGAATCACGTTTTGTTTTTACTCATCCTGTTTTTGGCATTTGTCTTTCTGTCTGTTGGAGTATGTCTCACGATTACTTTTCAACATATCAAATGATTTTTGTAAACCTTGGCCTGTGTGTCTGTAACTACCCTACAGAACTGTATTGTTTTTGATCCCACAAAATGTAGGTGGAAGAGTGGTAAAAATGTGTCAGGGTGAAAATTTGGAAAAAATCACAAAAGTGTGTGGCATATCGAATTAAAGAGAACTTTTAAGTGTTATGAATTTAGCTTCATTTTTAAAAATCTCAAAATTTTGGGATATAAGGGGCCAAAAAGTGAGCGAGTGAGGGAAAATTTTGATAAAATAGCAAAAATTCAAAGTGATTATTAGGCATATGGCATGTGGGATATCCAAGGGAACATTAACTAAAATCTGAATGTAGTGGTTAGCTTTAGAAATTTCAATATTTTTGAATGCAAATTTTACACAGCAGCCTAGAATAGAATCAAAAATTATTAAAATCCGGCCGTGGTCAGACTAAAGAATATTTTAACACAAATTAGATGTTTACAATTTTTTAGCCTGTATTGTGTGCTTACTGTACAGTTGTTACATTTCTGAACAAAAATAGGGTATTTTTAATTAAGAAAGTTTAGTTAGTGGTTATAATCACTACTGTCGGTCCATTGTTAAGCAGCAGGAAAATGGGCAGTAGTCGGTACAACTAATTGGAGAAATGTAGCACGTAGACAATGCAGAAGTTATACGCATCACAAAAACGGAGGGAGCTCAGTACTATATGAAATGAACACAGATAAACCTGTTTGAAATGATATACTGTCAAATCCTTATATGTAGTGGGATTTCTCCTGTGTGTATAGTTTGCTACAATCAACAAAATGAGCTATCACATTACTAAAAACCATAATGGCTGCCACACAGTCAACTCTATGTGGGCCACTCTTTATATACAAATCATCATAAAACCTGTTTAGACATGTGAGAGACAACGATGAGACATGCAACAACAATAATATGCTTCCTGAGTTATTTTTCTTTACAATTCCCTTTATCTTTTTTATCTCCCTATCTTTTGTTTCATCTTCTTTAAGCACCTGTAAGCTGTATAACAAAATGAGTGGTGCCGGCACTTTATTTGTTGTACTGCATTTCAGATAATATACTGAGTTCCTACTGTTTTTGTAAAGTGTATAACTTGTGTATTGTCTAGGTGCTTCATTCCTCCAAGTAGTTGTACTGACTGCTCCCCATTTCCCTACTGCTTAACAATGGACCAACACTCTTTGTAGATGCCCAGGTTCCCCATATCTAAAAAGCTTCGGTCTTCCATACTTTCTACCTTCATACTCTGGTGCCGAACTTTTAAGGCTCTGTCTCTTATTCTTCCTGTTAATCATTTGTGTCATCATAATCTGTTAGTGCGCACTTTATGATTCGCCCAACCAGACACTGACTTGGCGGCCTCAAACTGTACAGCATAGACAAGCGCATCCACTCTATTCTGGTGTATTGCCATTGTAACAGTTGTTGTAGTTCACTATCTCTGACACCATGAGTAAATATTTGTATCACCATTGTCATTCAGAAATTCTCTGGTGCTCTAACTAGCAAGTCAATACTTGCTTCAAACTGTTCTGCATAAGAGTTCTGGCTGTAAGGTGACACTTTCTGTAGTAGCTCAAAGGCAGATACTTGAAAGCAAGAATAAGTGAAACCAATAATATGTGCTTGCCACTTCAAATTGCCGAAGATATGTTGTCCAGTAGTGCTTCCATCAAATGTTTGGCCCTTGATATGAATAGGCATGACTGCAGTCAAAGTAACTCTCTCTGTTACCTTATTTTCCGTATTTTTTTGGACTTCACCTTTTTTGGTACAATCTGTTGAGCAATTTGATTTGAAACACAGGGTTGTTTTTTCATTGACTGTTCAGCTTCTGTTTTAATCTGTTATTTTACATTTGCAGTCCACTTCTCTACTACAGATAATCTTACCTCTTCCCCACTGAGATCAACATGTAATTCACCCACACCTTCACATAGTAGAACCCAACTCTGCAGCAGTATGCTCTTGGAAATGCCTTTGTTCCTATATCAGTGCTTTTATGTGTTCTGTTTCTTGTTGATGTTCTTCTTTTTGTCATTATATCTAAGCAGGTATTCTTTTAATGAACTAAATGAATAAGTATTACATTCTTAGTCCATCCTGTGGCTTCCTTGTATAAATTTTAAAGATGTAAAAACAACGTGTTTCAGAACTTATGTTCCATCATCAGGTGCGTTTCACTCATTGGAGGTCATCAACACATTAAGACACAACACATTTAAACACAAAAACTAATTAACAATAGTGCGCGAAGTTCACGGTGACACCATACGGTGTAATATCCATACTGCCATCTGTTATCATTGTTGTCTGAGCGCTATCTGTGATGCGAGCTTCAGGCGTTCAGAGAATTGCAATGCTATATCATACAATGTGTTGGAATGAAAAATACAGCTGGTCGTTTAACAAATGCTTGGGATAAAATTTATATGCCTTATACACTTCAAACTCCTCAGCAGCACTCATGTACCGGCCTTACTTGCGAACATGTATGGGTATAAGATTTGTAGCAAAATCTGTGTAATTGTGGTTACTATTATATTCAAACTCTGACCCTGCAGCTGGACAGAGTATATCAATCCACAATCCAGGAACAACCCATCATCTGATGTCTACATAAAATGGAAGCAAACTTGTATTATGCACAATTAAAAAAAATAGTAATTTAAAAGAATGATTATCGTATCAGTAAAGACTTTATGGAAAATAAAACAAAAGAATGTTAAATATTACTTTACTTCATTGTGTATAAAGGGATTCCTTTATTTTGTATTACAAAGGTCAACATAGAGATATTTATTTTTTTTTATAAACTGTATTAAAATCTCAGGAGATTGTCAAAAATAATAGCATCATTATTAATAGCATCCACTTCAAACATAGGCCTATCCGGACTATTTATTCTATGTGACACCTGTACATCACAATACGTATACATATTGTAACGTGACGATATGGGAAGCCCAAATAAGTAGATAAACCCATATAATAAAATACCAAAATAACGATACTAAAACATTTAACTTGAGGAAAAAACTAAATAAATAAAACCTTAAAAGAAATAAAGAAGTACAATACAGTAGAATAAAATAAATAAAAATGATGTACTCTAGATTATAAGAAAGAAACTGTATATAGTGTATAAGTAAAAAGTGAAATAGTAAGTGGAAAATAGTGGTAATCATTAATCACACAGATAAGACTGAAGTTCAATGATTCATTCAGTGAACTTAAGTGTAAAAAAACACAAAACCGCAAGAAACAAATGAAGAAATAAGCAAAAAAGACTTATGGAAGCATTAAATAGTGACAGCCAAACTAAATGTTAATGTTAGAAAAATAATTGTGAGTTTAATATTAGTTGTTGAAGTTTCTATGCCTATAACCCCTATTGTTTATTTAAAAGAAAAGGCTACCAGTAGTATTAATAATAGACAATGGTAAATGGCGTAATCTTGTGATGAAATGTTGGGGAAAGCTTTAACATTGTTTAATTATGTTTGTTTTATATTAATGTTAGTATTTTTTGTTATTCATGAACCAGTTATAAAGAACTAGAAATGTATTAAGCCTATAGGTAAACTAGAAAGTGTATTAGAACATTGTACCAGAAAATACCTAAAATAGGCCCATACGAACAAGGTATTATTAATCAGCTAATAGACCTTGATAGACTGGGAAAAGAATTAATACTATTGTATGCTAAATAGTTTTTTTAGTTATTGGTTTAATGATGATTGTAATCTCAGCGATGAAGGCAAAACATTGAGTGGATGTGTTTGCAGATTTTGTTTTAATGTATTAATATTGTTAACATAGAATAAGAGCTTTAATATCATGTAATAACGTGCAAGTAAACAACTATAATCAATTAGAATTAATTATTTTGGGTTCAAACCAAAAGGCCAAATAAATTAATGAATTAGGATATGATTTAGTAAATTTTAAAACTGTATGAAGGTCTATAAACAGAATTTTTGTATAGATGATAAAACGTCTAATATGAGACCCACATATATCAAATGAGGTAGCAGAATGCTTATCTTTTTATAAATAAAAACATTATGTAAATCAATTTCAGTATAATTAAGAATTAATTAGGGAGTAATTTGTAGTACCAGATGTAAAAATAATATATTTTAAATAATAAGAGTCACATGACCTATGAGTTCACCGGTGTTGACCAATGGAGATTTCACTAAATTTTGGTCAAGACCATTGAAGGAACAAGAAAAAACATTCATTCTATTGTTAGACTTAAAAGAGTGCATATCAGCTCTGTGTAGCAAAAAGCCAAAATTATAACAAGGCATCAGATCCGAGTTGGAAGAAGAAACCAAGTTATAAGAACAAAAAGGTCAAACAGTAAACAAGTGAAGATAAAATGAACCAATTATAATAAACTGAAGGAAGAACAAATAAGAAGAATAAAGACTAAAAAATAAAAAGTGAATAAATATCTCGACTTTTGGTGAGGAAAATAACCTTATTCTAAAATAACAGTTACAACTACACAACACTAAGATTAACTGGACAAACACTGTTAAACCAGACACCAGTGAAAACTAGAAAGAACATTAAATTAATATAAACACTGTGGACATTTAATATAAATCATTTTATTTAAAAGAAACTGTTGGGAAAATTTTTCACGTCGAGTCAGTTGAACAACAAGCGGCCATTTTATATTTTATACAGACACCATTACATGGCTTGTGGAAGATTGAAGCAAATTATTTTCGTTACACTTAAATAAAATTAATTCTCCCTTGTATTAGTAATTAAGATTTTTGAATATTTGTAATATATTGTACGTTCTGTATGCATTTTTGATCTTACCTAGCCGTTTAAAAGAACCCACGAACTGATGAAATAATATTATAAAAAACTAAAAATATTTTAGGAATCGATTTCAGTAAAAGAGGCGACACGGCCATCATATAGTTCGACCTACGAGTCGGCAAACAAATGCGAAATAAAATAAATGTTAATAAAACTAATTAATTGGTATTAAAGGAGCTTTTATTTATAAATTAAGTTAAGGTTAAGGGATTTTTTAGGTAATAAAGAAGAGTGAGCACACAGTTGGCAAGTTGAACTTCAAAGCGAACAAGGAAGAAACAGATAACCTACAATAGCCAAGTCGATATCATAATCGAACTGAACATACTTAAAACATTCTTTTAACAGTTTTTTTTACCAAACCGGTGAAAGTCAAACAAGGATTAATTAATAATTCTCAAACGAATAAATTTTGAAATAAACATAAACGAACAAAAATAAAATAAATTAAATTAAAGTAAATCCAGATAAACGAAAATTTTTTTTTATAAATATTTCAAAACTGAAAACAAGATATTTGAAAGAGTTATATTTCAAATTGACGCAACCAACGTGTGGCCTTTAACCCATACGAAGAGTTATATTCCAATATATACATCATTTGATAGTTCAGCCATTTTCGTTTTAGTGTAAATAAATTTAAATTCATGGTTTTATGTGTACTGATTCTTGGTAAACCTTGACTCCATTTGTTCTTTATTTAATATTATCTACTGAACTGTTTTTGTTATTATAATTATCTCATGACAACAATATTTCTCTTTAAATTTTGCGGAGCGCCAGTTATGAAATACACAGCAATGATAAAATTATAATACTATCTTTGAATACAATAAAATATAAAATACTAATAATAATAGAACGATGTGCTAATTCTTGTGTCACAGATTGGCAGCACTAATATTTATTATGCAGTGTTAAAAATAATATTAATGAATACAATTTTGTGTTTATACCCAACCTAACTGTATTGTGTAAACCACAAGCTGGGTCATATGAATTTCCTTGTTCATTGTGTTAAGTATAATTGTTGCACAGTAAATTGTTTAATAGAGGAGTGAGACATTGATGGCATAAAATAACTAATTACAATACTGAAAAATAATAATTCATCCATTTATTAACTATTATATTTAAAAAATTAAATATAAAAAATTTGAAATGTGAATTCAGAATATTCCCTTTTTAAGAAGATACACTGACATACTATTATGCCTCTTATATGTAACACACAACAATAATGATCTATAACATCAAAACAAAAGACATTAAAAAACAATTGTAAAATTCTTGTAAATTTCTCGGGTGTCTGACAGGAATATAAACTTTGAATCATTATTAAAATTTTAAATCTTAACAAATAATCTGCAAAAATAGTATTATATGTATGTTAAATCAAATTGTAAGTTTATTAATATTTTAATAAAATGATATTCATGATCAAAGTTATCCGGGCTGTTTGGCCGTGGTCCATGGTTTATTTACAAACCAAACGTTTTGGCAGCTCCAATGGCTGCCATCATCAGTGGAATAATAAAAATTCTGAACGTAGGGTGTTAACGTCAGGTCCACAGTACTGTGGTATAGGCTCAAACTTCCTCCCTGTAGAGGCATCGTAACATTGTCCTCAGGCTTTCACGGCCGGTGTCAGTTGTATGATCAAAGTTATCCGGGCTGTTTGGCTATGGTCCCTGGTTTATTTCCAAACCAAACGTTTTGGCAACTCCAATGGCTGCCATCATCAGTAGAATAATAAAAATCCTGAACATAGGGTGTTCACGTCAGGTCCACAGTACTGTGCGAACACCCTATGTTCAGGATTTTTATTATTCCACTGATGATGGCAGCCATTGGAGCTGCTGAAACGTTTGGTTTGGAAATAAACCATGGACCACGGCCAAACAGCCCGGATAACTTTGATCATACAACTGACACCGGCCGTGAAAGCCTGAGGACAATGTTAAAATAATATTCACTTTAAGTAAACATAATTATTGTTTACACCCATTCTAAATTGATTGAAAAAATTATTTTTAATAAAACTTAAAATTCCATATTACTTATTTTACTTCAACTATTTGCATTTTCGTATTGATTTTACTTCACTAGCTCATACTTCAGTTCTTTGTGAGTTGTTTCTTTGTTTTGAAGAAAATAATGTTTTTTTTATACCTGTTTCTGCTGGTAGACCACACACACACACACACACACACACACACACACACACACACACACACACACACACACACACACACACACACACACACACACACACACACTGCATAAAATCGACAGGTGATCACATTTGACAGGCTAAGCCTGTAATCTTTGCCTGTACATACACTACTTAAAATTACTTCTAACAACTTCTATGAATTAATTTATTCAATACAACATTTAATACTGCCATCGTGGTAGGTCGTCCAATTGCATATAAACTGTGACATAGCGAGGCGAAGATCTGCTCTCGGCGCCAGCCGAGACGTGACACGAGAAGGCGAGGCGACCCAATCAAGGATCGGCAGCAGCTTGATTGGCCTCAACGTGACCATCTAACGTGCTCGAGGCGAACCAACCAGGGACCAGCGGCACTCTGATAGGTTCGTGGCATACGACCTGTCAGGGCATAAAAACAGCGCCGCTAAAAATTTTTGGCGCGCTCCATTGGACGTCGTCAAGCCAGCTGGAAGAAAAGGAAGAAGGAAGAATGGAGAACGCAGGAGAAGCAGTGATGGACATCGACTGGGACAGCAGCGGGCTCTACATACCGCTGCCGAAAGAAGAGAACCGCAGCACGCCCGGAACAGCGGACGCAGCCGCCGAACATCACAGCGCGGCTCGGGCAGCGTACGCAAATGATTTAGCGTACCCGACAAACGGTCCTTTTAAGGGCCTAAAAAACTATAGTGTGTACGATTGGCGCCATTTGTCCTGTGACAAGTGGCGCCCAACGTGGGGCGACGATCATCTTGCGGATGCAGGATCCAGCCACGCCAGAGAACTACCGGCCGGCACACAAAACAACATGGCGCCCAACAGCTACACCCAGCGGGACACCGGGTTCGAGGTAGAGCAAGGCTTTGCGCAATTCGCCGCAGCTCTGAGGTGCACGTTGCCACCGGTGATCACCGCTACATACCATGGCCTCAAGTACGAGGATCCAGAACGATATCTTCAACAGCTAGAGCGACAGCTGCGGGACTACAGAGTCCCACCTGAACAGTGGGCAGATTACGCAGTGCGGCAGCTCCGAGGAGAAGCTGCCACGTGGGCAGAGAGATACACGGGATTGCAGATAAATTGGCCCGAGTTCTGCGACCGCTTCCGGCATCACTTCTGCGGGATGCAACGAGACGCAGAGCTGCTGGCCGAGCTGTACGGACAAACGCAGCGGCAGGAATCGGCGGAAATCTTCATCCTGAGAAAAATCAAGCTGTTTCGCCGTCTGTACCCCGGAGGTGACGAGAGGACGAGCATAGCCATGCTTACACAACAGCTGCAGCTACGCCTTCGACCTGCGCTGAGGTTCCCGCCGCCTATGACTTTAGAGGAACTTTTACAACGGGCAATGAGCATCGAGGCGGACTTGGATCAAGATAGTCGTGCGCGAGGTCGGCATGACTCTGCTGAAAACTCCCTGGATCGAGTAGGGGGGTCGAAGCAGTGTCGATCGGCCTCAAGCACGAAAGAGGAACAAAGATTGAACAGCCTAACGCCCAAGTGCCGCTACTGCCCGGGAAGACACTTCCATCGGGACTGCCCTGTGAAGAACCGGCAGGGAAACGACCAAGCGCCCCGGTAAATAGCCCACCGGGGCGCGTGAACCAACTAGGTGCGGACATACCGCGCATTCCAATAGAGATCGCCGGCCGAAAACTGACCGCAGCCTTGGACTCCGCCGCAAACTACGACTTCGTACGAGCCGGTCTGCTGCCCGGAGGAAGGAAGACGGAGCCCCGAGTTGTCCAGCTAGCGCTACACGGTCAGCAATGTCACTCAACGGCCACCGTCGTCGCAGACATTATAATTGGAAGTCTCGCGACCACCACCAGTCTGCTAGAAGTGCCCGGACTGCAAGAAGAAGTTTTATTGGGCCACCACTGGCTCACGGCCAACCAAGCAGTTGTGGACTACCGACGGGGCTGCCTTCACATTGGCAGCGAGAACCGACAGACGGTCTTCTGGAATGACCGCGCGGAGCCCGAGGAAGAGGACATTGATGAAGCTAGCCTTCAAACGTCAGCAGGTGGCCAACACCATAAACGGCTTCTGGAAATGTTACACCGTCATCGCAGTTTGTTCTCCCATGGCCCGCTCCGCACTACATCTGCGGCCAAGCACGAGATCCGGCTGATAGAAGGTAGCCAGCCATTCCGGCTCCCAATGTACCGGTACTCCGACGAGAAGAAACGCACCATCCGGGAACAGGTAGAAGAGATGCTGAGGCAGCGTATCATTGAACCGGCCACCTCGCCATACAGCTCTCCGGTGGTGATTGTGAAGAAGAAGGACAGCACACCCCGGTTCTGCGTAGACTTCCGGAGGCTGAACGATCAGACCGAGGATGTGGACTCACCACTGCCGCTGATATACGAAACAATCAAGGACCTCAGCGGGGCCCAAGTCTTCTCGACCCTAGATCTCAAGAGCGGCTACTGGCAAATCCCGCTGGAGGAAGAAGCAAAGAAGTACACAGCATTCTCGGTGCCCGACGGAGGTCGCTACCAGTTCCGGGTGATGTGCTTTGGGCTGAAGAACGCGCCCAGCACCTTCCAACGGCTGATGCAGGATGTTCTCACGGGACTATTACGGGAGTGCTGCCTCGTCTATCTGGACGACATCATTGTCTACTCCCCCGACTGGGAAACGCACCTGCGACACCTGGATCAAGTCTTGGAAAGGCTGCAGATGCACCAGCTGACGTGCTCGCTCAACAAGTGTCACTTCGGCCGGGAAGAAGTCGCCTTTCTGGGCCACGAGATTACTCCGGACGGCAACCTCCCGCAGCAGCAACATCTCAGAGCGATTGAAGACCAGCCGGCCCCCAGCAACAAGAAAGAGCTGCAACGCTTCCTGGGAACCTGCAACTGGCTGCGAGAGTACATCCCCTGCTTCGCCATGATTTCGGAACCGTTAACGGACCTGCTGCGGACAAGAAAGTGGCATTGGGACGACACAACTCAGCGAGCCTTCGAAGAGGTTAAGGCCGCTTTCCGGCAGCCGTTAAAACTCTCACGACCGGATCGAGACTTGCCGATGTTTCTGCAGACCGACGCCAGCCAAAAGGGACTTGAAGCGGTGCTTTATCAATGCACCGAAGCCGGAGAGAGGCGTATCATCTCGTACGCCAGTGCCAAGCTCCACGAGGCGGAGAAGAACTACCACTCCAACGAACTGGAGTGTTTGGCAGTCGTCTGGGCCATCAAGAAATACCGGCCATACTTGGAGGATCGACATTTCACCCTAAGGACCGACAACAAGGCGCTAACTTGGCTGAAGCAGGCGACGGGGCAGAAGACGAAGTACGCTCGCTGGGCTCTACTGATACAGAGCTTCAAATTCACCGTCGTCCACTGCCCGGGCAAGGAGAACGAGTTGCCGGACTTCCTCTCGAGGGAACCTGGGCTTGAAGATACTGCCGGCGTCCAAGAAGAACCACGGATGCAGCCTGAAGAGAGACCACTTCCCAGTGTTGCGGCAGCTGCACCCCGACTACAAGAAATCACAGCTGTCGGCATCCATCAGGCAGTGCAGGAGGCGCAAGAAGGCGACCAGGAGTGCCAAGCGTGGAGAAACGACCCTGCGACGGCTACAGCGAGAGGATACCGGGTGGACAACGGCCTGGTTTGGAAGGACAGACGCAACCAGGAACCAGCATTGTACGTGCCGCCGAGTGTCCGCATGGAGGTCATCAGGCACTTCCACGACTTCCCTGAAGCCGGTCATCCGGGGGCCGAAGAAACGTTTCGGGCCATCGGCAAGGACTTCGTCTGGACCGGCCTAACCATTGATGTCCGCAGATACGTCCGGAGTTGCAGAATATGCGCCCTACACAAGCGCGGCGCAAATCCCGAACAGGACCAACAGCGACCTCACCGACCCAGGAGATGTTGGAATACTGTCGCCCTGGACGTCATGGGACCATATCCGCTGACTCGAGCTGGCAACCGGTACGTCGTAGTGGTCACGGATATGATGTCGAGATGGGTGGAAGCAAAGGCCGTGCGCAAGGCGGACGCCGACACCATTATCCGCTACCTGGAGGAAGAAGTGTTCCCTCGTTGGGGATACCCAGAGGCGTTGCTCACCGACAACGGAAAGCCGCTCACGGGCCACAAGTGGAAGCAGATGTGCGACAAGCTGCACATACGACCGTGGACTACAGCCAACTACCATCCCAGGGCGAACCCGACCGAGCGGCGCAACGGCGAGATCAAGAAGGCGCTGCGGATCCAGCTCCATGACTGCAAGGACCATGGCGACTGGGACAAGCGTTTGCCGACGATTCTGTTCTCGCTGCGGAATCGTGCAAACGCCGCCACTGGAGTGACACCGAGCGAGCTTCTGCTGGGCAGAGACCTACGCCGACCCGGCGACTGGAGTCGGCCACACGCAGAACAGGACGTCCGGCCAATTGAGGAACGAGAAGAGGCGGCCAGGTCACACCAGACGCAGTATCAGCGGCGGCGGTATCCGGAACGGAGGACACAGGACCCTACACTGGCCGTAGGGCAGCTGGTGTACGTCAAGAGCCACGCCGGACCAGCCAAAGGACGGAGGTACCCTGGATGGGAGCCAGCCTGGGAAGGTCCCTTTAGCGTTGCCGCAACCCTCGGCGGGCAGATTTACACGGTGGAGAAGGACGGACGTCCATACAAGGTTCACCGCCAACGGCTCAAACCCGCCGGAGAAGAACAATGGGCTGGCCACCGGAGAGCATTCAAGACCCGGGGGAGTTGTGACATAGCGAGGCGAAGATCTGCTCTCGGCGCCAGCCGAGACGTGACACGAGAAGGCGAGGCGACCCAATCAAGGATCGGCAGCAGCTTGATTGGCCTCAACGTGACCATCTAACGTGCTCGAGGCGAACCAACCAGGGACCAGCGGCACTCTGATAGGTTCGTGGCATACGACCTGTCAGGGCATAAAAACAGCGCCGCTAAAAATTTTTGGCGCGCTCCATTGGACGTCGTCAAGCCAGCTGGAAGAAAAGGAAGAAGGAAGAATGGAGAACGCAGGAGAAGCAGTGATGGACATCGACTGGGACAGCAGCGGGCTCTACATACCGCTGCCGAAAGAAGAGAACCGCAGCACGCCCGGAACAGCGGACGCAGCCGCCGAACATCACAGCGCGGCTCGGGCAGCGTACGCAAATGATTTAGCGTACCCGACAAACGGTCCTTTTAAGGGCCTAAAAAACTATAGTGTGTACGATTGGCGCCATTTGTCCTGTGACAAAACTTACGTTTTTAGAAAATGCATCTGTGTAAACAACCAGGTTTTTCATACCCCTTGAAGCACGCGGTAGCGGACCTAAAAAATCTGTACATAGTAGATCACTTTTATTCTTTGTAATGATGTTACTCGTCTCCACATAGGTATGTTGATTTGGGTATTTAGCTGTCTGGCATATGTGACATGTTCGCAAAATAGACTTAACTTTCCTTGCCATGTTCAACCATACGAAATCTTCCCGCATCGCCAAACATTTATAAGCACCAGCGTGCACCAGACTCGTGACAAGCCCACGTTCAATCTTCCACAAGATCATCAGGCACCATAATTTTCCATTGTCCATCGATTATTTTATATAGTACATCTCTGTCGATTCTGTATTTCGGGTTGTCTTGACTTTGTATTTCCTCACTGATTTTTCTTAATTTTGCATCTCTCTGTTGTTCAATATTTATCAATTTCAATCTATTTTTTAAGTCATCCGGTAATGTATATTTGACTGCTAGAATTTGAATTTCACTCCTGGTCGAGGAGTACTGTTCTTCGATGATGGGGGGATATCTACTTCGAGTATCAGCTATTTTATACTCACTGGCTTTACTATACTTGATGCTGAAATCGTATTCTTGGATTGCCATGATCCAACGTGATATCCACGCATTGGTCAGTTTACAATTAAGCATGAAAGATAAAGCCTGATTATCTGAGAGAATTTCAAAGTGTTGACCTAACAGGTAATATCTGAGTTTACTTATACAATACACAATCGCAAGAATCTCTTTTTCAGACGTAAAATAATTTCTTTCGGCCCTTTTTAAAGATCTACTTACATGTGCAATTACCTTATGTTCTCCTTTATTATTCCGTTGATACAATACACCACCGATCGCGTAGTCTGAAGCATCACAGTTAAGAACATGTGTTCCTTCTTTTTCCGGGTGGAACACGTGTAAGTTCTTGCTGTATAATTCTTTTGTAGCGTTGAAAGCTGCCTCATGATGCTCCTCCCATTTCCATTTGGTGTTTTTCCTTAACAATTCCAGCAGCAGTTCTATGGTTTTAGAATATTCCGTTGTGAAACGTCGAAAATATCCAGTCAATCCAAGGAACGCCCTGATATCCTTCGCTTTTGTTGAATTTGGAAATTCCATAATGGCCTGAATTTTCCCCGGGTCAGTACTAACACCATCCGCAGAAATAATATGCCCAAGGAATTTTATTTGTGATTTTCCAAATTTGCATTTTTCTAAGTTGAGTGCAAGATTCGCATCTCTTAACTTGTGGAAAATGATATCCAGGTGCTGCATATGTTCCTCAAACGACTTCGATACAATAAGTATGTTGTCAACAAACACACTTACAAAATCGTCGACCTCCGGTCCTAATGCCAATTCAAGACACTTAACCATAGCGGCTAGGCTGGTAACCAAACCAAAAGGTACTACCTTAAAGTGGTAACATTTCTTTTTATATAAAAAGGCTGTGAATTTTCGACATTCTTTGGCTAAAAGGATCTGCCAAAACCCACTTTTTAGGTCCAGACACGACATGTATTTTACCCCTTGACATTTTACAAACAAATTTTCCGTGTTGGGAGCACAATCGTAACATTTTTGTGTTATATTATTAAGATTTCGCATATCTAAGCAGATGTGTATGTCGTTATTTTTTTCTTAACGACCACCATCGGGTTTAAAAAATTACTATCCGCTCGTTCAATAATATTATTCTCTAATATTTTATTTATTTCTTCAACTTGTTGCTGATAATGTAACGGGATCGGATATGTTTTTCTTATAAATTTATTCTCGTCATTAACCTATATTTTATGTTCATAAATGCTGGTAATTGTGTGCTGTATTTTGAAAATTGATTCATATTTATTTAAAATATTATTTAATTGTTTTTGTTGATCAGCTGTTATCTCCTTATCGGGCACTCCACCGTTACCTGCTATCTTATCTATACGATTAACAGCTGGCGTTTGTATGTCAACGGGCCTACATTGATCAGCTGGGTTGTCATCTTGACTTACAGCACTGTGCGAAGAACACAGATTAATTTTCTTTTGTATTTTTAACTATGCATTCTAGTGTTTTATTAGTGAAATCAATTGTAGTGTGTATTTTCCTTAATGTGTCAGTGCCTACTATAACGTCGTAAACTAGATTTTTGACTATAAGAAAGGGTATTTCCATTTCCATCCCTTGTGAACTTATTGTGATAAGTGCTTGCTTACAAATAGTTTGGGAATCACTTGTGGCTGTCGTGACAATTGTATTATTAACAGGTAAGGTCGGGGTTTTTTTAAATTGGTGTCTATTTTTGTTAATGAATTTTTCACTGATTAGAGAAATTTGGGCACCGGTATCGAATAATACATTTCCGACACCACCATTAATTTTCGCTCTCACAACAATATCAGTATCATTCTTATTTCTAACATTTTCCACACCATCATCAACACAATTGTTATATATTAATTCATCTCTAACGTCTACAGGATATAGGCCTGAAGCAATGTATACTTCTTACCACTAGTATTGCTAACATAAGATTTTTGACACTGCTGTTTGTTATGGTATATTTTGTTTGTAATTTTGTCGTTATTTTTATTTATATTTTTTAATTTATCGTACGGATCCACGCCGTGCAACCTTACTTGTTTTTTGGCTGCTCTTCGCTTGTATTTGTTTCAGTAATTGCCGATACATTACTTTGATTAAACCTTTAGAAATTAGGTTTGTTTTTAAATTGTTGTGGTTGTTTTTGTTGATGTTGTTGTTGTTGTTGTGTTTGTTGCGGCTGAAATTGTTTATGAGCCAGTTCACTATTATTATTACTATTTGTTTGGGTATCAACATTATCCCACTTGGTTAACAAAAGGAGTAGTTCCTCCAGTGATTTAATACCTTGCGTAATTACTGCGATTTGAATACCGCGTCTGAAATGATGAGCTAATTTATTTACCATCTCTGGTTCTGACATTTCTGGTTCTAGATACTTCGCTCGAGATATGAGTTGGATTAAATAATTTTCTTTAGATCCTTTTAAACTGGAATACCTACCAAACTCCAGCTGTACACATATTTTTCGCTGTATCTTGCTGTTCCAGTATCTCGCCCTAAAATGTTGTACCAGAACTTGATATGTAACTATTTTATCTTGTACTACCGTGAACCACTCAGCTGCGGTACCCTTTAATCTTCTGACTACATAGTTTATTTTATCCCTCTCACTCAGGGTGTCGCCTATTGTGCCCATGTCTTGCTGGCAGTTCTTCAGGAAGTGAAGAGAATTTTCTGTGTCCCTACCAAAGAATTTTAACTGCGAATTGTTTTCTTCCAAAGTTCTATAGATGAACGGGGTCTGGTTCGCTGTTGTCGAGGTACTTTGGAGTCGGGTCAGCTGTTGTTCCAGCTCCTGTATCCACTGATCTTGTTCAGCTACGAGCTCACTTACTGACACATTGATGTGTGTTGAACTACTCTTTCCACTATCCCAGTGATTTTAGCTTCACAGTCATTGATGCGAGAATTGTTTGCTTCGAAAGCGGTCTCACTATTGCTGCGAATTATTTCTACCTTTTCGCCTATACGTTTTTCTGTTGACTCTAATAGTTGTTTATTTTGTTTTGCCTGGTCATGAACGGCTGTATAAATTTTTGTATTCTCATCATGAAGTGATTATAGCGACTTATTTTGCTTTAAAGTCTCTACCAACTTTATTTTCTTCTGAGAGCTTTTGCATGTTTGCTTTAATTTCTTATTTGCTCTATTCTCTTCCGACATTTTCTGCATATTAGCTAGGATTTCCTCTAATGTATTCTGTAATTCTTGTGATTCAGACATATTGATTATTTATTTTTATAAATGTAACAAATATTATAGTCTTTATTTATCGTAACGGCACTATTTTTAATACTTATTACGAATAACGGTCAGTTTGTGTTTTATTATTATAGTCCAGTATCTCAATCAAATGTAAACAAGCTTTATCTAACACAAATACAAATAATAATTCAACCTCCATATAAACAATTACTACTATTGTTCAAATATCTGATAAGAGAGAGTATTCAAACTTTTAACTATGCTTCCTGATAACATAGAACGGCACACACAAATAGTTCAATGAATTTACTTTAAACACACTCAAATAATATTTTCTTTCTTAAAACTAATACAAAAATCGAGCCACACGTTGGCCAGCGCCAAATATCCTTATGCAATGGTTCAGTTTTAATTATATCTAATAAGGATATTGTGAGTGTGTAAAATTACAAACACATCTATTATGGAGGAGAAGAAAAATTATTTATTATACACAAGAATATAGCGTTTTGTGTTGTATATTGTATTACAAATTGTCATGCATTTATATTTAGAATAATAAGTTTATATTGTTCGATAATATATCGATTTTACTTGGTTGATGGTACGTCCTCCGTATGTGCGATCCTATTCTTCCTATCATCGCTTCCGTCCTGGCGTCCTCTTCTTCAGCGTCACACTCCTTCCTGGCGTCCTCTTCAGCCTGGTGTCCTCTTCGTCTGGTCATCCTCTTCTACGGCGGGTTGCTCCAGCGGCGATATTTCGATCAGTCTCGTTGATGATTATGTCTAACTGTTAACATCAATTAGACTCTTCACAAATTGTTAAACTCACAATGATTATTGTTTTACTCAAACAGTTTATTATTAATTGATACATAAAATTTTATCAGTCTCAGGGTAACTATGGGTATTATTTAAAGGCGGTGCATTAGTCGTACACCTTCCAAGAAATCTTGAAGTGTCTTTATTTCCCTATGCGGATGTCTTAAACTAACATGACAAAGCACTATAATATACTATAATTTTTACTTTACTAATTAACCCACTCAGTTCTTTACGCTGAACTTCTTAAAGAATACCAAGGTTTATTTTAAGTTATATTTTTCTATGTTCGTAAGAGGAAAACTCTTGAACGCCGAGCACAACTTCACCTTGCAGATGCTACAGAAGAACTGTGTTGATCCTACCTCTACAGAGAATGAGTGTTACTGAATTTAGTGACTTCTGATTGGTTAAACCCAGGTCACATGTTTGATGCTTTCAACAGATATAAGCTTTTCCAGAAAAAGTTTGTATAAATATGCACTAGCTTGCAGTGACTTTATCTACAATTTTTATTACCTTATTAATGATAATTGTTTCAAATTGAGTTTTCACTACTTAGAAAACCCTATTTATAAAATATTTATGCACCTCAGAGTATACACAAATTGAAGCTATTTACATAAATAATCTATTGTCAAAGTTTCATGTCGATCGGTCAATTACCGCGGAAGATATAGCGATCACACGTTATCACACCCGCACACGCGCACAAATTCACACAAAAAATACATGACAATATAGAACACTTTTTATGAAGAATTTGGTATACCCTACATGCTTATCCATTTCTAAATACAAAACTTATGGCTAAAAGACAAAATATTACATAAAACCAATTTAAACATGAAAATGTTCGTCATCCATGTGCTTAGATAAAAATAACATAGCTTATCATCCTGTGTTCCGTTGCAATATATTTCATATTTAGTATTGATGACCTCTTTATATAGTACTCTATAAATCACTGAAAAGACAAAGTAAATTTTATAATTGTTCAATTTGCAGGATGTATTCCCAGTGATAAATTCTGTCCTAAAAGGAGAACTGGAAAGAAGAGAATGAACAGTTTGTTGATCAGGTATTATACATAGTTATAACTTTGTTTATAGTAACAAGCATTAATTGTTATAATGAACAGCATTGTTGTTATTTGTAAACTTTTCGGTTAAAACTGTTGGAGACCGTTTGGTGTCCCATGGAAGTCATTTTTATGTGCACTTTCAGTCCATACAATTTAGCTATAACATGTACCAGTACCACATGGCAGGAAATTTGAATTTTATGACGTCAGGGGTGTGAGTACGACGTGACCATGGTGGGGTAGAATATGACTGAAGTAGGGATATCACATGGCCATGGTGGGAGTACCATGTGACAGGCACCATGTGGGGGTACCACAGCACTGGTGCAAAGAGTAGTGATTGGTCGACCATGTTTAATGTACGCCATGTCATCATATAGCAGAATCAGTTGTGATTGGTGTGTTTGAATGGTGGTAGTCCGTGTGGCCAACATGTGATAAGGGAGAAGAAAATTCCCTCTAGAAGGGCAATAGGTTAAAGAAGGATGTGTGAGGGAAAATTTAGCGTTGCCACTACCACCAGTGTGTCTACGTCATGGCAGGAATGGATTTATGTTCCCTTAACAAGTGTATCCAACGTGTCCGTGGCCATCTTGTCCTCTGCTTGTCTTGATTTAATAGGGCAATGTAGTGTGAGGCATAAAATTGTGTAACTTAATGTATACGTGTGTATGAAAGAAAATAAAGTGGCCAGTTCCTGGTTTCTTCTTGTTGTCTTGTTTTTTCTACGTTCATAAATAAGGTTAACATTCGTGCACATTTGTGTGTGTGTGTGTGTGTGTGTGTGTGTGTGTGTCTGTCTGTATGTGGTGAGTTGTGGCATTTTCCACCGACCCGAGACCGTACTGTGGCAACCTCAGTATTAGTGGCAACGTAAAACGCGTGCCACTAATAAAAGTTATATATTCGTCTAAATTAAAATATTTTTTTCTAATCTATGTATTCGAAAGAGTATAAAACCACTCCTACTGTAACCTAGATGCAATGTTTCAGCATTTCAGCATTTTTTCTAGCTTTTACGGCTACTGTTCTACAAAGTAGGAAAATGCACGGTTGTGTGTGTGTTGCAATGCACCGCATCTGTGGCACATACACGTCGCTGTACTCATACGAACCTAGCGTGCATTCTTGTCATCATATAATTGCAATGTCAAGGTCTCCAGACAGATTATACAATGTTGCCACGCTGAAATTTGCAAAATTAGCGGGAAACTAAATCTAAACTGTCCGCTGTGTGCCATATGAGTGACGCGGAGTGCTTTGAGTAGTGTGCTGTAACGAAGGTGCATTACAGCGTTCTTGGATTAGAGCCTTCTTGGATTACAGCGCTTTAACGCAATAATCCAAATGGAATCAAGTTCCTTTATACAATATAAGTCACTGTAATTTTTGCTTGACACATATTTACGGTTGAATTTATAAACTTGTGTAACCGCCTTAACGTACTTTATATGAAGTATATAAAACAATAAGCTAGAATTAGTGCCACAAATATATTACATTTGTTACGTAGAAAATAAACACATATGAAATTAGGTGTAATATACATTTTATATAAACCGTTTCCATGCAGGTGTGAAAATCAATTGTTCACCCGGATGACAATATCCGCTTATGGTATTTTAGGATATACCAGTGTTAACAGAGAAAAATAAAATCCAAGTAAATTTTGGAAACAAATCTTTAAAAGTGCGGTGACTGTACAAACAGTGACAGGAAGCCAATAAGGACTAAGAGAAGACAAAAGTGTGGAACTACCGTTATGGAGACAACCAATGGACAAAGAAAATTTTGTGTCGAGTACAGTGAAAGACAACAAAATATGATATATAACTTCTCATCCTTAACACTTTTAGCTAAACCCGTGACAAAAAAATAGACAAAAATTAATTTTGGTATTCTTCTAAAAAGAGATTATCTAAACATTAGTCGGATACAAACATCAGATAAACATATCTTTACTCATGTACTTAAGTACTTTATTAGCTTTGAAACAAACCAGTTGAACTATGGAATCGTTTATGCACAATTACAATTGTTTATTTTTCCACACATTTTAGTACATGGAATTTTAATACATCATTTTACACAAAAATGATATACATGAAAGGCAGAATATGGTATATAAACGTATAAAACGCATGAATAAAAACGAGAGATGCTGCGGATATTAGCGTTATAAAAGACAAAAGTTATATCTCTTTTCAAAAAAGGAAACAAAAATGATGTATCTATTATTATAAAGGCATAAGTCTCTCCAATGGGAGTTACAAAATATGTAGTAGACCCCTTAATCAACGGCTGCAAATTATTTCCGATAACATATTATTAGAAATACACTTGGGCTTTAGAAAAGGACGTTCATGGATTGACGTGTATATATACTAAAGCAAAACATTGAAAAACGTTGGCAGTTCAATTTAGAAACACACATAGCTTTTATAGATTACGAAAAAAGCCTTTGATAGAGTTAAAACTTTATGGCGATTTCTATAAGCCAGATGTATTTTGAGACACACATTGATACAATTAGGAGCCTATAGGCCTACTTGAAAATTAGTACAGTATTGCAAAAGGATCAGTGTCACAAATGTCAAGAGAAATTGCGACAAATTAAGGTGTTTAGTACGTATAATGAAAATAACAATTACCATAATCATAATAACAGTAAACGTTGCATTTATCACAGCCTACTTTTTCTAACTCTTCGCTGACACTTTCTTAATTCACAATCTGGGTATCAAGCTCCAAGAAAATTTCATTCATAACAATTTCTTTTGAGACGCTGTTGTTTAATACAGCACTAGTGTTCTGGAAAGTATAGCAAACAATCTTTGTTTACAATGTACAGTAAATTATGAAGGACAGCAACAACGAGATGCTTAGTATACGCATTCCATTGTGATGTTTACAGGAACAAGATAAAACTTACATATTAGCGTAGTCGTCTCGGTAAAACAGTGGACAGCGTCATTCAAAGAAACATCAGTCTCATTTTTTGCCACACGCTCGTTCGTTATCTCATCTTTCTTCTAAGCGTGCCCATACCAGCGCAATAGAATTTAACTTACAGCTGTAGTCAGGGGGAGCAGTCTTAGGACTTCATGTCCGTACTTTTGTGCTATTTCATCAATAAGAAATACTCTCTTTAATATTAGAATCTTTGATAATTAGTAGTAATGCTGGAAAGAGTGAGAGTGTGTGTGTGTGTGTGTGTGTGTGAGAGAGAGAGAGAGAAGGAAAGAAATAAAATGTGTGTTTGTGTCAGTTTCATAAAATAATGGCTTTACCGGGCAAATATTTTAATTACGTTATTACACAAAATGAAAATTACGTGCACACACCACACAAACCTCGCTCAGTCAGAAGGTTAATATTCGGAAACATTTGTTGTCACAAAGTGCTCTTAATTGCGTAGCACTTTTTGAACCTGCCTCTGTACACTAATCAGATTCCTCTGTTAGTAAGATGAGATTGGTGTTTCAAATCCACAGTTATCGCTTATTGTTTTCAATGAAACCGACCAGTTCATGTCCAGAAACATCGCAACAACGTAACTACACTGACGTCAGATAAAAAAAAATTATTTACCATTTATAACAGTTGCTTTAATGCCGACTGTCATTTTTTAAAATGGTGTAACGTCTCGCGGGTATTCTCTGAGAGTCAAACAAACGTCTTACCTATATACTTTCCTACTTATGCCCCACGTTGGTACGTCATCTTGTAACGTCTCGCGGGTAAAATCGGATAGTATCGTTTGATCTTATCGTCACTCTTGCGATTGTCACAGAATTCATTATAATTTATGTTCAAAGTTAAAAAAAAAAATCGAGTGTGTGTGATTATGCAGATATTTCCCTTAGATTTTATTTGGGTGAATTCAATGAAGTTGTCTGACTGTAGTTAGGAGAGAGAGTGCAAAAAGAATTATCCTCTTGGCATACAATTAATTAATTTAAATTTCTCCGCTCATGAGACCAGCTGATTGTGACATTTACAAACACATTGGAGGTTAAATTAACACCAATGGTATGTAATATTTTCTGGTTGTCTGTTCTCTTCTCTGTCTCCAGACAATCTGTAAACAACTACCCTCTACTGAAAATAATACACATTTTTATTCAAATAACAAAGTATTCATTGTATTTATTTAGTAAATTTTTGTTTTATCTTCTCCCAAAACAGAAAGGTATAATCGATTCTTACTGACAACACAACATTAGTTCGATCTTATTTTTTAAACATAGAATGTATAACAAATGTTTTATATTTTTATTTAAAAAAAAAAACAATAAAGAAATAATCTAATAATTTCCCAGGGTTATTTTTGAGTTCTTTGTACTATGAGACGGTCAGAAATGAATATTGTTAAATACCAAGCTTTACATTAATTAATTTATAATATTTTGTAGTATGTAGTTCCGAGGTTATCCGCCAGAGTGCAGATTATGTTTCTTCACTAAAGCCATGAAATTTATTTAATGGCGGCTAGCAATTCACAGGGATCTGTTATGCTGATTTTTTGGTTAACTAAAATAATAAAGTTTGTTTTCACCTCTTTTCCTGAAGTGTTTAAAGATATGGTACTGTTTCTAGTGTTATGAAGTTATAGTTGAGATGTAATTTAGTTAAATTTACTTGGATACGATCTCACCAAAATATCGACGTGCTGTAGACTAGGCCTGGATCTAGTAGTTTGATTTTTCAAAGTTTCATCAAATTAAGGGCGTGAACGGTTCTACTTGAAGGAGTTCTAATATAAGGTGGACATCACTCGCCAATTTTATTAAATTTCGCACTAATTCTTCCAAAAAGTATTCATTAAGTTCTCAAATTTTAATAAGCATTACACTTTTCAAAACATTCTCTTCCCAATCGTTTTAACAATTAATTCAATCTTGTTAGTTGGTTACTATTAGTAACCACGAATTTCTATGGTTTTTTATTGGTGAATCTATATACTTTTTTGTATATAGGCTATTATTAATTATTATAAATTTATTTCTTCTTTTTAGAAAAATAATCCTTTTTATATTTTATTTATAATCGAATTTAATTGATCTAAGGTTTTTCTTTATATTTTTCCTTAAGCTTGTACATTGGTATTTTTATATTTTAATCTCTTTTAATTTGATTTATTTATAATTTATCCTTTACTGAATGTATCCTTACTCTAGACTATTTTTCCTATGCCATCTTTCTAACATAGTAGTATTTTATATTATTATTATTTTATATTTAACCCTGGGTTATCTTATATTTAAACAAAATCATTATATTAAACACAAAGATTAATCCTAGGTACAAGACTTTTGTGGCCTACACAATAAAAAATTACACAAAATACAAAAAAATACTAAATTTGTCAGCAGCCATATAGTCCACTGCTACCATTAATAGTTTTTCATCTACAGTATAAATCTGTGAGATGCTCTTTTTTAAAAGTTTACACTCTCGCTATGTACACTATATTTCACTTTGTACACTATATTTCACTTTGTTATTGTTTACAGTGTTTTGTAGTACAAAGTATTTTATAGCTAGGTACATAATACCCATTTCTGACTTTTAGAATGGGGTGATGACTGGTTTTATTGATGGTGATTGTGTTATCACATTTGGGCATGGGTTATGTAACGTTACATAAAGCTCCCCCCCCCCCACTAGAACAGATTTATTTTTGTTTACTTGTTTAAAAAAAAATAATTGTTGAACTCTTCAGTCTTCGGATTCTTCCATTAATCTTCATAATATTCCTTCCTTTCTGATTGGTTATACACCTGTTATTCGGTTAATGGTAATAGGCTGGATTTCCTACTCAACTCTCTCTCTCTCTCTCTCTTGGAGGCAAATTCATTAATGATTTAATTTCTCTGGGTAGTGGTCTTTCACATATTACTTGATAAGGACTGGTCACACTAATCATAAAAAACTTGTTTTAACACTTATATTTCTATTTGCTTCTATTAATTTGCTTTCTCAATTAAGCTTCTGTCTGCTATCTGCCTTCTGTTTTCTTCATTCATACTTCTGGAATCTAATATCACTCTTTTCAGCTATTTTATCATCCCTTAAATATTCAATTTCCCTAACATTTTTCCCTATCCTGTGCAGTGGTTCAGTTCGGGTGGCCACGTTGGGTCCATTACTCCGCTGTCCATCCTTACACCTTCTGAGACCAGGGGAACATCATCCCTGCTCAGGAAAATGATTACTGGAACATTTCTACAGTCAATTCATTATAATAAAAACTTATAAGTAGTCGATTAGCGACTAATACTAAACACTTTTGGGATTCTTCACGTTGTAGCTGTTTGCATTTAATTATATATTTCTTTTTCTTCTTGATTCCTCCTTCTTTTTCATTAACTAATAGCATATAACATTATTGATAGGCATTATTTTAAAATCCTTTTGACTTTCCTTCTTGTGACATATTTTCTCCATATCATTTCTTCTTATATTTCAATTCTGAGAAATTCTAAATTATAGTTGTATTAATTATCATCATTCTTTAGCTTCATTGTAGTCATTGAATTATTCGTTATTCTTCTTATTTGAGCACATTACCATCAATTGTTTTTATTTATTTATTTTTTCTTCTTTTTGTTACCATCAAAATATTATTTTTCCTATTATTCCATTTTAAATCAGTTATTTATAATTATTATTTAATAATCTGTTCTTACATTTTCTTGGTGGTTTGTCTTTTTATTTTATCAAATTGTTTCGAAATATTTAGTAAGTTGTCCTTACATGCTTTTTGAATTTTGGGGTTTTAATATTTCAATCCTTTTTCTCAATATTTTATTGAAATTTAGTTTAACCGTTTTCGGTATCATTCACAACATGGATTGATCCACTCTTATATTTTTCCCGTGGATTCTGTTGATTAAACTTGTCAATAAAATTCGCTATTGGATTGCCCCATTGCGGATCACTACCATACATTTCAATGTTATCATATGTATATAGTCTCTCATCTTTATTACTGGGACCAGGATTAGTACCTTGTTTTCCCAACGGTCAACTTGTTTGTCCACCTTTCTTTGTCGCTGTTCATCTTGTCTCCTTGAATCCCTCTCATCAGCCATTATATAATTTACTTGGGCTTGATTAGTTCCCTGATTGTCGCTTGGTGGATTTCCCGATGGTATGTCCCTATTTCTATCCCCACTTCTGGACCTCCGATTTTCATTATGATCATTCCATTGTTGTCTGTTGTTGTGGTTTCTCTCCTCTCGTCTATCATAATTTTGTTTCTGGTTAAAATATAGACGTTTTCCTTGGTAACGATTATTGTAATAATTATTGTTGGCACTGACATAATTTACCCTTGGTCGATTATCTCTGGGTGGTTCATTTTTCCGCTCTTCTGTATTCCCTGACCTCCATCTACCCCTCCTGTAATATGATTCTTGCTCATAGTTCTCTAATAGCGTTTCCATACCTCCAATGGTTTTTATTTGTCCGCTTAGTCGAGCACTGATAATCTTTTCCTTGAAGTGATATGCGATTTTGGTCACCAAACACTCTTCAGGGATCTTTGGGTCTAAATATTTTGCCACACACACCTTGTAATCTATTAGTCCCTTTCTTAAGGGCGCAAATGTAATCTCTTATATTAATTTATATTGTTTGATTACAATGTACAATGTATTTTGTCTGTACAACAATCTAGGGTGCCATGTTGTGCAAGTGTCGGTACTGTACTGTGTATGATCGACATTTACTATTATTAGGGCCAGAATTCGGTTAACACGTACCATTTCAGTGAAACCCATTACCTGAAATAACGAAACTTCAAATAACATATAAAAAGTATTTATTAACATTAAACATGATAAATGTTACATGAATATATATATTGCGCCATGGGCGTTGTCCCCATGATATTACTCTACACAAAAGATATACGCTGGATTATAATAATTATTTAAACGTAAATTATTGAAATTTTAGCACAACCCAACACTTAATATTTTTTAACCCACACACTCAAATACTCACTCTCACATACTCATGGTACAAATTTTATACATAGTGGAGCTCCCTTTACATATATTGAAAAAATTAAATGATTTTTTAGTATTGAATTTAAAATGATTTTACATTGATTCAAAATTTGGAATTGGGAATGAATCAAAGGATTGAAGATGTAAAATGAACGTTCTCACCAATGTAGTGTTGCTGGTTGTTGTAGCTGGCGGTAAAACTTCGCGTCCAGTACCGCGAGTTTTATGTGTACCCGTAACGGTCACATTTTTTTAGTCGACGCACTGTACGGTGTTTCACACAGTTTATTAACCACCTGCAGTGGTCTAAAAAGTTAAAAAATTCACCCGTGAGTGAATGAGTTTTGGCCGGCCGGCTCAAATCAGAGCTGCAGATGAAATGACGACAATTTCTGGTTGAAATCTGCGGAAGTGGGGTGTACTGACGTCACATTCCTTTGTCTATCGTGTTGACATCGCAGTTTGGTTGCTGTCAACACATTCTCAGCCTCTGACGTAACGAAGGCTTGGCTCTGCTTATCTCAATAACTGCACACTGTTTTTGTGATGTGACACCGTTTTTTGTCATGAATTAGTTCAAATCCTGGCAAATACTGTAATATAGTCCACTCACTGTAGATTCGATATCGGGTGTTTTAGGTTGGGTTGGGTATGTCAAAAAATAGGAAAATACAATATTTATTATCTCGTTACCATATTTTAGGTAATTATACAATGTACCATGATTGTACCATCACAAAACCCCCTCAATGAAAGATGGTGTGACGAAGCACACAAACTTTCATTGACCCTTTCATACTTCCTAAAGGGATCAGCCAGGACAAGTCGCCACAACCCCCTTACAATTTTATATAAAAAAAATAATCACTCACCCTTGGTCTGGTGATAATGACTGTACCTTCATGACCTTACTGGACTTCTCCTGCGAGATCCCAACACCATAAGGCCACTTAGGCTCTTAACGCCCCTGCTCTGACGAGTTAGCCAGCTCAGGACCGCTGTCACATCCCAAACACTGAAACAATTTATAAAAAATATTAATATAGTGGCTTATTGAATCACTACCTCCTTAACTGATATGGTTCCCCTTAGCTAAGTGCTGGTTTGTGCCAATAAGCACTGGGTTGGCTTACTATTTATAAAATTATAAATTATATTAAATAAAATTAGAAAGTATAAAAATTATAAAAATAATAAATCTCAAGGATTAAAAAGAATATGAAAAAGGATTAAAATTGGATGAAATATAATTGAAAATATAAAATATATATAATATAAAATATAATTATATATCTCCCTAACTTGGAGAAAACAAATCAAGCAATTTAATAAATCGATTTATTTATTTATAACTCTTAAAATAAACTTTTATTATGATTATTAGTATTATTATTATTATTATTATTAACAGTTAATCATCTGGCTGATAAATATTATTAACAGCGCCATTTAAAATTTTTCTCTTCCTACACATATCATAAAATCATGTTAAAATTTTCAAATAAATACATAATACATTAATAATTAACACTGATATATTAATAATACAGTTAATACATTTTAAATACTCAATCATATTTAATCATATCTAAGATATGCATTAACATTTGTATAATTTACTTAAAAGTTGTATTTAAATTAAAATTTACCATTGCAGTTATTAATTAAACATCAAATTTATTTATTTATAATAATAAAATACATTTTGAACTTATTGTTACTATTCATATTACATTATTATTTCATTATTCATAATTCACTTCTTACTTTCTCTATACTCCGAACTTTCTATCTACCTAACCACCTAACCTTTCACCTTCTATCACTGTTTAGTCTGGATAACTCCTATATTCACTATACTTCATTATATAATTTTACTCACCTTCTTCTAACTGACCACCAAATTTACCTATCATTGACACCAATATCTCAATTATATACTCCATTACTACTTTCATTTAAATCCTATGGCACCGCTCGTCTTTGCACTGGGTTGGGTGTTCCCTAACTGGCTATATACATCTCTAATATTTTGCCCTTCCAAATAATTCGGCAAACACTCCCTTAAATTTATACTAATACCTGCCACAACACTATTGGTTGGCTACTCTTTATCACCTCACCCCCACTACAGAATTCATCAACAACAAACATATGTATGTACCTTTACTTAAACACCTTTACTACAAATAATCAATAACTACTGTGTCCCTAAATATCTATTAATTCTCTTTATATTTTCTTAAAATTCTTATCTTTCTAACTCCATTTACATTAATTGCATAACTCACCTGCATTTTATCTATACCCAGGCTCTATTCCTGTTTAAACACTTACCTTATTGTAATCATTTACCATTACATACATACATACATCCTCGGCGCTACAGCCCAGTCCGGAATCATTTACCATTGTCTTATAAAATTCCTCTCTTACCTACTTATAACAATACCTCTTTTCAAAATTCAAATATAGTTATTATTTAAACATTCATTATTATTCATTAGTAATTAATTAAAATATTCTTATTAAACATTTTATATATATAAAATATATAATAATACACACTGGGGTACCTGTAATACATAATACATATCAAAAATACATGGATATATAAATACAGTTAATACAATAAAAATATACACTACAACTTCATTATTGTGTCATTAATCGAAATCAGTCCATAACAGTTCAATTCAAAACCACTTTTCATATTATTATTTAATGTTCATTTCACAATATAACAATCTATCCACCATCATTAAACAACAAACGAATCTTAGGTCTATATAAATTCTTATTTAATACATAGATTTTATGAGATACATTATATTCATATGTTATTGAACGGTTATTAAATAAATATTCCCAGTCACGATCAAGTAGAGTTCCGTTTGTCTTAGTATCATATGTCATTATTCGGTTTATACTATAATTATCCCCATAATATTCCACCACAGGTAAGTACCTAATGTCTTTATTCTCCTTTCTTGTTATTTCCAATTTATTGTTATTATCAGGTAAGTATTCATCATTCTCATATACCACATCTAACCCTAACCTTTCTAACAGTTGTATATAATTTCTGTTTACTTTAAATACTTCTATTACTCTCTTACTCTCACAATATCTCTCTATACTTTCTCTCTTAATACATTTCTCTCCATAACACCAAAATACACTTTCTCTCTCCAAATATGCAGGGGTCCCTATCATAAAATTGTTGCACCTCTTCTTAGGTACACAAAAACTAAAAGAAACTTTATTTGTAGAACTATCGTCTATCAAATATAAATTAAAGGCATTCTTATCCTTATAACAATAACATGAAGACTTGTCTTCACCCCCTAACACAACATTAAAAGAAAATTCTACCCCCTGCATTCCTTGTACTAAAATACTTTCTCTCCACTTTCTTTCTGACTTCAAAAATTCAAATATTTCATTATCATTCATTATAATTTCATTATCATGTTTATCCGTTTCCAACACCACAATCTTACTACCTGTATTATTTGAATTATCTAGAGTACATTCATTTTTGGAATTATCAGTTTTAAATATGTTATCCAGTACAGCATTTTGCTGGGTACTACTATCTAGTACTTTCTGACTTTCTAATTTACTTTCTACCACATGTAACTTATCTAATTTTGTAATCAGCTGGTCACATTTCTTAATAAGTTTATTGTGACTCACTTTTATTTCATTTTTCATTTCATTGAAATGGCTGTTAAAACTATTTTGAATTTCTTTAATTTCGTTATTCTGCTCATCTAGTTTTTTATCTAGTTTTAATAACAATTGTATCATTGCATTACTTTCATCTGATTTACTGTCTAAATTAGTTGAAATGGATGTGTCAGTTTGTTTTATTTCGACAGACATAGGCGTATTTACTTCGTCATTCTGACTAATGGGATTTATTTGAACCTCCATTTCACTGGTTAAATTTATGTCAGTAGCGCTGATTTCTATAGTTATATTATCATTGGTATTCATCTTTGTTATTCTATCTTGCTAAAACATGTATATTTATAACCTAGGAACTTAACCCTATTCTACGCACGTGTGTAGGTACTTACGCAATTACTTCAGGTAACCGTTCCACTTTCCTGGTAGGTATTACTCCATATAAAATTAAGTCTTATATCGAGTTCCTGTTATCAACGGGCGCCAATGTAATCTATTAGTCCCTTTCTTAAGGGCGCAAATGTAATCTCTTATATTAATTTATATTGTTTGATTACAATGTACAATGTATTTTGTCTGTACAACAATCTAGGGTGCCATGTTGTGCAAGTGTCGGTACTGTACTGTGTATGATCGACATTTACTATCATTAGGGCCAGAATTCGGTTAACACGTACCATTTCAGTGAAACCCATTACCTGAAATAACGAAACTTCAAATAACATATAAAAAGTATTTATTAACATTAAACATGATAAATGTTACATGGATATATATATTGCGCCATGGGCGTTGTCCCCATGATATTACTCTACACAAAAGATATACGCTGGATTATAATAATTATTTAAACGTAAATTATTGAAATTTTAGCACAACCCAACACTTAATATTTTTTAACCCACACACTCAAATACTCACTCTCACATACTCATGGTACAAATTTTATACATAGTGGAGCTCCCTTTACATATATTGAAAAAATTAAATGATTTTTTAGTATTGAATTTAAAATGATTTTACATTGATTCAAAATTTGGAATTGGGAATGAATCAAAGGATTGAAGATGTAAAATGAACGTTCTCACCAATGTAGTGTTGCTGGTTGTTGTAGCTGGCGGTAAAACTTCGCGTCCAGTACCGCGAGTTTTACGTGTACCCGTAACGGTCACATTTTTTTAGTCGACGCACTGTACGGTGTTTCACACAGTTTATTAACCACCTGCAGTGGTCTAAAAAGTTAAAAAATTCACCCGTGAGTGAATGAGTTTTGGCCGGCCGGCTCAAATCAGAGCTGCAGATGAAATGACGACAATTTCTGGTTGAAATCTGCGGAAGTGGGGTGTACTGACGTCACATTCCTTTGTCTATCGTGTTGACATCGCAGTTTGGTTGCTGTCAACACATTCTCAGCCTCTGACGTAACGAAGGCTTGGCTCTGCTTATCTTAATAACTGCACACTGTTTTTGTGATGTGACACCGTTTTTTGTCATGAATTAGTTCAAATCCTGGCAAATACTGTAATATAGTCCACTCACTGTAGATTCGATATCGGGTGTTTTAGGTTGGGTTGGGTATGTCAAAAAATAGGAAAATACAATATTTATTATCTCGTTACCATATTTTAGGTAATTATACAATGTACCATGATTGTACCATCACAAAACCCCCTCAATGAAAGATGGTGTGACGAAGCACACAAACTTTCATTGACCCTTTCATACTTCCTAAAGGGATCAGCCAGGACAAGTCGCCACAACCCCCTTACAATTTTATATAAAAAAAATAATCACTCACCCTTGGTCTGGTGATAATGACTGTACCTTCATGACCTTACTGGACTTCTCCTGCGAGATCCCAACACCATAAGGCCACTTAGGCTCTTAACGCCCCTGCTCTGACGAGTTAGCCAGCTCAGGACCGCTGTCACATCCCAAACACTGAAACAATTTATAAAAAATATTAATATAGTGGCTTATTGAATCACTACCTCCTTAACTGATATGGTTCCCCTTAGCTAAGTGCTGGTTTGTGCCAATAAGCACTGGGTTGGCTTACTATTTATAAAATTATAAATTATATTAAATAAAATTAGAAAGTATAAAAATTATAAAAATAATAAATCTCAAGGATTAAAAAGAATATGAAAAAGGATTAAAATTGGATGAAATATAATTGAAAATATAAAATATATATAATATAAAATATAATTATATATCTCCCTAACTTGGAGAAAACAAATCAAGCAATTTAATAAATCGATTTATTTATTTATAACTCTTAAAATAAACTTTTATTATGATTATTAGTATTATTATTATTATTATTATTAACAGTTAATCATCTGGCTGATAAATATTATTAACAGCGCCATTTAAAATTTTTCTCTTCCTACACATATCATAAAATCATGTTAAAATTTTCAAATAAATACATAATACATTAATAATTAACACTGATATATTAATAATACAGTTAATACATTTTAAATACTCAATCATATTTAATCATATCTAAGATATGCATTAACATTTGTATAATTTACTTAAAAGTTGTATTTAAATTAAAATTTACCATTGCAGTTATTAATTAAACATCAAATTTATTTATTTATAATAATAAAATACATTTTGAACTTATTGTTACTATTCATATTACATTATTATTTCATTATTCATAATTCACTTCTTACTTGCTCTATACTCCGAACTTTCTATCTACCTAACTACCTAACCTTTCACCTTCTATCACTGTTTAGTCTGGATAACTCCTATATTCACTATACTTCATTATATAATTTTACTCACCTTCTTCTAACTGACCACCAAATTTACCTATCATTGACACCAATATCTCAATTATATACTCCATTACTACTTTCATTTAAATCCTATGGCACCGCTCGTCTTTGCACTGGGTTGGGTGTTCCCTAACTGGCTATATACATCTCTAATATTTTGCCCTTCCAAATAATTCGGCAAACACTCCCTTAAATTTATACTAATACCTGCCACAACACTATTGGTTGGCTACTCTTTATCACCTCACCCCCACTACAGAATTCATCAACAACAAACATATGTATGTACCTTTACTTAAACACCTTTACTACAAATAATCAATAACTACTGTGTCCCTAAATATCTATTAATTCTCTTTATATTTTCTTAAAATTCTTATCTTTCTAACTCCATTTACATTAATTGCATAACTCACCTGCATTTTATCTATACCCAGGCTCTATTCCTGTTTAAACACTTACCTTATTGTAATCATTTACCATTGTCTTATAAAATTCCTCTCTTACCTACTTATAACAATACCTCTTTTCAAAATTCAAATATAGTTATTATTTAAACATTCATTATTATTCATTAGTAATTAATTAAAATATTCTTATTAAACATTTTACATATATAAAATATATAATAATACACACTGGGGTACCTGTAATACATAATACATATCAAAAATACATGGATATATAAATACAGTTAATACAATAAAAATATACACTACAACTTCATTATTGTGTCATTAATCGAAATCAGTCCATAACAGTTCAATTCAAAACCACTTTTCATATTATTATTTAATGTTCATTTCACAATATAACAATCTATCCACCATCATTAAACAACAAACGAATCTTAGGTCTATATAAATTCTTATTTAATACATAGATTTTATGAGATACATTATATTCATATGTTATTGAACGGTTATTAAATAAATATTCCCAGTCACGATCAAGTAGAGTTCCGTTTGTCTTAGTATCATATGTCATTATTCGGTTTATACTATAATTATCCCCATAATATTCCACCACAGGTAAGTACCTAATGTCTTTATTCTCCTTTCTTGTTATTTCCAATTTATTGTTATTATCAGGTAAGTATTCATCATTCTCATATACCACATCTAACCCTAACCTTTCTAACAGTTGTATATAATTTCTGTTTACTTTAAATACTTCTATTACTCTCTTACTCTCACAATATCTCTCTATACTTTCTCTCTTAATACATTTCTCTCCATAACACCAAAATACACTTTCTCTCTCCAAATATGCAGGGGTCCCTATCATAAAATTGTTGCACCTCTTCTTAGGTACACAAAAACTAAAAGAAACTTTATTTGTAGAACTATCGTCTATCAAATATAAATTAAAGGCATTCTTATCCTTATAACAATAACATGAAGACTTGTCTTCACCCCCTAACACAACATTAAAAGAAAATTCTACCCCCTGCATTCCTTGTACTAAAATACTTTCTCTCCACTTTCTTTCTGACTTCAAAAATTCAAATATTTCATTATCATTCATTATAATTTCATTATCATGTTTATCCGTTTCCAACACCACAATCTTACTACCTGTATTATTTGAATTATCTAGAGTACATTCATTTTTGGAATTATCAGTTTTAAATATGTTATCCAGTACAGCATTTTGCTGGGTACTACTATCTAGTACTTTCTGACTTTCTAATTTACTTTCTACCACATGTAACTTATCTAATTTTGTAATCAGCTGGTCACATTTCTTAATAAGTTTATTGTGACTCACTTTTATTTCATTTTTCATTTCATTGAAATGGCTGTTAAAACTATTTTGAATTTCTTTAATTTCGTTATTCTGCTCATCTAGTTTTTTATCTAGTTTTAATAACAATTGTATCATTGCATTACTTTCATCTGATTTACTGTCTAAATTAGTTGAAATGGATGTGTCAGTTTGTTTTATTTCGACAGACATAGGCGTATTTACTTCGTCATTCTGACTAATGGGATTTATTTGAACCTCCATTTCACTGGTTAAATTTATGTCAGTAGCGCTGATTTCTATAGTTATATTATCATTGGTATTCATCTTTGTTATTCTATCTTGCTAAAACATGTATATTTATAACCTAGGAACTTAACCCTATTCTACGCACGTGTGTAGGTACTTACGCAATTACTTCAGGTAACCGTTCCACTTTCCTGGTAGGTATTACTCCATATAAAATTAAGTCTTATATCGAGTTCCTGTTATCAACGGGCGCCAATGTAATCTATTAGTCCCTTTCTTAAGGGCGCAAATGTAATCTCTTATATTAATTTATATTGTTTGATTACAATGTACAATGTATTTTGTCTGTACAACAATCTAGGGTGCCATGTTGTGCAAGTGTCGGTACTGTACTGTGTATGATCGACATTTACTATCATTAGGGCCAGAATTCGGTTAACACGTACCATTTCAGTGAAACCCATTACCTGAAATAACGAAACTTCAAATAACATATAAAAAGTATTTATTAACATTAAACATGATAAATGTTACATGGATATATATATTGCGCCATGGGCGTTGTCCCCATGATATTACTCTACACAAAAGATATACGCTGGATTATAATAATTATTTAAACGTAAATTATTGAAATTTTAGCACAACCCAACACTTAATATTTTTTAACCCACACACTCAAATACTCACTCTCACATACTCATGGTACAAATTTTATACATAGTGGAGCTCCCTTTACATATATTGAAAAAATTAAATGATTTTTTAGTATTGAATTTAAAATGATTTTACATTGATTCAAAATTTGGAACTGGGAATGAATCAAAGGATTGAAGATGTAAAATGAACGTTCTCACCAATGTAGTGTTGCTGGTTGTTGTAGCTGGCGGTAAAACTTCGCGTCCAGTACCGCGAGTTTTACGTGTACCCGTAACGGTCACATTTTTTTAGTCGACGCACTGTACGGTGTTTCACACAGTTTATTAACCACCTGCAGTGGTCTAAAAAGTTAAAAAATTCACCCGTGAGTGAATGAGTTTTGGCCGGCCGGCTCAAATCAGAGCTGCAGATGAAATGACGACAATTTCTGGTTGAAATCTGCGGAAGTGGGGTGTACTGACGTCACATTCCTTTGTCTATCGTGTTGACATCGCAGTTTGGTTGCTGTCAACACATTCTCAGCCTCTGACGTAACGAAGGCTTGGCTCTGCTTATCTCAATAACTGCACACTGTTTTTGTGATGTGACACCGTTTTTTGTCATGAATTAGTTCAAATCCTGGCGAATACTGTAATATAGTCCACTCACTGTAGATTCGATATCGGGTGTTTTAGGTTGGGTTGGGTATGTCAAAAAATAGGAAAATACAATATTTATTATCTCGTTACCATATTTTAGGTAATTATACAATGTACCATGATTGTACCATCACAACCTTTCCCAAAAAATAAGCCGTAGGTGTCTGTCCTATACTGCGATCATACCTACCATGACAGATATCGTCTCTAATAATGTTTTGCACTGACTCCGACCAGTACTTAAGCTTGAACATCATCTTAAAATTCCCATAATCACACACCTCGTTCCGGATTACAGTCCACCAATTATCGTTAATGTTTTTGAAACATTCATCTAATATTCCTTTAATCATGTTCCATCGGTTTTCCTTCGACCTATTTAAAATTTCATCTACTCTCCCTAAAAATTCGAGTGAGTTTCTTCGATAATCTCGAAAGTTTACACTCTCCCTACTATCTTGGATAGTATGTTGAGTGTTGCATGTAGATCTGGAACCCATTCTATCTACCTCCCCTTGTAGGTTTGTTTGTAGTTGTTGTAAATTGTCTAATTTTTCTACTTGGCTATGGAACTGATTCTTGACATTTTCTACGGTTTCGTTAAAATCTGTGACTTTACTGTTTAGGTTGCTTTTTAGACCATCTAACTGATCATTATTTTCCTGGCGTATGGCCATTATACGAACTTGATTATTTTGTTCCTCTCGGTCCATTCGGGCATCTATTCCTGTTTTAATTTGTTCCATCTTTTCTTCTGTTTTATTTAATCTTTGATTAGTTTCAATTATTTTCTTTTCTGCCACCTCCTTGTACTCATCTACTCCTTGGCTAAATGTATTGCTGACCATTTCAATTTTACTCTCGAGATTTTCTCTTAAGGGGGCTGATATAGCTAAAAACTTCAAAAAAATCATTTTTAATATTTTGTATCAAGTAGTTTTTTCTGAGTTATTTGCTACAAAAATTATTGGAAAATGAGCTTTTTTAGGAAAGTTATGCGGTAAAAACCAAAGCAATGCATTTGACAATTTTCGAGTATTTTCGGAAGTTTCAATAGATCGTTTGGAATATATTTTTTTCATAGCTTATTTTCGCTTTTTCTATTCCCTCATTTGTAAAATAATTTTGTTTAGCACAACAAAATATATCTGTGTGTATAGCAAAATATATTTTATACAAACAGCTGATTTCAATGTGTTATGCAGCAATCAGCTATTACTGGTACCTATTGTTGCTTATGTTGATTTCAAGTGTAGTTGTGAAGATTTGGATAGTGAAATATGGATAGAAAAGATGCAAATAGAACAAAGAAGAGAAAGTTCCATGGTAATAGATTTACTAAAAAGAAAGACACTAATAATAAAAGTGCCTCAGGTAAGAAATTAAAACTAACCAAGGAAGATGTGTCACCTAACCTCAAAGACTCATTTAGACTCGGTCTTGGTGCAGTAAATAATACAAATAATAAATAAATATATTTACCTTTTTCCTGTCTCGTGACCACAATATAACGCAATGAATTATAATTGACGCGTTTCGAGACTATGTCTCGTCATCAGAATATTAAAATTTTATCACTCATTGAGATCGTTAAAAATTTAAAACCTTAAAATTACAAAATCGAAACCAAATCATACAAGCATTTATATGAAGCGAGTGCGCACTCGATGAAAGCCGGCCGGACACTGATTGATATCAGTTACAGATAAATTTTAGTGCTGTGTCATATAATGGATTCGACTTGAAATGTAAGTGGTCGTTTAATATGAATTTATGGTAGTATTTGTCATTATGTGGTTTATATATTTCAAATTCTTCACGTGCATTTAAATAAGCGCCTTTACCACAGACATGTAAGGGTTTCAAATTGGTGTCAAAGCTTGTATAATTATGGTTCTCCTGTATAAGATGACGGGCATAGTTAGACTTTATATGAGATTGTGTTGTCAAGTCTTTTACATTATGCTTAGGAGTGTGCTCAACGAAACGTTTATAAAAACCTCTCCCTGTCTGACCGATATAAAAGCATTCGCAGTCATTACAAGAAAGCTTATAAACACCTGTTTTCATTTCCAAAGGTGTACTGGTTCTATTACAAAGTCTATTAAACAGATTGTTACTGGTTTTAAATGTTACACTTCTATTGTTACTATTTAGTACTTTTGATAAAATTTTGGGCATAATACTGGTGTAGGTAGTTGAAATAAAGGTTGGTTCCTTATCTTGTATCACTCGTGGTTTTGACAATATACGCTTATGCTTTTTAAGGAGGTTATCAACCATGGAAGAAGTGTAACCATTGATTAATCGTCAATTATAATTCATTGCGTTATATTGTGGTCACGAGACAGGAAAAAGGTAAATATATTTATTTATTATTTGTCATTATAAGTGACCTGGATGCCGACAGACATGTTATTCAAATTGGAAGCTAGTCAGGCTAAATTGGTATTTAAATATCTAAACATTAAGATCCAATTATTGAAAACAAATTTACATATTAAATTTAATAATGCATTGTTTAACTCCAAAGTACGCTGTCATAAGGATAAATTCGTCTTCTAAATCAGCTAAAACGACAATTAAACGTGCCCAACTCCTATACATTAAAGAAGAAATTAAGTCATTATATAACAAAAAATCTGCCCTAAACAAACAATTACTTAACTCACATCTAGAGATATTAAATAGTATTCATCCTGCTATTATAAATAATGTACTAGATACAGTACATAAATATGTGAATAACATGATGTATAAGATATACACAAAACAGTCACGGAAATTAAACAATCTTAAGTTGAATCATAAACACAGCCAAAACGAGGACATACAATGTAATCATGTTTTCTACCCACGCATTTCTAACTTAACGTCTATAAACTTCAACAATGATGAGTTAAACTTATTGAATAAAGGCATAAATTATTGTATTCCGCCGGTTTTTAATAATTATCATATTGCCCATGAGCTTATCAGCGCTGAAACTGCAGTAAAAGCGATTGCTGATCCAAAAATGCAAGACGAGGCACGTCATCTGATAAACAACCGGTTCAAGAGATTCATGAACACACACATGTCGCCTAACTCGTCTAGTCATTTAATTAATAACAATAGTTCCAGAGAAAGCTATAAAATATTGAAACAGATAAAAACCAAATTACTTGATAATAATGCGATCATTTGTAAGGCAGATAAAGGCAGAACTCTGGTAATAATGGATAATATAACATACACGAATAAAGTTCATAACTTCATTTCAAACAATAATATTATAAACCTAGCATCGGACCCAACACACCGGTATGTCAAAAATCTTAATATACAGTTTAATAAAAGTACAAGTTTATTTGATCAACGTACTTGCCGTTACTTAAAACCTTGTAACGCTAAAGCCCCTATATTAACTGGATTGCCAAAAATCCATAAAATTGATATGCCAATTAGACCGTTAGTTAATTTCACTACAGCGCCAGGGTTCCGTACAGCTAAGAAATTAGTAAAAATCATTAAGGATAGTTTAATTATAGAAAATAGCCACACTGTTAAAAATGTAACTGAATTTATACATAAAGTTAATAATATCAAATTATTTCCTAATTATAAATTAGTGTCCTCGATATTGTTAATTTGTACACAAATATCCCAATAAATGATACACTTAATATTTTAAGGGACAATCTGATGAAATGCAACAAATTAAACACTCAAGCAATAGATGAATTAATAAACCTACTTAAAGTTATTTTAAACCAAAATTATTTTGAATTTGACAACAGATTTTACAGTCAATGCAATGGTTTGGCAATGGGCTCACCGCTGTCAGGCCTTTTGGCAGATATTTATTTAAATCATTACGAAAACACACACTTGTTTTCTAACAATATTCATAAGAAAAACATCATGTTTTACGCACGATATGTGGATGATACATTCATAATATACAAGGGCACATTACGTCAAATAGAAAACTTTAAAAATCTTTTAAATAATATCAACAAACATTCAATTTACACATGAAACTGAAATAGATAACAAACTGAACTTTCTTGACCTGACCATCACCAAATGTGATGATAAATTAAAATATAGTATATATAGGAAACCTACTACCACAGATGTAACCATACCTGCTGACTCACACCACCCATTCTCGCAGAAAATGGCGGCTTATAATTATTTCATACACAGGTTGTTAACAATACCTCTTAATGAAAATGATTTTAGAATTGAATTAAATATTATAAAACACATTGCTGTCGCCAATGGTTACACTTCTTCCATGGTTGATAACCTCCTTAAAAAGCATAAGCGTATATTGTCAAAACCACGAGTGATACAAGATAAGGAACCAACCTTTATTTCAACAACCTACACCAGTATTATGCCCAAAATTTTATCAAAAGTATTAAATAGTAACAATAGAAGTGTAACATTTAAAACCAGTAACAATCTGTTTAATAGACTTTGTAATAGAACCAGTACACCTTTGGAAATGAAAACAGGTGTTTATAAGCTTTCTTGTAATGACTGCGAATGCTTTTATATCGGTCAGACAGGGAGAGGTTTTGTAACTCTTACTATTCGGCAATTTATTTATATTTTATTCAAATTAAAAAATCCCACTTACCTTTCAACTTTGATCTGGCCGGATCGTGTAGTGTGGATTAACCCATTTCGTTCGACGAACTCTGACAGCACATAAAACGAACTAAGGTTTTGAAAGAATCTAAACTCTCAATTTTTTGGAAGAGAAATTAATTTTGTTTATTAATCAGAAATATTGACTTCATAAGTTTTCCATTTATAAAATTTCCAATTTCATATTTATAGGTTTACATGTTTTAAAAATTGTGCAACTCCTACAGCTTACGTACTATGCTTAACTTCTACTACTTACGTACTTTAAAATAGCCCAGCCTGCTCACTCACTACTCACATTCTTAACACACTGTATTAATACAAAAACCCCCCATTTTTATGTAAAATAAATGACAAGTCTTTAATATGTAACATTACGTGTGTGGCGTCGTACTACCCGACCACGTGTTGCGTTTACCACAGTTTTTCGTACTCCGGATTTTTATAAGCTGGTAGCATTTAATCAAGTTCAATAGTTATTCGTCGTCACTAGAGGCACTGTAATCTATGTTTTGGAGACTCACATAATTATTTTGTCGGCCGACTTATGAAAAAATATGAAATTTTGCCCGGGCACAAAACTGATAGCAGCCACGCGCGGCGTAGGTTGTTAGTCGACTGGGGAGAGCGTTACCAACATGCCTCCCTCCAAAACACTCAGGCAGAGCGGAAACGTCACTGCCTCATGATCGTATCTTCCGTCACTGTAGCTTAGTCCTATGTCATGCATGTAGTTTTTAGGTTAACATGGTACTGATCTCATCTAGGCATTGGCTGACGTCATGGTAGGAACCGGACGTAAACAGCACTTCCTGCCGCTCAAAAGCGCATTGCTGAATTTTGCTCGTCCCAGGACATCCTGTTTTGTGGCTGGATGCGTCACTCAAGCTTGTGGTGGTACAGTGGCGTCTGTGTGCTGCTACACAAGTACAGATTTCTGAGAAGTTTGAAGGGGGTAAATGCTTCGCTCGCCGACTTACACAATTGAAATTGCATAACGCCTTACTGCTTGGTTTCACTGTTTCTTAACATCGTTCTGTTACACTGGAATGAATTTGGTTGCCCAATAATACAGTTTTACAATATTTTATACAAGCCCGCCCGAAAACGAAAGAAATAAAAATATAAATGCCCCAGACTGTTAAAATAAAAATACCCAAAAATTGACCCGCTACAATACCCCCTCGATGAGAATTCTGCGGTCACCACAGAAGAAATCTCATCGATAACCCCGAAGAGGACCGGTGAGGAACTGGTGCCAACAACCCCCTGGTTCTTAATCTCATGGGTATACGACCCCCCTGGCTCAGCGGCTATGGACTCATCTGAACGAGATCACTGGACTTCTCCGTAAGAGATCCCAACACCAAGACATCGAGCAGACTCGTACCACAGCGCACCTCGCCTTCTAACATGCTACCCCCAAAATCCTCCATCCCTGGCTTATAGTATGCCAGATCCTCAGCCGATATGGTTCCCCTTTTATGCAAGCTGGGCTGCCTTTAGCAAATACTGGGCTCACACACTCACATTACATGTTGACTTGCACATAGTAGAACTGAAAAATTCTCTTTTAAGATTTATAAAAAATTTAAAAAATCCAAAAGAATATTGTATCAAAAAAATTCTCTTCATTATTTTTCTAATTTTTGTTTCAAATGACTTAACCTAGACATTTCTACTAATATAAACACATCCTTACTCTAACATGAGAACCACTTATAGTCTACCAATACAATGCAATACAATAAAATAAACATAGTTAATGCACACATAATAAAAGAATCATTATCTAAAATATTCATTCGCTGGCAGGCGAAAAATCACGGTTTTTTTTTCCTTCTCAAAAAAAAATTAAAATTTTCAAAAATTTTAAAATTCAAAAAAAATTTAAATTTATTTAAAATGTTTCCTTTATATGCAAAGTTATTTAAAAATTGGGTTTAAATTAATTAAACAAACAAATTGAAATTAACCTCCTACTATACAGGCTTAGTAGGTATATGAACTCATCAGCTGATCGAAAGTAGGTCAAGTCCAAAACCCTTGACCTACATATGTTATTTATGCTTTCTGAAAATACACTGAACATCTGTAATATCCTACCTTGAAATACAAACATAGTACAGTCGACTCCCTCTAATCCGGACACCTCGGGACCGGATCCCTGTCCGGATTAAAAAATTTCCGGACCATCCGGCGGTTTTTTACTTATGTAAATTACAACCTGTAATAGCGTATCTATATTTATAAATCACATTTTAAGACAATTTTCAAGTGTACGGAACACAATTTTAGGTTCATAAAATTGTCCCAAACGAATAAACTTAAACCTAAAACTAATGAAAAACTTGGCTTTGCAATATTAAAAGAAATCTGTTATTTTCTTCTGCTTCTTTACTTCAACTGTTTTCTTGAAGGCATAATCACGCCACTTCCTTAGAAACATAACATCCACAGCTGATGCGCCAGGCTGTTGTTCGACGTAGGTAGTTGCCAGTTCCAGTGCTGCCCTACCCTCTGCATGAGTCAAAATTCCCACGCCATTTCCCGCTTCACTATCACCTTCGTCGTCGTCTTCTTCTTTTTCTTCCTCTTGACGAAGGACTACATCGACGATTTCGTCATCATTCAGGATTTCATTAGCCAGTTCATCATCAGCTCGCGAAATCCATTCCACAACGTCATTCTCATTAATACTAGCAGAATCAGGCAGCCGTTGTAAATCCTTTAAAATTGAGTGGTTGTCATCAGGTTCAGTTGCATGAATATTTAACCCTATTGTATTTGGGTTGTCTTCTTGTCTCTTCTCAACGAGAGTTTCAACATCTGGCCACAATTTTCTCCAGGATTTGGTAAACGTAGATGATGGGATTTCATCATACGATTTAGCAGCGATATAAATGACGTCCTTAATGTTAATTGTCTTGAGCGTCTGGATGAGACCTGCATTGTCATTACCATCCATCTTATCCAAAATTTCTGAAAGAAGCTTCCTCCGGTATTTTCTCTTAAAACATTCGATTACACCCTGGTCCATGGGCTGTGCGATACTTGTTACATTTGGAGGCATATATAAAAGCTTGATGTCACTGTAACTATCACATTCGAGACCTTCCTCTGGATGCGTAGGGGCATTATCAAGCACAAGAACTGCTTTTACTGGCAATTTCAAGGATGTCAAATGTTCTTTTACAGACGGAACAAATTGAGCCATGAACCACTCCTTAAACAAATAAGAATCCATCCAGGCAGACTTTTGTGACCTGTAATACACTGGAAGGGAAGACATGTTTAAGTTTTTGAATACTCTGGGTTTGGCCGACTTTCCAATCACAAATAGCGGCATCTTGTGTGTCCCAGTTGCGTTTGAGCATAGTGCAACAGTGATCCTTTCTTTATTTACTTTAAAGCCCGAAGCAGACTTTTCTTGAGGAGTGGCAAAGGTTTTATTAGGCAAAAGTTTATAGTTAAGCCCGGTCTCATCGATATTGTACACTTGTTCTGGGGGTTAGTTTTTCACGCTCAATGATACGCTTCAATTTTTCAGAAAAATCATTAGCTGCCGGTTGGTCTGCTGAAAGCTTCTCCCCGCAAACTCCAAGGAAATGCACTCCATGCCGTTTTTTCCATCTCGTTAGCCACCCATCGCTTGCCGAGAAGTTTCCTTTTTCCCCAAGTTTTGAATGAAGAATGACGGCTTTTTCTTTCAAAATCGGCCCATTTATAGGAGTCCCTCTTCTACGTTCCTGCATGAACCACAACCATAATGCGTCATCAACAAGTTCATGGTGTGGTTTTTTCAAGGTAGATCGAGTAGAAAGGACGGATTCGACTTCAATTTGCATACAAAAATCCTCGATCGATTTTCTGTTTTTCCGCCAATCATAAACTGTGCTTTTCCCTACATTAAACTCCGTACAAATACTTTGCACTGATTCACCCTTATCTAAACGTTGTAAAATATTAAGTCTGTCTTGCATTTTAACCGTATTATGCTTCCGTTTTTCACTCATTTTTGAGAATTTTACTGTCAAATAATCAGAGTTACTGAAACTACAATTTCACCTAACAAATAAACTCACTTATAATAACATATGTAACTCACATTGAAAATTATTAAAACACACAACAATATCAGTAGTAATTAGTAAAAACAGCTACAGTACACTGTATGACGATCCGGAGCAAACGCAATCGTAAGCCGAACTGAGGATCTTTGTTTACATGTAGGCCGGAAATAAACAGACACGCTCAATCCTGTCGTTTTCGGCCGTGAGAAACCCGGCGCGCGCTGATGACTCATTTCCAAGAAGTAGTCCGGACCATCCGGCGTCCGAACCATCGGAGTCCGAACGAGAGGGAGTCGACTGTAACATAAAATATTTAAAATTACAAAATATTAATATAAATGATCATCAGCTTGATATTTAATTTATTTAAAACAAACAATTCTTAATTTTACATTATTTCCAAATTTTATCGAAATTCTGTCACTGGTTTAAAATAAAAGCTTTTATGTCTTTATTATCAATCTCTCTCTTTATTCACCAATTTTACTCTTCATTTAACAATCTCGCTATACTTTACTGTGGGTGATGTAAATTATTTATTCTCATTTACTGTATTAGATCTGTATACATATATAATCTTTCTTCCTTTAACTTTAGTATTCATCAACTTCAATTAGCACGACACCCACTCTACCAAAATATCTACTAATCAAGACACTCTAAGCCCCAACTTACCATTTAACCCCATTCGCCGCCTTCTCTACATATATAAAAAAATACTCTCCAACCCTTTGTACATAGGATACGTGTTTCCCCTACCCAAAAACTCAATTCCCTTATTTGGCGGCCTGGATTCTACCTAAGGCGGCCCCTCCTCACTAAAATCTATTCTAATCCCGTCCCAACCCTTGTTGCGGACTCCCCAAATACACTACCCTCTATTACAAAATTGCCATCCCCAAAAATCTCAATCTCATTACATTACTACAAATACACAAAATAACCTCATTAATTATAAACATAAATATATATCATTCAAAACTCTACATAAAGTCTCCATTACAACTGTGTCAACATCAGTACTACTTAAAATTCTACAACATACCTTACTTCAAAACAACATTCTCTACTATTTCAAATTCAACTTTGATTTTCACTTGGACAGATATATGTGTCCCATGAAATATTTATCACCCAAAAAACTATCTTTTATTAGATTTCACAAATCGTTACTTTATTTCTCATTGTAGCAAATTATTTTTATCATTACTTTAAAACATCTGTAATACATCGAAAACATTACATTGAACATCAGTTACTTGAAACATTTATCACTAATATACCAGTGACATGTTGTTGCTGATCAGCTGATATCCTAACACAATGAAAACACATCTCAAACTTGAACAAATTACATGGAATACATTATCAATACTTACTTCTATCATGTTGATTGCCTGCCAGGCGTTTACTTATTGGCTTACAAAAAAAAATATACATATAATGAAAACACATATTTTATGAACACCTATATCTAACATACAACAATAAAATAATACATTTAAAATTGTAGCATGAACACCTTATTTTTAAATATCTAAGCAGCTAGTTACCTGAACAGAGCACAAGCCGTTTTATTTAATCAAACTTTGAATAAAATGTTATGTTATAAAATTTACATTCGTGACTCCTTTGCGTCACCTCCCAGCCACACACACATCCATTTAACATGATATACACCCAAAACATAATCACCACCATCTCTGAAACATTTCACAAAATTTATTAGTTTAAATTAAATAATTTATCATTCATTACCAAATTTCCATCTCGTAAGATAAATTAAATTCACTAAAAAATTCAATTAATTAACATTTAAACAAGCAATCAAATTATTTAATCATCAGATTGGTTTAATTTAATTAATTACTGAAAATATAAATTATAGTTATCGAAACAATCACCATTAGTCAATTACTGTTTTCAAAATTAATTCTGGTATTTATTTAAATTGCAAAATATTGCTATTATTATTATCACAACATTTTCTAATACATATACACATTATTTACCTAACATTTCATAATACACACAAATGAATTCGCTATATTATTTACAAACTCTTGCTATTAATTGTTCAGTTTTTTCCGCACCTCATTGTCCAGATTTGCCATGTCAAAAAACCATAAAACACAATGTTTATACTGTCTTTTATTGTTTTAATAGTCTACCCTCCATCGTCAAAAATAAGTCTTGTTTTTATATAACATCGTTCAATTTTATCACCACACAAATAACTGTTTTGTGTGTTGTAACCAGAAAAACTAACTTAAATCAACTTATTCAAATACTCGTTAAACCAGTCTACGTTAGGTATTTTTGTCAAGTCTCCATCATTAAATTCATTAACTATTGGGTTAATCATTTTTATTAAATCATTGTAGTCGTTATCATTCACATATACTTCTAAACTTTCCTTCCATTCATCATACTTTCTATTTAAGTTATATAATTCTGTTTCTTTACTAACATACAATTCTCTGTTTACATCACTCTCTTCATAACCCCAAATCACACTCTCAAAAGTATTACAGACAGAGGGTACAAATTCAATTAAACCTTTCCTGACTTCTCCAGGAAAAGCAAAAAACTTCAAAAAACAATTATTTGTAGCACTCTTGTCTACACAATATATACGTGAAGGTCTTCCTTCACCCCCCATTCTACCTTGTAAACAATTTACCCCCTGTTTCATACCTGTAATATAGCTCTCTTTCCTCTCTCTCTCCAACTCATTAACACACATTAACATCTCATAATCACATTCTACAACTTCATTAGTACTCTCAGATACCAACTTTTCGACTACATTATTATTCTCATTATTATCAACATCATTATTATTTATTCATTCATTACCTAACATAACATTGTCATTACAACTTTCGTTTATATTATTCTTACTCTGTTCTACTTTATTCGAACTATTTCTTGTCATTTCATCGGCATTTTCAAGACATACATTCTTGTCTTGTATATTATTTATCAACTCATTAAATTTTACATTTATACTTTGCTGCAATTGAACATTCTGGTCTTTAATTTCTTTAAAATTAATCTCGTTTTGAATATTTTGCTGTTCGCATTTTATTTTCTGTTCATTCAAATCATTAGTTAATTGGTCTAATTTATAGTTAAAATCACTTTTCATCTTATTTAAAATTATTTCATTATTATCAAAGCATTTGTCATTATCATCAAAACGTTTATTGAGGTCATTATTCTGTTTATCGAAATTAACTTTCATAAAATCTAATAGGTCATCTAATGACAATTTTTTCTCTTTCGTTTTATTCGATTTAATCAATATTGGGGTAGATTTCGCTTCTGCGTGATCGACCATAACTGATCCAGTTAGGTCATCGTTAACTATTGATTGTACGCTCAACTCAGCTGTTGGCCTTGACTGACTTACTTCGCTCACACCAGGTGACGGGTTCATCGAACCAAGGCCACTCTCACTCATAATTGAATCTACGGGATCTACTATACTTCTCTTCTCTGTGTTTTCAGACATTTTTATTTAATCTATTTTGTCTTACGTAACAACTACCAATGATTAGTCTTTTTTCAAAACTGATATTACAACATACATAAAATCACCCTTTTATCATAATTACATAAGTTTACATCACTACACTTTTGCTTTCGCAACCGTACTCCGTTCAATGTACTGTCAAATGTAGGCCGGTGCAATAACTTTTTTGTTATATTACATCCTGGTCACGTGGTACCAATTGTTACTCTTACTATTCGGTAATTTATTTATATTTTATTCAAATTAAAAAATCCCACTTACCTTTCAACTTTGATCTGGCCGGATCGTGTAGTGTGGATTAACCCATTTCGTTCGACGAACTCTGACAGCACATAAAACGAACTAAGGTTTTGAAAGAATCTAAACTCTCAATTTTTTGGAAGAGAAATTAATTTTGTTTATTAATCAGAAATATTGACTTCATAAGTTTTCCATTTATAAAATTTCCAATTTCATATTTATAGGTTTACATGTTTTAAAAATTGTGCAACTCCTACAGCTTACGTACTATGCTTAACTTCTACTACTTACGTACTTTAAAATAGCCCAGCCTGCTCACTCACTACTCACATTCTTAACACCCTGTATTAATACAAAAACCCCCCATTTTTATGTAAAATAAATGACAAGTCTTTAATATGTAACATTACGTGTGTGGCGTCGTACTACCCGACCACGTGTTGCGTTTACCACAGTTTTTCGTACTCCGGATTTTTATAAGCTGGTAGCATTTAATCAAGTTCAATAGTTATTCATCGTCACTAGAGGCACTGTAATCTATGTTTTGGAGACTCACATAATTATTTTGTCGGCCGACTTATGAAAAAATATGAAATTTTGCCCGGGCACAAAACTGATAGCAGCCACGCGTGGCGTAGGTTGTTAGTCGACTGGGGAGAGCGTTACCAACATGCCTCCCTCCAAAACACTCAGGCAGAGCGGAAACGTCACTGCCTCCTGATCGTGTCTTCCGTCACTGTAGCTTAGTCCTATGTCATGCATGTAGTTTTTAGGTTAACATGGTACTGATCTCATCTAGGCATTGGCTGACGTCATGGTAGGAACCGGACGTAAACAGCACTTCCTGCCGCTCAAAAGCGCATTGCTGAATTTTGCTCGTCCCAGGACATCCTGTTTTGTGGCTGGATGCGTCACTCAAGCTTGTGGTGGTACAGTGGCGTCTGTGTGCTGCTACACAAGTACAGATTTCTGAGAAGTTTGAAGGGGGTAAATGCTTCGCTCGCCGACTTACACAATTGAAATTGCGTAACGCCTTACTGCTTGGTTTCACTGTTTCTTAACATCGTTCTGTTACACTGGAATGAATTTGGTTGCCCAATAATACAGTTTTACAATATTTTATACAAGCCCGCCCGAAAACGAAAGAAATAAAAATATAAATGCCCCAGACTGTTAAAATAAAAATACCCAAAAATTGACCCGCTACAGTTTTTATAAATGTTTCGTTGAGCACACTCCTAAGCATAATGTAAAAGACTTGACAACACAATCTCATATAAAGTCTAACTATGCCCGTCATCTTATACAGGAGAACCATAATTATACAAGCTTTGACACCAATTTGAAACCCTTACATGTCTGTGGTAAAGGAGCTTATTTAAATGCACGTGAAGAATTTGAAATATATAAAGCACATAATGACATATACTACCGTAAATTCATATTAAACGACCACTTACATTTCAAGTCGAATCCATTATATGACACAGCACTAAAATTTATCTGTAACTGATATCAATCAGTGTCCGGCTGGCTTTCATCGAGTGCGCACTCGCTTCACATAAATGCTTGTATGATTTGGTTTCGATTTTGTAATTTTAATGTTTTAAATTTTTAACGATCTCAATGAGTCATAAAATTTTAATATTCTGATGACGAGACATAGTCTCGAAACGCGTCAATTATAATTCATTGCGTTATATTGTGGTCACGAGACAGGAAAAAGGTAAATATATTTATTTATGTCATTATAAGTGACCTGGATGCCGACAGACATGTTATTCAAAAAGTAAATAATAGGCCTACAGGCTATAGACTTATCGATTTAGATATGTTATCCCAAGGTTTGAACAGTGTAGCCTGTAAAGTGTGTGGAGGGAACATTTATCTGTCTGAAACTCGTGTTCGGAGATTAGGATCAAAGGTTTTGATTAATTGTAAAAAATGTAATCCAAGTGATGATGCCTATTTTCATACAAGCAAAGTGATTGAAAATACCAGCTGCACTTATGAGGTGAACAGAAGAATGGTTTATGCTATGAGATCTATTGGGCAAGGCCTAAATGGAATCAAGAAATTCTGTGGAATAATGAATTTACCGGCACCTGTCACTCTGCCTACCTATAACCTTATCAATGACCACATTTTAGAAGCAACTAGAAATGCTTCAAAAGAAAGTAAGCAACAGGCTGCTCTTGAAGAAGTGCAGGAAACGGGTACAGATCCAAATACTGATATAACTGTATCTGGTGGTGTTTCATGGATGAAGAGGGGACATACGTCTCTTCATGGTGTGTGTGCTGTAATTGGTGCGAACACTGGGAAAATTATTGATACTGCGGTTCTATCATCTTTTTGCCATGGCTGTAGCAGTTGGAGAGGTCCTAAAAAGGGTGATGATTATTATGATAAGTGGAATGAAGAACATAAGAAAAGTGGAAATTGCAAAAGAAATCACTTTGGGTCAGCTGGAAGTAGAAGGAATAAAGAAAATATTTCATAGATCGGAAAATCTATATGGGGTACGTTACACTAACTATATAGGGGATGGTGATACATCAACTTTTCTCAATATATCTAAAAGCAAGCCTTATGGACCTGATGTGTCCATAACAAAAGAAGAGTGTGTTGGGCATGTGCAAAAAAGATTGTCCACAAGGCTCCGGAAATTAAAAACAAAAAACAAAGGTGTAATTTTGAGTGATGGTAAACCTATAGGAGGCAAAAACCGATTAACAGATGCTGTTATTGATCAGCTGGCTGTGTATTATGGAAATGCTATAAGAGGAAATAGTAACGATTTGCCAAGTATGAGGATGGCTATATGGGCAGTATGGAACCACAAGGCTAGCTCAGATGAAAACCCCCTACATCATTTTTGTCGTAAAGGACTGTATTCTTGGTGCAAGTACCAAAAAGCACTAGCTAACAATACAGCTGAGACTTTTTCACACAAAAACACAATACCTATACCAATAATGGAACTCATTAAGCCTGTATTCTCAGACCTGTCAACACCTGAACTATTAAGAAGATGTTTGAAAGGGAAAACTCAGAATGCAAACGAGTCTTTCAATAGCGTACTGTGGGCTTTGTGTCCTAAAAGGGGCTTTGCTGGGACAAAAGTGGTAGAAATTGCTGCAAATGAAGCTACTCTTCTGTATAATGAAGGCTGTCAGTCGAAAATGAGAGTCCTTAAATATTTAGATATTGTCCCTGGAGAGCACACAGAAGACGCTCTGAAGAAATTTGATGTGAGGAGGTTGTGCGATGCAGAAAAGCGGTTTCGCAGGGCAAGCGTAGAAGACAGAAGTCCTAGAAGAAGGCTCAGACTTGAAAAAGAACAGATTATAATTGATAAGGAAGGAATAACTTATGCTGCTGGGGAGTTTTAAGGGTACTGACACTGTTACTTTTCTGTAAAATTGTGCAATAAAACTTTAACCTTGAATTTCCAAAAATTGTTTTTTTTTACATTTTACAAAATATCTTAAACACTATGTGGACTAAACCTACCAGATTTTTGAGGCTTGTTTATAATACCTTTGTCTATAGTTTGAGCTACAATAAGGTAATTGAGTTGAATATTTTTTAAGTTATAACATTTTTTGTGTAAAAAAATTAAATTTTTTATAAATGTGTTACAAAAATTTTTTTAAATCAAACATTTAGTTTACTAGAACAATTTCCATAGTTCACACCATAGCCACAGAGGTATAAAAGAGCGAGACATGTCATTTATTAAAATATGTCAAAAGGTAAAAGAGAACTCATGTAAAAAGTAAAGAAATATATTCATTTTTTATTTTTTTTAATTATTTATATTTTAAAAACTAACTTTCATAGAGTATTGACTTTTTGTACAAAGCTTGGACAAAACATATTTAACTAACTGTCCAAATTTCATTTGATTAACTGTACAAATAAAGTCACCAGAAATTGCTGAACATTTACTACCAAAAATGATTGCGCGAGCTATATCAGCCCCCTTAACTCCTTATTGAAATTCTCCATTTTACCCTAAATTTGTTTTAAATTTTCTTCGTTTATTTTCTCAATTTGTTTTAAACTGTCCCTCAAAGTTTCATTGTGCTTCCTCGAGTTCTCCTCCTGTTTCCTAAAACTTTCATCTATTTTGTCAAATTTTTCGCTCAAGGTTTCATTTTGTTTCCTTGCGTTTTCATCTATTTTGTCAAATTTTTCGCTCAAGGTTTCATTTTCTTTCCTTGAGTTTTCCTTATTTTCCTCATTTATTTTCCTTAAATTTTCATTATTTTCTTCTTTCATCTGTCTTATTAAGTTTTCATTGTTTTGTCTGCTTTGTTCTGCCATAAATTTCATTATTTCTTGCCAAATTGGTTCTTCTCTGGCTACCGCTTGGTCACCCGCCTGTTGCTCCTTTTCCGTGTCCATAACTACTTCGGTTTCTTCTTTATCGCCCGTCGGTTGTTCTATTTCACTGTCCGTGACTACCTCTATTTCTTGTTCCTGTCCACCTTCTTCCTTCTCCTTTTCTTCTGCCCTCTTCTTCGATCTGCCTCTGGTATTATGCATTTCTTGTTTTCTCATAGTTGCCGACGAAAATTAGGTTTTTTGTGATATTATCTTTCGTATATCTCAAAATTTCTTTCCTAATTAAAGCCCTTTTTAAGTTGAGCGCCATCTTGTAACGTCTTGCAGGTGAATTCGGATAGTATCGTTTGATCTTATCGTCACTCTTGCGATCGTCACAGAATTCGTTATAATTTATGTTCAAAGTTAAAAAAAAAAAAATCGAGTGTGTGTGATTATGCAGATATTTCCCTTAGATTTTATTTGGGTGAATTCAATGAAGTTGTCTGACTGTAGTTAGGAGAGAGAGTGCAAAAAGAATTATCCTCTTGGCATACAATTAATTAATTTAAATTTCTCCGCTCATGAGACCAGCTGATTGTGACATTTACAAACACATTGGAGGTTAAATTAACACCAATGGTATGTAATATTTTCTGGTTGTCTGTTCTCTTCTCTGTCTCCAGACAATCTGTAAACAACTACCCTCTACTGAAAATAATACACATTTTTATTCAAATAACAAAGTACAGTAGACTCTCGGCTATCCGACTCCCGCCTATTCGACCTCCGGCCTATCCGACCCGCTCCTCCAAAAAAAAAAAAAAAAAAAAAAATATTTTGAGATGCAGTATTTCCAATCCGATTACTAGCGCCTTCAAACGTCATGTGAGCAATCCCGCCACGCGGGTGAAGGCGCTTACGCGTGAATCACCAGTTACCAATACAGTACGCCAATTGATTCATGTTGTGACAGGAAAGTTTCGTGTTCCCTCTTGAGTGTGTAACAGGTGCATCAGTCAGTCTGTATCCAGAAGTCAGTCCGTGCGGTTCAGTCGTTCGTGGATTGTTAATTTGTTATAAAGTGTGTATACAGTATTGTTGGTGGCTTTTATTTTTAAGTGAAATATGGGTGACAAACGAAAGAAAGTGGTAGTAACTTTGGAAGAAAAACTGCAAGCAATAAAAAGAATGGATTCTGGCGAGTCTGTAAACAAAATTGCACTGGAGTTAGGAGTTGGAAAAACTACTGTGGGTGATTGGCGAAGAAATCGCGCAGAGATTGAAAAATGGTGTTCTAAGCAAGCAAGTGGCAGTGGCGTGAAAGTTAGAAAAACTATGCAAAAAGGAAAACATGTGGACATTGAAGAGGCTTTATATCTGTGGTATGAAAATGTGAGGGGGAAAGGATTGACGGTTTCAGGCCCCTTGCTCCAAGAAAAAGCGATTCAGTTTAAAAAACAGATCGAAGGAGACGATGGTGAGTTTACTGCCAGTGACGGGTGGCTTGATCGCTGGAAGAAACGTTTTGGTGTTTGTCAGATGACGATTAGTGGTGAAGCATTGTGTGCTAATAAGGACGCTGTCCCTGACTTTAAAAAACACTTTTTTGACCTGCTTGATGAGGAAGGTATTTCCGGAGAACAAGAACAAGTGTACAACTGTGATGAGACGGGTTTGAATTACCGTATGTTTCCGTCTAAAACAGTAGCGTCTAAACAGGAAAAGGCCACACCAGGGTTCAAGAAGAGCAAGGACCGCTTTACAGTTTTAGCTTGTAGTAACGCAACCGGAAACCACAAGTTGAGACTGACCTTGATTGGAAAATCTCGCAAGCCTAGGGCTTTTAAAAATCTTAAAGATTTAAGTTCTTTGCGCCTGCATTATACCCATCAAAAAAAGGCGTGGATGAATGGAGAAATTTTCAAAAATTGGTTTGAACAGGAATTTGTGCCACAAGTTGAAAAACATTTAGCTGAAAACAATTTAACAAGGAAAGCAATCCTAGTTTTGGATAACGCTCCTACACATCCAGCAAATTACCAATTAAAAGATGGAGACATAAAAGCTTTGTTCTTGCCTGCAAATGTTACATCTATATGTCAGCCAATGGATCAGGGAGTGCTCCAAGCTTTGAAAAAGAAATATCGACGTAGGCTACTAAGCTATATCATCGCGACAATTGATAATACAGAAGTTGCGACGGCACTACAGTCAGTAGACATGCTTGACGTCATCAGATGGGTGTCCGAGGCATGGGATGAAATTCAATCTTTAACACTTGTGCGATCGTGGAAAATTTTGCTGGATCACAGAGCCAGTGATAAGTGGGAAGAGGTAGAACAGCAATGTGATGTGGAAAATGCAACTGATAACACTGCGCTTGTATCGCTGTTAGGAAAAGTTCCCGGATGTGAGGAAGCTTCATTGGAAGACACCACAGAATGGTTGGCAAAGGACGAAATCGTGGCATATTCGATAAACGCGTACATTGTTCTGTGCTGTCGTAGCAATATGTTTACGTAAGTGGAAGGATATAGCGGCAAGGAAATTAATGCGAGGAAAGAAGCAGGTCTCAATTACAGACTTTTTCAAACCTTAGACAATGTAAGTTTCACTTGTTCTTTCATTATACAGTACGTAGTTTTAGGTTATTATAATTTGATTTATATTAACAACTAATTTGGTTGAAAGCTTTCGTATAAATTAAAACTCATAGTAAAACTCATTCAACTTATTGTTAACTACACATTTTGTTTCGTCCTTCAAATAAAGGTTTTGTGAAAGATACTGTAGTTGTGAATTCTTATTTCATTGCTTTCTAATTCATTTATTACTGTACGTCATTTATAAGGACAAACTGATATGACGTACGCATCCAAATAGCAACAAGTACATTCAACGCAATAGGGTGGCGGTCATTGACCTTACAGAGGATAGTATGCCTACGGCTCCGGTGTATCCGACTTTTTTGCTATCCGACCCGGCCGACCGCCACATTAGGTCGGATAGTTGAGAGTCTTACTGTATTCATTGTATTTATTTAGTAAATTTTTGTTTTATCTTCTCCCAAAACAGAAAGGTATAATCGATTCTTACTGACAACACAACATTAGTTCGATCTTATTTTTTAAACATAGAATGTATAACAAATATTTTATATTTTTATTAAAAAAAAAAAACAATAAAGAAATAATCTAATAATTTCCCAGGGTTATTTTTGAGTTCTTTGTACTATGAGACGGTCAGAAATGAATATTGTTAAATACCAAGCTTTACATTAATTAATTTATAATATTTTGTAGTATGTAGTTCCGAGGTTATCCGCCAGAGCGCAGATTATGTTTCTTCACTAAAGCCACGAAATTTATTTAATGGCGGCTAGCAATTCACAGGGATCTGTTATGCTGATTTTTTGGTTAACTAAAATAATAAAGTTTGTTTTCACCTCTTTTCCTGAAGTGTTTAAAGATATGGTACTGTTTCTAGTGTTATGAAGTTATAGTTGAGATGTAATTTAGTTAAATTTACTTGGATACGATCTCACCAAAATATCGACGTGCTGTAGACTAGGCCTGGATCTAGTAGTTTGATTTTTCAAAGTTTCATCAAATTAAGGGCGTGAACGGTTCTACTTGAAGGAGTTCTAATATAAGGTGGACATCACTCGTCAATTTTATTAAATTTCGCACTAATTCTTCCAAAAAGTATTCATTAATTTCTCAAATTTTAATAAGCATTACACTTTTCAAAACATTCTCTTCCCAATCGTTTTAACAATTAATTCAATCTTGTTAGTTGGTTACTGTTAGTAACCACGAATTTCTATGGTTTTTTATTGGTGAATCTATATACTTTTTTGTATATAGGCTATTATTAATTATTATAAATTTATTTCTTCTTTTTAGAAAAATAATCCTTTTTATATTTTATTTATAATCGAATTTAATTGATCTAAGGTTTTTCTTTATATTTTTCCTTAAGCTTGTACATTGGTATTTTTATATTTTAATCTCTTTTAATTTGATTTATTTATAATTTATCCTTTACTGAATGTATCCTTACTCTAGACTATTTTTCCTATGCCATCTTTCTAACATAGTAGTATTTTATATTATTATTATTTTACATTTAATATTTATAATTAAATTTACCTCAAGATGTTATTTTTATCCTTTATTGGAACATGTTTCGGGTACTATCTTGTACCCATCCTCAGCCTTCCGGTTTTTTTGTCTGGTGAAGTACATATGTTTTGTTGGTTGACTATTGGTTGACAAGAAACTGACAAAGAAAGAAAATATAATATACCAAATTGGTTATGAAAATGGATACAATAAAAATACTGTGATCAAAATAGAAAATAAAATCAAATATAAAATAAAAACTGAACAATTAAGAATAAATCAAACTGAACAACACATTGTAACGTGTCAAAATTGGGTCATTTCATTTATTACAGTTATAGGGTATTTGTATTTCATTTATTTCATTTTTCGGGGTTTCCGTAAAAATATTGTGAAAGTTTTATTTTACGACAAACATTAATTCCATTGTAACAGACCACGTGGCAAGAAAACAGTGTTGAGAACAAAGCAGCAAGACGCAGTAATCTGTTGTGTAACCAGGCAAGGAATTTGCACCACCCTAAATTTCGCAGAACTGTGCGTGAGTGTGACGGTGCACGCACTCTAGGACTCAAGTATGCGCGCTGTTGGGACGCCGAGAGAAACAAACGGCGCTGTAAAAAATGGCGCTGGAGTGAACAGTTTGTAACATCAAAAAGCCAAGCTACAGGAAACGGAGCTAAGTACTGCCGTTAATGACGTCAGTCTAGCAGCGCCTAATATCATCAGCCAACACTAGGAAAAAACACACTATGTGTTATATTCATAGCTGATAAGCCACAGCAAATCAGCTATGAACAGCGACGAAATCAGCTGGCAGTGAACGGCAGCTTCCTCCTGCCTCAACACAGTCTATATTGGCAGTCCACGAGAAGCTGACTCAAGTAACAGACGCCTATATTTTTGTGTCGGGCCCGATTGGTCGAGTGTTCCCAAGATGTAATCAGTTCCAATATATCGCTGAGACCGACCGGGACCCGAGGAAGTAAACGATATTATAAACGGTTACCGTGCAGTGACAGTGGGAGATCAGTGAAATACGGACAATGTAACCGAAACGAAACCACGTGTTCGGTCGGCGGTGTTAATCAGGTTACCGCGAATAAAAAACAGAATTTCGTAAAACACAAACAAGGGGGAATATGTTAAATTGTATGAGTGTGTGTGAGAGCAAAGCTGGGCTGTTTTCCATAGTTTTAAAACGTATTAAAGGGTAAGGTATATGTAACGAATTCAAAATGTGTTTTGTAATATCTATGGTGTTGTGCCTTTTATTAAGGAATTCCAATCATATGTAAGTAAAAAGCATTTATTTCATAACCAAAATGTGTTAGACTAAGTTATTTTGTCATTACCCCTTTCTCATTTCTGTGTTGCAAAATTCGTCTAAACATTCCGGGATCTTTCTGAATTATTAATTGGGTGTGGTCAGATTGCAAAATTGTCCTTTTCATTTAAGGTGGAGTGTAAAGGTTTTCGATATTTTAGCCTATAAAAAATAATCGTGGCGACCTTGGTCTTCTGGTGAAATTTAAATAGGTAAGTAGTTGTGGCTGAGTACAGGTAAGTCCTGGTAAGGTATTTTATTTATTTAATATATTTCGGCGTAGTTTTTAATATCACAACATAAATAATAACAACAACAAAAAATGGGCCACATTCACATACATAAATAATAAAATGACAAAACTAACAAAACTATTTAAAAACACAGATATAAAAATAGTATACAAAACTAATAAAAATAAATTACAAAATCTAAATAGCTCACACAACATAGATAATACAACAACTAACGGCATATACAAAATTGAATGCCAAGATTGCAATAAATGTTACATAGGACAAACAAAAAAAAACAGCTGAAAAAACGTTATTTTGAACACCTAAATGCATACAAAAAACCAGAAATATATAAATCCAATTTAGCCACACATGCAATAAACACAGGACATGAATTCCCAGACATAACCAATCTAACACTAATAAAACATATACCACACAAAGGCACCATAATGAACATTTGGGAAAATTTACAGATATACAAACATAAAACAGAAAACAAACTAATACCTGAACAAATACAAATCAATACAAAACATGACACAATATTCAAAGCACTCAACATAGAAAATACACAAAAAACTAACACATACACCACAAACACACACAATAAAACCAATTTGAAATACCAGAAGCCAACAGGAAGCCACAATAATAATAGTCAACCAACAAAACATATGTACTTCACCAGACAAAAAAACCGGAAGGCTGAGGATGGGTACAAGATAGTACCCGAAACATGTTCCAATAAAGGATAAAAATAACATCTTGAGGTAAATTTAATTATAAATATTAAATGTATTATATATATCAAGAAACGGACTGTAGCAAAAAGTGACTAAATTATTATTATTTTATATTTAACCCTGGGTTATCTTATATTTAAACAAAATCATTATATTAAACACAAAGATTAATCCTAGGTACAAGACTTTTGTGGCCTACACAATAAAAAATTACACAAAATACAAAAAAATACTAAATTTGTCAGCAGCCATATAGTCCACTGCTACCATTAATAGTTTTTCATCTACAGTATAAATCTGTGAGATGCTCTTTTTTAAAAGTTTATACTCTCACTATGTACACTATATTTCACTTTGTACACTATATTTCACTTTGTTATTGTTTACAGTGTTTTGTAGTACAAAGTATTTTATAGCTAGGTACATAATACCCATTTCTGACTTTTAGAATGGGGTGATGACTGGTTTTATTGATGGTGATTGTGTTATCACATTTGGGCATGGGTTATGTAACGTTACAACGGGGAGTATAATAGATGGTACTAACCCGGTATTACCATTAATCTCTGTTATGTTAACAGGAAGAAAGCTAAAAATGAACCATAACAAAGGAACTATGCAGTAACGTATACCAGAAAAATTATACAATGTTTTAAAAATACGGAGTAGATGTAGCAATTAAAAATATGAAAGAGTATTTGATAAGATAAGAATAAGAACATAGAAAAATGCCAATCTTACAAAGAAGTGGAGTTTTTCTTAATATAAAATGCAAAAAAATGTAACAAAGTGTAGCTAAGCGAGACAGGACGGAAATTTGAATGCAGGTTGTCTAACCATAAACGAGGAGACGGTAATAGAACAACAGATTCTTTATATGCAAGACATTTTTAAAAAGAGAATCACAAATTTCTTAATCCTCTTGAAAACTATGAGATTTCAAAAGTAGTTAATAATACAGCTGAAAGACGACACTTGATAGGAGGAGAGGGGAAACACAGGTACAAAACAATATACTAAAACACGAAACGTACTGCAGAGCCTTTGACCACAGACATCACTGCACAAAGAATCATACCACTGTGGCAAAACACACAAACAAACAGTCGCATAGACTTCGACTATGCACATCATAAATATGTCAGACTACTATAGGTATACAACATTAGCAGTGACAGGCGTAACAAGAGAGTAACGCCTGCTACCGCAGGTAATTACCTTTCACCGTAGGGTGCTGGAAATTTCTGGCCAACCACGTGGTTCTGTCTGTAACAAGTGAGTCTAAGAATTTCTTTATTTAGGCTATTATTGACACAGTTTCCTCTGTGCAACAATAAGTCTCTTCTGAGCAGCAATTGGTGTCAATTCTTTCTCGCAAAACAACGCAGTGGACCAGAATACCCGCACCACTGACATTAGGCAACACCAAGGTCACACGCAATACACAGCTAACGGACTACACTTCATACGCAAATTTTTGTTTCGAATCTTAGTTGATTGCTCTATAAAGTGGATTGCACTGCCCCGTCACTTGTTTCCCTTATCCTATATGATTTTATATTTCTGCTACACGTGTGCTGTCGTTTGTAACCATGCAAATGAAGAGCTTTTCATCTTTGATAGTATTCCATGTTGCGACAGGTGTGTTGCTAACGTTCCAAAGCTGAATAAATAAATAAAACTGTCCTTCAAGTACAACTTAAATAAAGTGGGTGATATAGCACAACCTTGTCGCAATTCCTTGGTGACTGAAGGTTCATCAGATAGTCTTGACCCTATCTTTGTGGTGCTTAGTAATGTTGGTGTATAGCGCTTCCACAGCTCTAACGAATACAGCATCTACACCAAATTTAATAACACCGACATAGCTTATTCCATGGAACACTGGCATAAATATGTTCTTGAAGTCTATAAGTAGTAAATTGGTGTTTACATATTTTGTCATTCTTTTTTGAAGAAGCTGTTTCAATGTGGAGGAATAATCTGTATAAGACTGACCTGCACGAAATCCATATTCTCATATTGGTTTTCAAATCTTGCTTTGAAAATTTTTGCATATAAATTCGAGATGGAATTGGTTGCACTTGCTCCAATACTGTAATTCGACAGTATAGTTTTGCTGCCTTTTTTTGTGGACATTGGAAATACACGCAGTCTTCCATTCAAAACGGAGCAGTTCACTTTTTAAAAAGTGATTGAAACATATCCCACAAGGTCCAAAAGAAGATCTGCCTCATTTTTAAAGAGCTTGTACGGAGTCCATTTGGGCCTGGTGACCATCCATTTTTCACGGTTTTTAGAGCATTATTAACCTCGGTAACAGGAAATTTGTCTTCCTCAAACAACAACACATCAGAGAGATCAATCTTGTGGTCATTTAATGTGAAAGTTAATTTCTAAATTTGTTTTATTATTTTATAAAAAGCAAATTATTTCGTACGTATTCCATAAACCGCGCTCAGGGCGAAATAGGTAGGTAGGGGGAAATTTATGAATCTAGTACAACGAAGTGTTTTTTAATCTTTTGTGTAACATATTTATAATCTGATTAAAATTATTTTTGACTTGGCAGACTGCCATGGGCCACTGACTCAGCGGTAAATCACTTAGAATTTATAATACCTACATATTAATTAAAGGGTGGAAAATTTTTAGGACAGGCACTGTTACCTTCAGTGACAAACGGTTGTTTAGGCCGCGAATGTTTATGTATATTAATAAAAAGCATAATTTTTTAGTGAACATAACACAACAGAAATTAAACGAATAAAACAAAAATATTTAGATGCCAAAAGGCATCTGTTTATACTGTTCGGAACGGTTGTTCCGAAACGCGTGACAAAGCTACTAGAAGAAGTCACAAGACGAAACTGAAATAAGAGAATATATTAAGTAAATAAAATGTTGCCTGGCGCGCACCTGCATAGACCCCAAAAGTTGCCTCCATGCGCACCTTGTAGGCTATAAACCTTTTTGAGGTTGTAAAGTGTCCTTTCAAAATCCCTTGACCGCCGCGCGCACCTTTAAACCCTGTAATGCAGTCAGCGTGTTAAAAGAAATTATTCTTTATACCGTATAATGAAATGGAAATGAAAACCAAACTAACCTTAAATTTCTCATGGGATGGATTTAATGACAGGTTTACTACTCACGAAGGTGCCTGGACACCAAACGTAAACAAACTGTTACAAGACAAATAACGGAAAGTTGAGCTGTACTACAAAATAAGTAGACGAACTTAAAACTGTTTGATACTTTATTGTGTGCCATGTAAAAAGTTTTTAAACACTGAAGCAATTTAATCTGTGACAATTATTACACTCAATTTAAATGATTTTGTAAGATTTCAGTTAAATATCCGTAATCTTTAATTTACTTGGTACAGGCCTACAGTATGTGTACACGTGTTGAATGCTATGTAACAATGATGTAACAGAAAGCAAGGACCAGTTTTATAGTTTACCATTATCATTTCAAATTAAGACCAATACAATTTATTTTCTTTTATTTCGACACTCAAAGGCGTATGTTATCAGATGGAGGTTTAGCTATTTTCGTATGTCATAATGTCTTCTTATTTTGAAGTGTGTAACTCAGAGTACTCTTAAAGCATCTAACCCATGACGACTACCTTCTGCTCGTATTGCCTTGTTACAACCAACGTCTCTAGAACGTACGTTGCTGCTAGAATATTTGTTACTTTGTACAGTTTTAACGCTTTTTATGCTTAAAACGTCTTACGTAATGTTCCACATATGCTTTAACCTTTTTCTATAAAATTGCCCGATTTTATCGAGTAATTTGTTTCCAGTAAAATATTTTTTCATTAAAGATATTTATTTAACACGCCATTTTTTTCCATTTTGGAACAGATACCCATAACCCAAATTGAGCTAAAATATTTTAATTAATATAACAACCGCTTTTGTAATTATTCCCATTTGCCTACAAGATAATGTTATTATCTCCATGAAGCTGATGAAGTTGAAAAGTGAAAAATACTCCTCCCTATAGTTGAATTTGGAACTCTACTTTTTTTTTCATACTCTAAATGACTTGATCAATACAATAATTTAAAAACGTAGATGACATTTGGCACTCTCATCGCACCCTTTTGTTATTAGAAATGTTTCTCATCACTTTAATAGCCTATTATGATTTAAGTAAGCAGTCCTTCCATCATACAAAGAGCAAATATACTCATAAATGCTCATACTTTTCTTGTAGCCCTTGTATGTATTTTATATTATTTTATTTATTTATTTTTTTTTTTTTACACGAACAGGCTAGCCATGGACCACGCGAATATCATTTCCTTTTCTTCTCCTCCAGAAGGCCCTCATTCGCACACTATGCGCCGCCTTCCTTTCCACTGTCCACCCCTTTCTCGTCTTCTCACCACAGAGAACGTCAAGATTTTGAACTTTGTTTCTGCATGTATTTCTATCCACACAGTCGTTCAAAGAGATACCGAGTTTCATCATTTCCTCCTCGAGTTGTTTGGTATCTCCGTTTAGACTGGAAAGTTGGCAAATACAGTTGAAAATTTTTTATTTAATTTGGACCGATCCATCCCAACCATATGTAAAAGGAATCTCAGTCTTTTGCTCCGGAAACCCGTTTCCAGATCTTCCAGATCGCTTTACAGCTCTTCTTTGGGTCTATGCCTGTACCCATTAATTTTTTGAAGAATTCTTCGTTAAATTTTAAGAAGAGGTTCCAAGTTTTGAAAGCACTTTGTTTCCACTCCATACATGATCACCGGGCTGGTCACAATTCTATAATGGCGGACTTTTACACTTCTAGAAAGGTTTCTGTTTATATTAGTAATAATAATAACAACATTTTTACAAGAATATACTTTTTTATTATTTTGTGAATTACTATGATTTGTTAGTATTCAACTATCATCATCTGATATAAAATTATATATAATATTTTATATCACTATCAATATAATTTTATATCTGATTATGTTAGTTGACTACTATCAGAACACTGTAATTCACAAAATAATAAAAAAAAATATTCTTGTAGAAAATTTTGTTATTATTAATAATAATATAAAACAGTAAATAATAGACATTAAATTGTCCAAAAATGCTCTCTGTTCTAAAATCTTTATAAGACAGGTCCACTTATACTGTTAAATACTTTTCCTATGTCTGTAAAAATCTAAGTGGGTCTTGAATTTATGCTAAGTTTACAACCTTTTTTCCATTACTTGTTATGACATAAAAATTGCGTTTGTAAAATATTTGTATTTCTTAAAGCCAGTCTGATTACTGATATGAAAACGTACGAAACTTATTTTAATCTTCTAGCCTATTTACTATTGTAGTATAAAGTTTGTGTTACGTTTGTGGATGGAAGACTGATTCCTCTACAATATTGGTTTCATTGGATCCCCATTTTGTACAATCCAAACAGTAATCCGTAGAAATATTTTTGTGTGGATTTCTTGTGTTCATTAGTACATATTGATAAAATGGAGTATTAACGTAGAACTAGTTTCTTATACTTCAACAGCTTCAAATTGATATCACTTAAACAAGGAGCACTATGATTTTATGTGTCATCTACAGGCATCAACTCTTCCAAATTAACACTATGTAAACATACTAGGTACATTTTGCTTTGTTAAAACTCTCTTCATATCCATTATGTCAGCGTTGAGTCTAAGGATTTTATCATTCTTTCTCGTATATACGTGTACTTAAATGTTACTCTCGCCTTCACATCCGTGTGTTAAGCTACGAATTTATCACCATTTAATTAACATAGAAAACCATACAATAATAAATAAAAAAAACTTACACTTACCGTTTTGCGTGTTCTTGGGTCCAGGGTCTCATACGTACTTTGGGATACAAGCGTAATTTTCAAGGTTGTGTGACGAACTTATAAAATGCATCTTGGAAGAGAAATTATTTTTTGTTTATTAATCAAAAGAGTTGAATTTATACTTTTTCTCCAAAAAATAGTTTTTTACAGGTTTTAAAGGTATTACAAGTGTATAGGTTGTGCAACTATTACATCTTACTTACTATCCTTATTTCCTACTACTTACAGACTCTAAGATAGCCCAGCCTGCTTTACACACGCACTTACGTACATTATTTTAACAAAACTTCATTATTAAACCCCAAATACCATTTTATAATAAAGCCCCAGCCCTTACTGAAAGAACGCCGGCAACGTGCTTCGCGCGCGCACTCATCGTTCCTGTAAATTACTTGTTTTTATTGTCCGAAAAACATTTGATTCGGTTCCACTTGCTGGATGGACCGCGTTCACATGAAATTTTACTGTTGTTACACTTTTTACTGGAAAAAAATAAAAAAACTTTGTAGAGAGCTTATTCAGCTCCTTGCCGTCCGGCAACTATAGTGGAACTCCCCATGTGCTTGGTTGAACTGGCGGAAGCGACGATTCAATGCCACCAGGTTTTAGTCGCCGTATACTGTTGATTTGCTGAGGCATATTCAGTTTATGCATGGATTATAGCTGGTATAGGTGTGTGACCAGAGCTTAATATTGAACTTGGCTCTGGTCATGTCACCAACAGTAGGCGGAGTTTAACGCTGTTTTCCGGTATTGAGTTGATGGCTGCAACAAACGTTTTTCTACATCGCCATGTTTGCCTCAACTTTGGTGTCTCTCACGGCGTCATTGCCGAGCCCCGCCCGGCTGGGTTGCATACGGGCGTCGAAACACATGTACAGAGTTCTGCGAATTTTGTGGAGGTGCAAATTCCTTTGCCGCATTACACAACTGAAAGTGCGTATCGCCTTTGTTCCAAACGCTGTTTCTCAACACTGGTCTGTTATTCTGACAAATACGTTGCACAATAATACAGTTATTTCGCAATATTTTATAAGGCTCCCGACCGAAAATGAAATGAATAAAATATATAAATGCCCCATACGGTTAAAATAAAAACACCCAAAATTTGACCCGCTACAATACCCCCTCGATGAGAATTCTGCTGTTCATAACAGAAGAAATCTCATCGATAACCCCGAAGAGGACCGGAGAGGAACTGGTGCCAACAACCCCCTTGTTCTTAATCTCATGGGTACACGACCCCCCCTGGCTCAGCGACCATGGACTCATCTGAACGAGATCACTGGACTTCTCCGTAAGAGATCCCAACACCGAGAAATCGAACAGACTCGCACCACAACGCACCTCACCTTTTAACATGCTACCCCCAAAAATCCTCAATCCCTGGCTAAAATTATCCCAGCTCCTCCGCCGATATGTTTCCCCTTTTTGCAAGCTGGGCTGCCTTTAGCAGATACTGGGCTCACACACACTAACATTACATATTCCCATAACACATTAAAAATAAAAACTTCCTTTTAAAATTTATTATAAATTTAAGAAATTCAAAATTCAAAAAAAAATCTTTTATCAAAAAATTCTCTTCCTGGTTTTCCTAATTTTTTGTTTCAAATGACTTAACCTAAACATTCCTATTAATACAAACACATCCTTACTCTAATATGAGAACCATTTATAGTCTACCAATACAATGCAATACAATAAAATAAACATGGTTAATGTACACATAATAAAAGAATCATTATCTAAAATATTCACTCGCTGGCAGGCGAAAAATCAAGTTTTTTTTTTCCAAAAAAAATTAAAATTTTCAAAAATTTTAAAATTCGAAAAAAATTTAAATTTATTTAAATGTTTTCTTCATATGCAAAATTATTTAAATATGGGTTTGAATTAACTAAACAAACAAATTAAAATTGACTTCCTACTATACAAGCTTAGTAGGTGTATGACCTCATCAGCTGATCGTAACTAGGTCAAGTCCAAAACCCTTGACCTACATATGTTATGTATGCTTTCTGAAAATACACTGAACATCTGTAATATCCTACTTTGAAATACAAACATAATAACAAAATATCTTTAAAATGAACAAAATATTATTACAATAATCAAATTGGCATTTACATTATTTAAAATAAACAATTCTTGACTTTACATCATTTTCAAATTTTATCAAAATTTTGTCACTGGCAAAAAAAATATGAAAATTTTATATCTTTATCATAAATCACTCTCTTTATTCTTAACAACCCTACTCTTCATTTAACAATCTCGCTATACTTTACTGTGGGTGACATAAATTATTTATTCTCGTTTTTCTGTATTAGATCTGTATACATATATGAACTTTCTCCCTCTGACTCTAATATTAATCAACTTCAATTATCATGACACCCATCTCTATCAAAATCTCTACTAATCAGAATACTCTAAACCCCAACTTATCATTTAACACAATTCGCCACCTTCTCTACATATAAAATACTCTCTAACCCTTTGTATATAGGATACGTGTTTCCCCGCCCCCAAAACTCAATTCCCTTATTTGGCGGCCCGGATTCTACCTAAGGCGGCCCCTTCCCCACTAAAATCTATCCCTATCCCGTCCCAACCCTTGTTGCGGACTCCTACATGACACTACCCCCTAATACAAAATTGCCATCCCCAAAAATCTCAATCTCATTACATTACTACAAATACAACAAAATAATATTATTAATCATAAACATAAATATATATCACTCAGAACTCTACCATTATTCTCCACAACTACCGTGTCAACATCAATATTTCTCAAGATTCTGTTACATCACATTAACTCAAAAACAACATTACATCATATTCATCTCTATCATTTCACATTCAACTTTTAATTCAATTTAGACAGGTCCACGTGTCCCACAACATATTTATCACCCATGAATTATCTTTTATTAATTTGCATAAATTATTGTTATTTTATTTCTCATATTCTTTTTATCTTTACTTCAACATATCTGTAGTACATTAAACATTAATTACTTGTAACATTTACAAACCAATATACCAGTGACGTTATTGCTGATCAGCTGATCCTCCTAACACAATGAAAATACCTCTTAAAATTGAACAAATTACATGGAATATACATATTTATTTTTATTTATTCTCCCTTCTCACCTCATTGTTTCCCATTTCTCTGATTCTGGTTATTTATGTTAGCCTGCCAGACGATTTACTTATTGGCTTAAAAAAATACACACATAATAAAATTACATATTCTTATCAATGCTTATCTAACAGACAACAATAAAATAATACACTTAAAATTATAGCATGAACACCTTATTTTTAAATATCTAAGCAGCTAGTTACCTGAACAGAGCACAAGCAGTTTTATTTGATCAAACTTTGAATAAAAAAAAAACTTTTATGTCATAAAATTTTAAATTCGTGACTCCTTTGCGTCACCTCCCAGCCACACACACTATTTCAGATTATGGTGGACTGTGGCGCCCATTCGCTTCCACAGAGACTGTATATTTTGGAGCAGGGTTTTACCTCTCCGTGTCTCTGCTTCCGCAATTAAGTTTTAAAGTAGTGAACATCATCATGTTCTTGTTCTAAAATCATACACCCTTAAAACGGATCTGCCACCGGTCTTGCTACCCCCAAGCGGGCAGAGTGGCAGCCGCTGTTCCCTAGTTCCGGAGATTTCCTCTAATGTCCCCCCATTGAATTTCAAATATATACCAATTTCAAGTCAGCTATGGTCAAGGGACTTGATATGACCATAGCTGGCCGCTAGTCAAAACCACGGTTAGTGCTGGTAAGACAGTAACCGCCCGAAAAGTCGAGGAAATCTAAACTTTTATTTCACTGCCTGTTATGCATCAATACCATTATGTGCGACACGTTATTTAATATTGTGTGTAAAATTTTTTTATTTACACGGATAAGGTGTGCCGCACATTTATCGCCAGTTTGGCCTCCGGTGGAGGTAACACTCACTGCTACCCCCAACCCATTTCGCTATTTGCGAGAGCACAGGCAACCCCCACAATAGCCACTTAATAACTACCTAATTACTTCACAATTGAAAATTAAACTTTCTACAAACGCAGTCCAACACTCCATTGTTATTATCACTTCATCAAGTACCAAACTACCCCCCAAAATTATCCCCACATCTTGTATAATACATTACATAACATAATACACAAATAGCAATCAACCTGGATTATTATCATACATCAAACAAACAATTCTCTTTTAAATAATGTATATAAAATTTTATAAACATTATTATTTAAAATTTTTCATTAACTCTTTTTATTTATCATCATTATTTATTTATCCTGTTGCAATCAGATTTTCAAAATTTCTAAATTTATTATTAACACATATTTAATTATGTTAATAATTAACAATCATTTAAAATGATTATAATTATTTAATAATAAACAAACATTTAATTAACAATCATTATGTTATTCCATAAAATATCTCATTTACATTTATTTATTTATTAATTATTATTAAATCAGAATCTCATCAAACAATTCAAATTCATTATAAAAATTCAAACACATAACATTCAACTACAATATCTAAACATCTCAAATTATTTACTTCAATTAATTATTAAATGTAAATATTTAATTGACTATTAAAATAACATATTTCAATTATTATCAAACTTCTACAAATCATTAATTATTGTCTTCATAATTATTTTATTATTTAATTAGAATGCAAAAATATTAATAATATTATTATTATTAACACAACATTTTCTAAAACATATACACATTACTTACTTAAACATTTCATGATAAACACACATGAATTCCCTACATTATATTTACAAAGTATACGTCAATCATTGTTCAATTGTTTCACACCTCATGTCCAAATCTGCAGGGTCCTTACCAATAATTTACAATATTTAAAAATGTCCCAACACTGATCTTTTAGCTCATCCTCCATCGTCATATATATATCTAGTGTATTTGTAACATTCATCATTTTTATCAACATACAATTTGTTATCATTACTATCATAATAATCCATCAATTCTATTTCATCCATTATACCATTATACATCATGTCCACATCAGTTAGAATTGTCCAGTCTGTATCAGTGTTATTTGTTAACGTCAGGTAAATTGTTTTCTCATTTTTGTATTCCTCAACTACTACGTCAGGTAAATCATTATAGTCAGGTAAGATATTATCAAAATTATTCTCTATCTCTCTTTCAACAGGTACGTATTTCACATGATTCATCATCATTATAAACAATAAGGGGAAAATTTGCCCTCTGTCCCCATTCAATTACTACATTATTCTTCCACTCTCTCTCTACTTCATAAACACTCATTAACATTTCATTATCGCATTCTAAAACTTCATCAGTACTATTTGTTATTATATTTTCATCATTTGCTTCTACATTATTCTTTACCCCCACTATACTCTCAGAATTGTCTACTATTTCGTCATTTTTACATTTTGTCATATTTAAAACATTGTCACCTAATTTCTCAACATTCCGTTCTAATTTATTTAAACTGTTTCTTATTGTTTCGTTAGTGCTTTCTAAATGTTTATTAATTTCTTGTATTTCATGTTTCAACTCTTTATTCTGATTTTTTAATAACTCCTCAAAACTATTTTTTTGAATATCGAACTTCTCATTTATACTACTTTTGAACTCTTGCATATCGTTTTTCTGTTCATTAAAAAGCAATTTCATCATCTTGATCATATCATTATCTTCAGCCTTTTTATTCATGACTGGTGTTGAGTGAACACCTTCATGCATGATTTGGGATTCAGTTACGCTTATCTGGCTTTCATCTACACTGTCAGTGACGCTGACAGTTTCATGATTGTCTGCCATTTTTCTTAAAAATTTTTTATATATATTTCTTTATATAATCTTACCATATGTAACGCATACAGTACTTATAAAAAAAAATATATTCTACTCACCAATATTAAACATAACCTTTTACGTCTTTCAATATAACATAACCTCTCAATTGCGCTTGTATCTTATTCGTAGGTATGGAATTTCATTTTATTAAATTCGTGCCTGTTCCGCGGAGCCAAATGTTAAGCTACGAATTTATCACCATTTAATTAACATAGAAAACCATACAATAATAAATAAAAAAACTTACACTTACCGTTTTGCGTGTTCTTGGGTCCAGGGTCTCATACGTACTTTGGGATACAAGCGTAATTTTCAAGGTTGTGTGACGAACTTATAAAATGCATCTTGGAAGAGAAATTATTTTTTGTTTATTAATCAAAAGAGTTGAATTTATACTTTTTCTCCAAAAAATAGTTTTTTACAGGTTTTAAAGGTATTACAAGTGTATAGGTTGTGCAACTATTACATCTTACTTACTATCCTTATTTCCTACTACTTACAGACTCTAAGATAGCCCAGCCTGCTTTACACACGCACTTACGTACATTATTTTAACAAAACTTCATTATTAAACCCCAAATACCATTTTATAATAAAGCCCCAGCCCTTACTGAAAGAACGCCGGCAACGTGCTTCGCGCGCGCACTCATCGTTCCTGTAAATTACTTGTTTTTATTGTCCGAAAAACATTTGATTCGGTTCCACTTGCTGGATGGACCGCGTTCACATGAAATTTTACTGTTGTTACACTTTTTACTGGAAAAAAATAAAAAAACTTTGTAGAGAGCTTATTCAGCTCCTTGCCGTCCGGCAACTATAGTGGAACTCCCCATGTGCTTGGTTGAACTGGCGGAAGCGACGATTCAATGCCACCAGGTTTTAGTCGCCGTATACTGTTGATTTGCTGAGGCATATTCAGTTTATGCATGGATTATAGCTGGTATAGGTGTGTGACCAGAGCTTAATATTGAACTTGGCTCTGGTCATGTCACCAACAGTAGGCGGAGTTTAACGCTGTTTTCCGGTATTGAGTTAATGGCTGCAACAAACGTTTTTCTACATCGCCATGTTTGCCTCAACTTTGGTGTCTCTCACGGCGTCATTGCCGAGCCCCGCCCGGCTGGGTTGCATACGGGCGTCGAAACACATGTACAGAGTTCTGCGAATTTTGTGGAGGTGCAAATTCCTTTGCCGCATTACACAACTGAAAGTGCGTATCGCCTTTGTTCCAAATGCTGTTTCTCAACACTGGTCTGTTATTCTGACAAATACGTTGCACAATAATACAGTTATTTCGCAATATTTTATAAGGCTCCCGACCGAAAATGAAATGAATAAAATATATAAATGCCCCATACGGTTAAAATAAAAACACCCAAAATTTGACCCGCTACAATACCCCCTCGATGAGAATTCTACTGTTCATAACAGAAGAAATCTCATCGATAACCCCGAAGAGGACCGGAGAGGAACTGGTGCCAACAACCCCCTTGTTCTTAATCTCATGGGTACACGACCCCCCCTGGCTCAGCGACCATGGACTCATCTGAACGAGATCACTGGACTTCTCCGTAAGAGATCCCAACACCGAGAAATCGAACAGACTCGCACCACAACGCACCTCACCTTTTAACATGCTACCCCCAAAAATCCTCAATCCCTGGCTAAAATTATCCCAGCTCCTCCGCCGATATGTTTCCCCTTTTTGCAAGCTGGGCTGCCTTTAGCAGATACTGGGCTCACACACACTAACATTACATATTCCCATAACACATTAAAAATAAAAACTTCCTTTTAAAATTTATTATAAATTTAAGAAATTCAAAATTCAAAAAAAAATCTTTTATCAAAAAATTCTCTTCCTGGTTTTCCTAATTTTTTGTTTCAAATGACTTAACCTAAACATTCCTATTAATACAAACACATCCTTACTCTAATATGAGAACCATTTATAGTCTACCAATACAATGCAATACAATAAAATAAACATGGTTAATGTACACATAATAAAAGAATCATTATCTAAAATATTCACTCGCTGGCAGGCGAAAAATCAAGTTTTTTTTTTCCAAAAAAAATTAAAATTTTCAAAAATTTTAAAATTCGAAAAAAATTTAAATTTATTTAAATGTTTTCTTCATATGCAAAATTATTTAAATATGGGTTTGAATTAACTAAACAAACAAATTAAAATTGACTTCCTACTATACAAGCTTAGTAGGTGTATGACCTCATCAGCTGATCGTAACTAGGTCAAGTCCAAAACCCTTGACCTACATATGTTATGTATGCTTTCTGAAAATACACTGAACATCTGTAATATCCTACTTTGAAATACAAACATAATAACAAAATATCTTTAAAATGAACAAAATATTATTACAATAATCAAATTGGCATTTACATTATTTAAAATAAACAATTCTTGACTTTACATCATTTTCAAATTTTATCAAAATTTTGTCACTGGCAAAAAAAATATGAAAATTTTATATCTTTATCATAAATCACTCTCTTTATTCTTAACAACCCTACTCTTCATTTAACAATCTCGCTATACTTTACTGTGGGTGACATAAATTATTTATTCTCGTTTTTCTGTATTAGATCTGTATACATATATGAACTTTCTCCCTCTGACTCTAATATTAATCAACTTCAATTATCATGACACCCATCTCTATCAAAATCTCTACTAATCAGAATACTCTAAACCCCAACTTATCATTTAACACAATTCGCCACCTTCTCTACATATAAAATACTCTCTAACCCTTTGTATATAGGATACGTGTTTCCCCGCCCCCAAAACTCAATTCCCTTATTTGGCGGCCCGGATTCTACCTAAGGCGGCCCCTTCCCCACTAAAATCTATCCCTATCCCGTCCCAACCCTTGTTGCGGACTCCTACATGACACTACCCCCTAATACAAAATTGCCATCCCCAAAAATCTCAATCTCATTACATTACTACAAATACAACAAAATAATATTATTAATCATAAACATAAATATATATCACTCAGAACTCTACCATTATTCTCCACAACTACCGTGTCAACATCAATATTTCTCAAGATTCTGTTACATCACATTAACTCAAAAACAACATTACATCATATTCATCTCTATCATTTCACATTCAACTTTTAATTCAATTTAGACAGGTCCACGTGTCCCACAACATATTTATCACCCATGAATTATCTTTTATTAATTTGCATAAATTATTGTTATTTTATTTCTCATATTCTTTTTATCTTTACTTCAACATATCTGTAGTACATTAAACATTAATTACTTGTAACATTTACAAACCAATATACCAGTGACGTTATTGCTGATCAGCTGATCCTCCTAACACAATGAAAATACCTCTTAAAATTGAACAAATTACATGGAATATACATATTTATTTTTATTTATTCTCCCTTCTCACCTCATTGTTTCCCATTTCTCTGATTCTGGTTATTTATGTTAGCCTGCCAGACGATTTACTTATTGGCTTAAAAAAATACACACATAATAAAATTACATATTCTTATCAATGCTTATCTAACAGACAACAATAAAATAATACACTTAAAATTATAGCATGAACACCTTATTTTTAAATATCTAAGCAGCTAGTTACCTGAACAGAGCACAAGCAGTTTTATTTGATCAAACTTTGAATAAAAAAAAAACTTTTGTCATAAAATTTTAAATTCGTGACTCCTTTGCGTCACCTCCCAGCCACACACACTATTTCAGATTATGGTGGACTGTGGCGCCCATTCGCTTCCACAGAGACTGTATATTTTGGAGCAGGGTTTTACCTCTCCGTGTCTCTGCTTCCGCAATTAAGTTTTAAAGTAGTGAACATCATCATGTTCTTGTTCTAAAATCATACACCCTTAAAACGGATCTGCCACCGGTCTTGCTACCCCCAAGCGGGCAGAGTGGCAGCCGCTGTTCCCTAGTTCCGGAGATTTCCTCTAATGTCCCCCCATTGAATTTCAAATATATACCAATTTCAAGTCAGCTATGGTCAAGGGACTTGATATGACCATAGCTGGCCGCTAGTCAAAACCACGGTTAGTGCTGGTAAGACAGTAACCGCCCGAAAAGTCGAGGAAATCTAAACTTTTATTTCACTGCCTGTTATGCATCAATACCATTATGTGCGACACGTTATTTAATATTGTGTGTAAAATTTTTTTATTTACACGGATAAGGTGTGCCGCACATTTATCGCCAGTTTGGCCTCCGATGGAGGTAACACTCACTGCTACCCCCAACCCATTTCGCTATTTGCGAGAGCACAGGCAACCCCCACAATAGCCACTTAATAACTACCTAATTACTTCACAATTGAAAATTAAACTTTCTACAAACGCAGTCCAACACTCCATTGTTATTATCACTTCATCAAGTACCAAACTACCCCCCAAAATTATCCCCACATCTTGTATAATACATTACATAACATAATACACAAATAGCAATCAACCTGGATTATTATCATACATCAAACAAACAATTCTCTTTTAAATAATGTATATAAAATTTTATAAACATTATTATTTAAAATTTTTCATTAACTCTTTTTATTTATCATCATTATTTATTTATCCTGTTGCAATCAGATTTTCAAAATTTCTAAATTTATTATTAACACATATTTAATTATGTTAATAATTAACAATCATTTAAAATGATTATAATTATTTAATAATAAACAAACATTTAATTAACAATCATTATGTTATTCCATAAAATATCTCATTTACATTTATTTATTTATTAATTATTATTAAATCAGAATCTCATCAAACAATTCAAATTCATTATAAAAATTCAAACACATAACATTCAACTACAATATCTAAACATCTCAAATTATTTACTTCAATTAATTATTAAATGTAAATATTTAATTGACTATTAAAATAACATATTTCAATTATTATCAAACTTCTACAAATCATTAATTATTGTCTTCATAATTATTTTATTATTTAATTAGAATGCAAAAATATTGATAATATTATTATTATTAACACAACATTTTCTAAAACATGTACACATTACTTACTTAAACATTTCATGATAAACACACATGAATTCCCTACATTATATTTACAAAGTATACGTCAATCATTGTTCAATTGTTTCACACCTCATGTCCAAATCTGCAGGGTCCTTACCAATAATTTACAATATTTAAAAATGTCCCAACACTGATCTTTTAGCTCATCCTCCATCGTCATATATATATCTAGCGTATTTGTAACATTCATCATTTTTATCAACATACAATTTGTTATCATTACTATCATAATAATCCATCAATTCTATTTCATCCATTATACCATTATACATCATGTCCACATCAGTTAGAATTGTCCAGTCTGTATCAGTGTTATTTGTTAACGTCAGGTAAATTGTTTTCTCATTTTTGTATTCCTCAACTACTACGTCAGGTAAATCATTATAGTCAGGCAAGATATTATCAAAATTATTCTCTATCTCTCTTTCAACAGGTACGTATTTCACATGATTCATCATCATTATAAACAATAAGGGGAAAATTTGCCCTCTGTCCCCATTCAATTACTACATTATTCTTCCACTCTCTCTCTACTTCATAAACACTCATTAACATTTCATTATCGCATTCTAAAACTTCATCAGTACTATTTGTTATTATATTTTCATCATTTGCTTCTACATTATTCTTTACCCCCACTATACTCTCAGAATTGTCTACTATTTCGTCATTTTTACATTTTGTCATATTTAAAACATTGTCACCTAATTTCTCAACATTCCGTTCTAATTTATTTAAACTGTTTCTTATTGTTTCGTTAGTGCTTTCTAAATGTTTATTAATTTCTTGTATTTCATGTTTCAACTCTTTATTCTGATTTTTTAATAACTCCTCAAAACTATTTTTTTGAATATCGAACTTCTCATTTATACTACTTTTGAACTCTTGCATATCGTTTTTCTGTTCATTAAAAAGCAATTTCATCATCTTGATCATATCATTATCTTCAGCCTTTTTATTCATGACTGGTGTTGAGTGAACACCTTCATGCATGATTTGGGATTCAGTTACGCTTATCTGGCTTTCATCTACACTGTCAGTGACGCTGACAGTTTCATGATTGTCTGCCATTTTTCTTAAAAATTTTTTATATATATTTCTTTATATAATCTTACCATATGTAACGCATACAGTACTTATACAAAAAAAATATATTCTACTCACCAATATTAAACATAACCTTTTACGTCTTTCAATATAACATAACCTCTCAATTGCGCTTGTATCTTATTCGTAGGTATGGAATTTCATTTTATTAAATTCGTGCCTGTTCCGCGGAGCCAAATGTTAAGCTACGAATTTATCACCATTTAATTAACATAGAAAACCATACAATAATAAATAAAAAAACTTACACTTACCGTTTTGCGTGTTCTTGGGTCCAGGGTCTCATACGTACTTTGGGATACAAGCGTAATTTTCAAGGTTGTGTGACGAACTTATAAAATGCATCTTGGAAGAGAAATTATTTTTTGTTTATTAATCAAAAGAGTTGAATTTATACTTTTTCTCCAAAAAATAGTTTTTTACAGGTTTTAAAGGTATTACAAGTGTATAGGTTGTGCAACTATTACATCTTACTTACTATCCTTATTTCCTACTACTTACAGACTCTAAGATAGCCCAGCCTGCTTTACACACGCACTTACGTACATTATTTTAACAAAACTTCATTATTAAACCCCAAATACCATTTTATAATAAAGCCCCAGCCCTTACTGAAAGAACGCCGGCAACGTGCTTCGCGCGCGCACTCATCGTTCCTGTAAATTACTTGTTTTTATTGTCCGAAAAACATTTGATTCGGTTCCACTTGCTGGATGGACCGCGTTCACATGAAATTTTACTGTTGTTACACTTTTTACTGGAAAAAAATAAAAAAACTTTGTAGAGAGCTTATTCAGCTCCTTGCCGTCCGGCAACTATAGTGGAACTCCCCATGTGCTTGGTTGAACTGGCGGAAGCGACGATTCAATGCCACCAGGTTTTAGTCGCCGTATACTGTTGATTTGCTGAGGCATATTCAGTTTATGCATGGATTGTAGCTGGTATAGGTGTGTGACCAGAGCTTAATATTGAACTTGGCTCTGGTCATGTCACCAACAGTAGGCGGAGTTTAACGCTGTTTTCCGGTATTGAGTTAATGGCTGCAACAAACGTTTTTCTACATCGCCATGTTTGCCTCAACTTTGGTGTCTCTCACGGCGTCATTGCCGAGCCCCGCCCGGCTGGGTTGCATACGGGCGTCGAAACACATGTACAGAGTTCTGCGAATTTTGTGGAGGTGCAAATTCCTTTGCCGCATTACACAACTGAAAGTGCGTATCGCCTTTGTTCCAAACGCTGTTTCTCAACACTGGTCTGTTATTCTGACAAATACGTTGCACAATAATACAGTTATTTCGCAATATTTTATAAGGCTCCCGACCGAAAATGAAATGAATAAAATATATAAATGCCCCATACGGTTAAAATAAAAACACCCAAAATTTGACCCGCTACACGTGATAATTGTCTTCATTACACTATGGATAGCTGACTGATGACTATGAATGTAGTCCTAATTTTCAGAAGTTACAAAAGACCTCTTCTTTGCCTTTGCCTCTTCTTTGTGTTTCAACCTAAGAATTTTATTTGCAGCAGTTATGGGTTTGCCACATATTCTTCTTTCACATTCGTAAGCTTTAAACTTGTTTACTTTGATCTTAGTTACTACACTTAAAATTTCTTAATAGCGATTATAATTTTAAAGGTAGAATTTGTTTCGACTTTAAATGAGAATAAATTATCAAGATAAGCCTGTGAATAAGTTGCTGAAGGTAGCCAATCGACGTAAGCTATACTATCAATCAGCAAAGAAATTGAACTTTTCTTTACTTTAATCGGATTAATCAATTTTGAGTAGTTTCAAATTCTGTGACAGCGAATAGTCGTTTCAGGATATCTTTTCTTAGTAAATTCTTTTATAGAGTTTGTGTTTTATTTAAACTGAACAACGTAGATACACATATTACATAAATTACTTATATATTATATATAAACTATTACGTTTGCTTCAGCGGTATTGCTAATGTGTAATTTTGTAATCACTCTGCTACACTAAAATAAAAAAAACCTTTATGTGACGACTGTGGGTTCTAAAACGTTTAGCAAAAAATAGATACAATTAGGTGGAAATAGAGCCTTGTTTTAGTATCTCAAACCTTGTACAGGTCACAAAAATTTCGTATGTTTTAAACTCAAATAATAACCTTCTGTATAATAAATTAATAACCATATTTTGATACTGCAGTATTGTATGGTTCATTGATTACATATTATATATTTTTATTGACTTTTACAAAACTTACAAAGTAAATCAGACTGTTATATCTCCAATATTTGCGTTTTGAAGAAACAGTAGAAGTGTAAAATGAGCAGCTGTTATTCAGTACAGCAGTTCAGATAAACATGGAACGTTCTCAGTATATACACAAAACATTCAATGCCAGCAGCAATTCAAGTAGACGTAAACACAGTCTACTTTTTGGCGGGATTTTTAGCTGTGTTAGTCCAAACAAATGAGTTGTTACGAAGAGTTTATAAATTGTGTAATTTCTAATGGAAGTAAACGTATGTTGAATTGATAAATAAAACGCGTTACTAGCGTTTTCAAACTACACAAAATATTATTTAAATATTTTCTGCCACCATATGCTGTTTGATAATATAATTCAGTAAATCTGCTTAGTAGCTCTATTATATAATCTTGCGGACAATTATGAATTATTGTATACACCGCAAATGACTAAATTGGTCATCTCATTTAGTCAGTCTTACAGGAAATCACGGAGTCATTACAGGAAAATAAAGGGTTAGTAACCTGTCCTATTCACGAACAACCTTTTTATTTTAGTTTTGTAACTTTCATCTATCTGCTAGTCGTGTTCGCTCAACATACTCGTGCGATTGATTGCTTCTCTCACGCTTGTGTCCAGTGCATATTTAATTATTGTACGCTGCACTATTGTGACTCCATAATTTTCACTACGTTGTCTTGACTTGTTCCTAAATTTCTTTAACAAATTGTTGCCGTGTTTGATTTTTTCCACAAATTGATTTTTATGTATCATTTGCAATTCCGACCTTTTTCCGCAGGTTTTGGTCCTCGCGCTCGTATCGCTCAGCATCACATATCACATGCACACCTCCCCTCCCAACATTAACTAAATTTGTTGGCTACATTACAGTTTTTAAAAACTTTTAATATACGCGATACTTTTCTTTTGAACTTTTTAAAGTTAGAAGAATGAAGACACGATAGTGTATAAACAAAAATTATAAGGTCAACGGATTGTCTTTAGTCACGAGTCAGCTGTTGGAACAAAGACAGTTCATTCAGTGTATCTGGCGTCATGTAGAAGTTGAGATAATTAATATACAGATGACTTTTGTAATCGCTGCTATTAAGGTTCTGCACGCTAAATTTAAAATTCCATTGTCGATACTGGTGCATTCATAGCAGCGGAAGCAGGATGAATTACTTGGTAACTATCCGGTATGTAACGTATATAACGTATGAAACTTTGTAAATTCTGCAAGTTGTACTAATTACTACGACACAAAAAAGTAGTCCCCTGCCGCCTGCACTCAGCTTCGCGCCAGACCAGACCACTCACTCACATACCTATACTCTCACCATTCTATCAACAGCAATTGTTACATAATGTGTACGCACAGCAGGTCTTCTGCAAAATATGGCTACTGACAGTACGGTCTAACATAATAGTGCCAGTATAGCCAAAATAACAAGTAATTTGTGTGACTTTATTTAAAAATGTATAAACAAAATAATTTATGTCTTCTATATACTATCATCTGTAGGCCTATAATAAATGAATTCCTAACACTTAGAACGAATAAATGAATTCGTAGCACACGCCATAGTACTGTGCCGTGTTTGGTGAAAACACGGCCGTCTATAAACGTGAATAAAATAAAAAAAGGTCTTACTGCCGAAATAATTTATTTATGTAATTACGCGTATGCGCGCGTGTGGTAATTACACGTAAGGGTTTGCGCTGGATACTGTCGCTACCTGACGGCGCAGCGTGGAATTACGTTTTTGACAGGTGGTTTTCATACAAAGGTCGCATTTGGTGCTAGTCAGCAGTTACGCACAGATCTGGACGTTCCCCCAGCCGCTCCAAGTTGCCTTGATCTACATATTACTATCATCTATGTTTGAGTAAAGGCTAAAGCGATCCCCGGGTTTTCGTCCAGCCGGGGGCTCAACCCGTTCCAGCGCATGGCTGTCCACCTGCCATAATGCAACAAACAACCAGACTCGATGTTGGCTGCCGTTGGAGGAGCGTCCGCATATCCTGCCAAAGGTGCCCATGAGACATACCCTGGACAATTGAAGGTGATAGTTAAACTTTTTATATTCATTAGGCCACTTCAACAAATCTCCAGTGCGTGACAATGTCTGAAGTCACCAAGTTCTACGATGGTGCTCGCGTCTAGCTAGACATAATTTGGGGGGGGTGATAAATTTTATTTACAAAGAATTCAGTATGTAATACGTCCCAAAGTAATTGTAGATCTGGCCGAGGGGCTCGTGTCTGGCTAGCAGTTATATATATATATATATATATTGCAACAGATCAAACTTTATTATTCTACTAAGGATATTGTGAGTGTGTAGAAATCGATAAAAGTCTATTATGGAGGATATGAAATATTATTTATTACATACAAATATTGTTTATAAAGATGTATAATGTTTTTTAAATTGTTTGTATTGTTCGATTAATATAAATCGCTTTTACTTGTTTGCTGCAACGTCCTCCTCTCGTCTAGTCGGTCCCGTCTCGTCGTCCTCTTCTACAGCTTCACTCCTTCCTGGTGTCCTCTTCGTCTCGTCGTCCTTGTACAGCAAGCAGCTCCAGCGGCGATATTTCAGAGTCTCGTAGTTATGTTTAACTGCTTCCTTGATATCTTGTAGTGTCTTTAAGTTCCCTATGCGGATATCCTAACTTACACGACACAGCACTGAATTTTATTTTAAATTTACTTAATTATTTATCCTCTTGGTTCTTACCGCAAAACTTCATTAAGAATTACAAGGTTTATAGTTTACTTTATATAAAATATTCCTATATTTGTAAGAGAACAACTCTCTTACTTGGGCACAACTTCCCCTAGCAACGTCGACAGACAGACTGTGTTCAACCTAGCTCTGCAACGTATGAATCTCACTGAATTTGGTGTAATTTGATAGGCCAAGCCCAAGTCACATGATTGATGGAACAACCAGATACACAAAATTCATGAAAAACTTTGTATAATTTTGCATAGTCCTGCATGGAAATTATCTACAATTATTATTACCCTATCATTGATAAGAGTTACACTTGAGTTTTGCTTTACTTAAAAAATCATATTTCTAAAATAATTACAAACCTCAGAGTATACACAAATCGAAGCTATTTATTTAAATAATTCCTTGTCAAATTTTCATGTAAATCGGTTAACTACCTCTGCCGCTATATCGATCGCAGATTATCACACCCGCACACGCGCACCATTTCATACAAAAAATACATGACAATATAGTACAATTTTTTATGAAGTTTGGTGTAACATATATGCTTATCATTTTTTAAATACAAAACTTATGACTAAAAAAACAAAATATTACATAAAACAAATTTAAACAAGAAAATGCTTGTCATTCATATACTCTGGTATAAACAGCATATCTTATCATCCTGTGTTCTGTTGCAGTATATATGTATTTAAGATTAAAAGTCGAAGTTGTAAAAGCATACAAATCTGAAATCTTGTCAGGTAGGTGGGTTGGTTATTATTTAATATTCATTAATAAGCGTTCGTTCTAATAGCGGTTTGGAAGTCTTAAGGGATTATGTTGTTTTCTTACTTTTTAACTCATTCAGGCACCTGTGCGGGGCAGTTTTATACAGGTACCGGACATGTTGTGTAGTGTCCGATCAGGCCGGACACGTGTCATCGGCCGGATCAATTCAGATTGCTGTAAGTGTCTATACATTTGTATATATATATATATATACACATATATATATTTTGCACGGTTTAATTAAAGGAATTTAGCAGTTTTATGAATTTATTCAGCAAGTACCGCGACTTAAATCTTTTTACTGCCATTGTCGCTTCAGGACGTGTTAGACTTTTATATACCCTTATAAGAGTATTTTTCTTATTACTTCACTCTAAGTTTCTAGGGTTAAAAATTAGCTTCAGTTTTTTATATTAAGTTTGCTAGTTGTCTGTTCCACTGAGAAGTTCATTAAAATGTTGTACCTTTGTCACAAAAAGTACAAAGGAAGGTAACAAATGTTACTATCTTATAATTCATTTCAGTCTTGGTAACTTTGTAATGGTATACTACTAAGAGGGGATTATTCCAGAATTTCGTTTTTGTAATCTCTTATCCTGATGTTTATTCAGTTTTTTTTTTTTTTTTTTTTTTTTTTTTTTTTTTTTTTTTTTCCACTGATTACTGAGTTAAGGGGTCCGGATGATCTGTCCCATATGTCTCTCCTTTCACGCATGGGTACGTGGGGGATGTTCAGGCTGGCTTCCCGAATTAACGTGATGTATGATATCATGCTGTGTCTGTGATATGTATTTATGTATATCTGTATGTGTATTTATATTTGTATTTATGTGAAAGTATGTGTTGTAATATTGAGTAGTGTAAAGGGCCATTTATATAAGTTATACGATAGGTTTAAGGAACTCGGATGATTATAGTATTATGTAAATGATGTAGATATTTATGGTTATGATGTCGAGAATATTTAAATCACTATGAGGTTATACATATGTACAGATATTAAGAAGATTTTAGAGTCATGAGGAATTTAAATTTTGAAGTTTGCATTTTACGTTTGAAATCAAAGTAATGAAAATCTGAACCTTAAATTTAAGTTTTAACATTGAGTGAATTTAAAAGTGATATTTTACAGAATTTAGAATTGAACTATGGAGACCCTAAACCTCATACTTGTATTCACATTGAACTAAAATTCATAGATTTTATTTTATATTAAAATTGAATGATGGAAAATCTAAAATTGTATTTTGTATTAACATTGAACTCGAGTTTAAAGTTACACTTTGTATTGCAATTGGATTATTAAAATTTAAAATTCAGATTTTGTATTAAAGTAGAATTATTGGATTTGTAACTAATATGCACGACAACTTAGAAAATAAAAGTAACGTTGTTATTGTTCAACAGCTGAGTTTAATTGCAAGTCCTGTCTCACTGGACCCAGTGCATTTTTGGCTTCTCTAGGCCCTCTGCCTACTTTTAAATATCTGGTGGTCCCTCTTAAAAAAAAAATAAAAAAAAACTTCAAAGTTTTTTTAAAAAGCTAAGAAATTTTAAGGAGGGGTTACAAATGGTAGCAGAGCGTGGTTGATTCTAGGGTCGAACACTTGGGTCCTTGGGTGTGACGGGGCTTGCAAACTCGGAAGTATTTTGAAACAAGTCAAACTTAAAAAAATTTTGAAAGATCGAATATAGGTAGATGTTATGTTATGTTCAATGTTAATGTACATGGGTGAACATATAATGGTTAGCCTGGCGCCACCACATGGCATGCATTTTGTGGTTTTTGGTGGGATTTTTTTTTGACTTTGGCGACTTTGACTTACCGGAGATCTGGGGCATGGCTGGGAAGTCGGCTGGTTAATTAATCGATGTGGGAGTATTGTGTGCGAGTTCGGCGGGATGCGGTGTGGCCCGACCGACAGTCGGTACCATCACCGACTGGACATATTCTCATAAAATTTGGACATTTATGACGATTAGATGTTGAGGGTGAGCTACGTGTTGTTGAAATGTATATCTTGTTATAGGTGTTCGGTGGGGTGCATTGCATGTCTATGTTAGATTGTTGTTGTTGTTTCTCTTCTTGTGTATGATGTCGGAAAGAGAGCTGGTTCTGGAATGGGTTGGCTCCCTGCAGCGCTAGAAACCCGGGGGCCCTCTTGATGGAAGGACTAGTACTCGAGGTTTTCTAAATTGAATATTGTGAATTGTTGTTGTGTGTTGTGTGAGTGTGATCATATGCGGCCGGCTCAAGGATGAGTCCAGTGAACGTGGATCTGTATGTGAAGGATGAGCTGGAGTTTGAGGTCCGGTCCAGGGGTAAGAAACCACAAGGGGACGTGGCCTCCCTGAGGAAGCAATTGAGGGACGCTCTTGCCGCAGGGGATGGGGCGTCGCACGAGAAAATCAGTGACGTGTCGGCGGAGGTCGATTTATGCCAGGAGAAATGTCATGAGCTTCAGGATCTGGCAGAAGCTCTACAATCAGCCGCACCAACTTCCAGGGCCAAGCAGAGGGTGCGCCAGTGCCTAAACCACTTAAGATATTTTTTCAGCTGACCGATTTTCCTGGGGTGTCGGACCGGACCCTGCTCGAGCTCATCTACCCTTACTGCCGGGGCTCCATGGCTGAGCGGGTGATTCATGCCCTCAGGGATGGTGGCGGTATTGACTCCTTTCATGGGGAGGTGCTCGACGCCTTTATCCCGGGCCGACTGCGCGAGAGGCTTCGGCAAAAATATTTTTACAGAGTACAGGCCATTGGTGAGGGCCTGGCTCAGTTTGTGGCCAGTATAAGAGAGGCGGTCAAGATTCTGAGATTGGGGTTGTCCGAGCCCGAAATTATCCAAATATTGCTGGAAGGGGTAAATCCCCAAGAACGGTCCCGCTTGGTGTTCGCAGAGCATCCGCGCTGTTTCGCAGACCTGGACCGACTATGTGTTATGTCCAGAGCTATCAAATTAATCACGAAATTTCAAGGGTGAATTATAAATGGATTATTATAAAAATAATATTAGTTCTATTATAAAACTAACCAAAGTATAGAGTCCTTAAAAGATGATAACTATAAACTCAGCCAGCAAGTGACAGAAAAACTAGACAAATTTAAGCAAGACAGCCAGAGAAATGTGGAGGTCTTGAACGAGAAGATAACAGAGAACAGTGAAAAGATGAATAAGAAGATTGAGGAGGAGATGACGGGGATCCGACAAGAGATTTCCGAAATAAACAGAAAATGGGAAAACACGAGCAGGAATTACAACAAACGAAGGAAGACTTTGGCAACCGAATGACTAACTTTGAAGAAGACAGTCAGATTCGAATGGAGTCCATACGAACCGCAACCGAAGAAAACATCACCCAGGTGCGGACAGACTTCGGAGAGAAATGCCGGGAGATCGACACCGCCGTAAGCGAAGTCCGTGGGCAAGGCCAAAACAACCGGGATAAAATTGAAGAGATCCAGAAACGGGAAATCACAAAAATCAGAGAGGACTTGGAAATTCTTAATAGCAGCCCACCCATAATATCGCAGTTCCAACACATGGACAATGGGGAGGTCATCAATTTTAAACAATACAAGCGGAACTCGATGAAATTCCTTGAGAGAGTGGATGAACAGCTGGCAAAGACTCCGGAGAATCGATGGACCATCATCCGAGGGTACTTGGAGGAATACTTCCGGGACATAAACGACAACTGGTGGACGGCAACGAGACACGACCTCACGAGCTACGAGGAGTTCAAAGACGTGTTTAAGAGGAAATACTGGTCGGAGGCAACCCAGAACATCGTCCGAGATAGCATATGTTTCGGCAGGTATGATGCCAGCAGAGGGACGACTTTCACCACCTATTTTTTGGGGAAGGTCTGTCTAGCCAGGAACCTGGAGCCGAAAATTCCTGAGGAGAGCTTGGTCACAAAACTGGCCTTTCATTATGAAGAGGGTGTCTCCAGAGCGCGACTCGGCAGTCAGATCAAAACAATATAATCAGTGGCAGCCCTATTAGAAGACTATGAAAGGGAGCGATACTATCGCAGAAGTCTACAACGGGACGACAAGGGAGACAACAGAAACTTTCAGAACGGTAACCAATTTAATAAAAACAATTACCACTCAAACTATAATGGCCGTAATAACAACAACAACCACACTAATGAGTCGTTTAATAGACCAAATAACAGCCATCCGTCCAATCAACCAAAAACAGTTATAATAATAACAAACGGCCAAACGACCAACATAACCAATACAACTGGCCAAATAATCCACAACATCAACCCTATAGGCCGAATAACCAAAACTACAACCGACCAAATTTCAATAATAACAATAATGAAAATAGAAATCGAAACAACCAGGAGCGTAGCTATTGCCAAGTACACTATGTGAGGGCCGAAAATGACGGGAGGGGCAGGTTGTATTATCAAGGATGACGAAGTGCTGACAGAAACGTGTACGGACACCGGTACAGTAACAGCAACTACGGACGGGATACCAGAGCCAACACAGGCAGAAGTCGTAGTCAAGAGGTATACAGGCGCGACCTCTACGAAGAAGATCGTAACCAGCCTGAACCCCGGCCGTCAACAAGCAGAAGTCAGCCAACGAATCAACAAGACAGGCGTGACGAACAGCCCGAGACGGCTTTAAACTAAGAGCGGCAGTGAAAAATCTACTTGTACCCTCACTGAACCAGTCTATTGGGTTAAATCGCAACTTCACTCAAGCAAATAATGAATTAACAATTACAATCATACGAAGTAATTACTTAAAGAATATAAGAGAAGAATTGCTCAAAGAAAAAGACAACCGATCTGATAACAAACACAACAGTGAAATTGCTTATATCTCGACAAAAGTTAATGGAGTATCAACGCGAGTAATGATAGACACGGGATCCAATATTTCATTAATCGACACCATCGAGCTTCATAAAATCCAAGAAGCGAGTAAGACAACAATACTTACGCTACCCATCAGCAACATTGTCCTTGTAGGAGCGACCGGACGACATAATAGAACCGTCCGAAAACAGGTACAACTCGAACTGACGAGCGACGGACAAACCATAACAATGACATTCCTAGTAGCCAGTGTACCATTCCAGATGATAATTGGTTGTGATATGCTGCGCCAGTACTCAGCCATAATTGACCTAAGTAATCTAAACTATTCTTGAAGAAAGGTGACACAGTGGACAACAGATTTAATAGGTAGTGACGAAAAACAGTCAAACAAAACCACGTGCCATATCCAGAAATACTGGGGAACAAACACCGAACAATGGAATTTGTGACGAGACCGACAATGAACAACTATGGCACGAAAAAATCGAAGAGATCCGAACTTTCCAGAGAGAGAAGACGAACGCATGGTTAACCGTTCAACAAGCTGAACAACTTATAGACGTGTATAATAGATACAGACACGTATTTTCAGATACACCTGGGAAGGTCAGAGATTATCAGTGCGAAATTGAATTCCGAGAGCCTGTCAACTTTAATAAAAAATCTTACCCGATCACATTTTCATTGAAGGAAGCGGTGAGAATAGAAATCAACTGATTAATAGCAAAAGACATAAATTGAACCAAGCTATTCACCTTACACCAGCCCTATCATAGCAGTTCCAAAGAAACACGGGAAGGTGAGAATATGTCTAGACGCCCGTGAGATCAATAAACACATTGTAAATGATTGTAGATCCCCAGGGGAAATAGAAGAAATCCTGAAAAAGTTCTATGGGACCAAATTCATCAGTATATGGGACACTGTCTGCGGCAATTGGCAGGTCAAGTTACACCCATCCAGTAGAAGATACATGGCATTCATATTTGAAGGACGGAACTACCAATTTAAAAGATTACCCTTCGGATTGGTGAATTCGGTAGCAGTATTTGTAAAAATTATGGACCAGATACTTGGACCGGATGCCCTACAGTGTACAACAGTCTACGTAGATGATCTCTTAATAACATCAGATAAGTGGGATGAACATTGTCGCAGGGTAGAATACGTGCTAGAAAAACTATCAAACAACAATATAACCCTCAAACTGGAAAAATCCAAATTTCTGGCTGACGAAGTACAATTTTTGGGGTTCAGCTTATCTGGACATCGGACAACACCTTCACAAGAAAAAATTGAATGCATACAGAAGTTTCCGACACCTAAAAACAAGAAACAACTCCAGTCATTCCTTGGTCTATGCAGTTATTACCGAAAGTTTCAAAAGAATTATTCGGAAATGACAGCCAAGTTTTCACATCAGTTGTCATCCAAGGACAAATGGATGTGGGGAGTCGAACAAGACATAACACTTCAACTTATTAAAAACAAATTTATCGAGTCAGTAATGTTACATCATCCCAACTTCACCAAGCCATTCTACTAAAATTGCGACCCCAGTGACTTTAGCCTCGGATCCGTTTTGTACCAGGAGGATGAAGAGGGGAATCATTGTGTAATCAGTTTTGCAAGTAGAGTGTTAAACAGTAGTGAGAGAAATTACAATGTCACAGAGAAGGAATTGCTAAGCGTTGTGTTTTCCTGTGGAAAATTTAGAATGTACATCTTGGGGTACCCGATTACCGTAAGGACTGACCACAAGTCCATATCATTCCTGAGAAATTGTAAATTAAGTCATGGAAGATTGACTACATGGAGTCTAGTATTACAGGAATATAATTTAAATTGGGAATACATCCCGAGTAAGAAAAATGTTGTAGCCGATACCCTGTCCAGAGTAAACATTAAAGACCAGACCTACGAAGGAGAAAAGGAAACTGTCATTAAAATATACCATATTATTAAGAGCAGGACTGACTTGGCCAACATCATGAAAGAACTGGAACAACAACAAGTACAAGATCCCAAGCTGAATAAAATCCTACAACGCTTAATAGACAAAGATGACCATGTATCCCAATTTTACTGCAAACACCAAGGAATGCTTTTCATTAAAACATAATATAAATTCAACACCTGGAAAATAGTCATACCACAAGCCACAGAGAAGAAGGACCTAATTCTCGATTATCACGAGAGATATGGGCACATGGGTGTGTTAAAAGTGGTAAAAGCCTTGCAAGAACATGTATACATAAAAGACGCCAACAGGAAGGTACGGAAATGCATAAAACAATGCCACATCTGCCAACTAGTGAAGGTCAACAATGACAGAAAGGAGGGCACCATGATACCTATCACCACATCTTGTAAATTGGAGAAAGTTTTCGTTGACATATGCGGACCATTTCTGCGTAGTGGAGGAAGGCATCAATACAAATACCTCATTATTGTGTTCGACCACTACACCAGCTTCACGAAGCTCTACCCCATCAATCGCACCGCTATCCAGAAAATTTTAAACTTAATACTAGTGCCATACATTAGGGAAGTGGGAACACCCAAATGCATCATCACTGATCATGGAACGCAATTCAAGGGGAATAAATGGAAGAACACTTTGCTGAACCATGGAATAAAAACATACAAGACATCAGTGTACCATCCAAGCAGCAACCCTGCGGAGCGAGTCTTGAGAGAAGTGGGGAGAATCCTCCGTACATACTGTTACGATCAGCACAGTAAGTGGTCTGAGTACATACCAGCGGCTGAAAACTTTATAAATTTGTCGCACCACCAGTTTATTGAAACAACACCATACACAGCAATGTTCCAAAGACCACCACCAAGAGAAATTACTTCATTCCCAATGGAGCAGAATACCAGTTTGATAACATGCAATTTCACTACAAGATACTCGAGAAGACGGACAAGATACGACAAAAATATAAGCAATTGCAACCAAAACCCATACAATATCAGATCGGAGAGCAAATACTACTTAGAAACAGAGAGTTACCAAGTACCATGGAAGGGATAGCCAAGAAGCTATTACTACTTTATACCGGACCTTATATAGTGAGTAAAGATAATCAAAATAATACATATGAGATCGTAGACCCAAATACACAAAGAAGAAAGGGAACATAACCAGTCTTCTATGAAAAAATATTATTAAATGCAAGAAAAGCATCCTGAACCCGATTAATAAATAATTAGTGTTGAAAAAGAAGTAATAAAAACAAATAATAATAATAATAATAATAACATGTGTATCATACCCACCAGTAATATCGTATCAATAAAAGCTAAAGAGTGTGAGTCAGAGAAAAAAAGATTATAAGTTGAAATAATGTATTGTATAAACTAAATGATAATAATGTGGAGAATCCCATAAATGATATTTATTTATAGTCGTACTTAGACTACTTATATAATTTTGTTAATGATTGACTGTAGATGATCCAGCAATCATATGCCTGGGCAGACGATACGTTCCTCTGTACCCAGATGATATAATTGATGGCGGAGCTAAGGAGTCAAAAGTACCCTCCTCCGGTCTGAATCAATATAATGTTAGGGAATTAGATATCAAAGGGATAAAAACATTAACCAAGAATATAATACAAGAAATCAAGGAGAATACTGACACTATTTAAAGCATAAAGAACCAATAGCTCAAAACTAATAAGTGATTGATAAGATAAATTAAATATATGATTGATAACTTCAATCAAACACCTGAACGATATTTGCTGAAATAATCAATTTTAGTGGCAGGGCAATACGTAAGGGTACATATCTCCAACATACATTTATTAAGCCAAATGATAAGAATAAATTATTAAATGATTAATACTATGAATTAAAATGGATGAATCAGAGATAAAAGAATGGGTAACTAACATAATTGTGCGATCAAACATATAAAAGTAATAATAAAAGTAACCTCTGATAAGAGAAATGTAGCAAGCAACGAACCAAAACGCTGAAAACAATAGTACAATGCGATTTAACCATAATAACCCAATATATGGTAAGTGAGTAGGTAGAACCAGCACCAATACCAGTGATATGATATATAAAAACAATATATAAATGAAATAAAATGAAGCCAAATGAGAAGGTGAAAGCCACAATATAAATGAAACAAAGTAAAATAAAATGATAAGATATAGAAAGCACAAACAAATAATATAGAACAGAAAAGGAGAAATTTTACACTCCAATAAAGTAATGAAAAAGAAACCAATGAATGATAAATAATGTAAATGATAATTATTAGTATCGACTAATTAATCAATGTAAATAATAATTATTAAAACCCAATAAAGTAATTGACAAACTAAAGTACACTAACCAAGTAAATGGAGAGTAAATATTACCGATAACTCTACCATGATATGAACTTGTTAACAGAATAAAAACATTGTAAAGTGAGAGACAGTTAAGTAGTGAACATGATGAGTTAGTGAGAAAGAATTAATGTTAGGGAACACCCACTAGTAACACTTAAATAAAACAATAAAAAGTGCAAAGTGATAGTGTAAACCCTGCAAAATAAATAGTACCCTATTGACAGGGATAGACACCAAATAATCAGTGATAAACACTAAAGGTTAATGGTGAGCAGTGTTAGAAATAAGGATATTGTTATTATTAGGATTAAGGATAATTGTAGATTAAGATTGCAATAATGTTCAGGGAAAAAATCCCATGGAGAGGCAAAATGTAGTGTTACCATGGTAAGAAAGTAAAGTTTACATAAGAAAAAAAGGGTGATATAGAATAGAAATGTAAAATCAATAGACATCCTATGTTCAAAGGGATAATTAGGTAAATAAAGTATATAATGTGATGATGTTAATCACCAAAAAACAAATAAAAATAAACAATTGTAAACAAAGAGTAGCATAATAACTGTTAAAGAATTGTTTGATTAAGTTTATAAGTAGGAATATGGCTGAAGGAGTTATACAGACCATAAGCCTAAATGTTATGTTATATTTTATAGAGAATAGTAAATAATAGACCAATTATAAACAAAGGCAATATAAATAAGAAAATAGATAAATTAATATAAATCTAATAATACTGGAAAAGCAGTTAGGACATAATAGACAAACCATAATATGGAAACAAATGAAGACATACAAATATTATAAAACAGATCCAAAACAATTCAACAAGCAAACCAATCATTTATAACACAAACAAAACATGTACAACGGGAAAATAAAATGTAATTTGTATAGTATATTGGAAAAATTACTACTTAGGCGTATGCAATGCCTAACTGTATAAAACCAATAACTACAAATTGTAAGAAATTAACTATGACATTAGCAAATCCAAGGCAAAGTAAATAGGAAATGATAATTAGTGAATCGTAATTAAGAGATAAATGTTAAATTAAGGACATAAAATAAGAAAGAAATGTAATTAAATCTATATCAACTTAACTGTCAAATGTTAATACATGAGCAAACCAGCTTTGTGGGATGTCAAATTGATCTTGAAAAAAAATACGAACAGTTGTGATAATATCTCATACTTAAATAAGAAGACCGAAGAGTAATAGCAATCAGAAGATATTTAATCATTTTGAATAAAAGTTCAAATATTCTAACAATAGCTTAAGTCAAGCACAGCCAATCAGGATCAATCAGTTACCATGACAACAACGTTATTGATGATTTTTCCCGTTAGAAACTATGATTCCATAAGTGATGCTTGAGAGGAAGAGACGCCAAGCCGTGAATAATGCAAATTTTAATATAAAACAGTCAAAAGTAACCATATACACAAGAAGGAAGAACCAAACTATCTGATGAGGACCTAATACACTCAACCCAGTCAACAGGCCAGATTAATTCATTCCAAATTAATGAACTTCAATCAAATTATATGAAGAAGACTCCAGGCATGATCAAATCCCAAGACTATTGAAGATTGATGAACAAACGATGACCCTACCTATTTCAACTGTATAACACCACACCATAAGTCAACTGATTGATAAGTATCGCTGAGTTACCCAAAATTTATAAATTAAATCCTTTTTAAATTTTTCTCACAATAGACAACTCTCACTATAACTGATGATATTATTTCTTTCAAAGATTAATGCAAAATATTTATGAATACCTGTATTAAATATAAGATAACCTATGTATAGAAACGACAACATTGGCACACACTTTTTAACCACCACAGAGTTGAATTTAATGTAATCTCTTTCATAATTAATTACCACAATTATAAGGTGGTGTACTTTATTGAAATATCTTGTTCTAAACTTTTTTTTTATCGTACTTAAAAGAATTCACGGCAATTTTATTTGTGTAAATAAGAGACACGGCGACCATAACATCGCCCAAACTAATTTTGTATTGCCACCCTGTTCTCTGCTGAGTAAAGAATTAATTTATTGCCGAGGCTAAAAGATATTATAATAAACTCAATTGTTTAATAATTATTGAAATTTTATGAGCTATCAAACTAAATAAACAAGTACGAATCTTTGTTAACTGTCCTATATTTATTTCAGGTGTGTTATGTATGTGTGTTCTGTAGCAGTGAATAGAATTAGCCAACAACATTTTATTATTGGCAACACGTCCCCCCACACCAGTGGTATTCGAATTCCCGCCAGTCTGCTAGTAATTCGAATCATTCACAACAGTACCGTACACAAACACACTGCTGTAGAAACTTTTAATTGTTTTGTTTGGAAAATAATTTGGCGCCTATCAGGAAGAAATTACCAGTGAGTAAGGACAGGTAAGGATTAACCAACAATACAAGATTCGGAACGGCTCATTAGCGTGATCGCTATCACCAGCACTACATCAAGCGTTTATTACAAATTGACGGATTTCCAACGTCGTAAACTTACATAATTTCCTATGCAAATTGGCAGTCAAAAAGTCATAAATGTAACTGCCCAACGTAATAAACTAGTTATATAACAAATGTAATCAGTTATATTTTTTGGTCAATAGTGCAGTCGATTAGTACATACAGTATTTTGAGTAATGGTATAAAACATTTATTTGTATCAGTTTTGCGGTTAACAAAATTTTATAATTTTAGTTTGTAGTTCTGTAGTTCTTAATAGTCTATAGTTCTGTTTGCAATTGAGATTGGTAAATAGATAGATGATAGACAGACAGACAGATAGATAGGTAGTTAGATGGCGGGAAAGAGTGGGAGGGCAGAGAGAGAAATAAAATGCGTAAAAGGATAAAATGCGTAATTAAGAGAGTAGGAGAGAGAGGATGATTAGGGAGAGAGAGAGAGCTAAATGAAGTCAAGAGTCAGACACACAGACAATGGCAGAAAGCTACTGTACGTATTTTTTTTGGTAATAAGAGTTCTATTTTTATTAGTAAGAGATATAAAGAAGGGGGAGAAAAGAGAGGAGAGAGAGAGAGAAGAAAGGAGAGGGATCAAATGTGCAAAATGTACATAAAAATAATTACTTCTTGTGTTAGAGACAGACGGAGAGGAGGAAGACAGAGGGTTGTGAGATAGATAAAAGTTTGTATTATATTAGTTCTATTTGTGTTAGAGATAACGACAAGATGACGCGAGACGCAGGCAGGGAAAGAGAGAGAGACACACACAATATTAAAATATTTTGGGTTGAGGGTACTAGAGTCCGTCGGATACCTGCTTTACATCTATTTTTATTTTTTTAATTATTTATTTTTTAGATTTTTTCTAATTTACTTGTACTATAGCTAAATTTATTGACCACAAATTACTGTATATTCAATTTAAAATTGCGTGTAAAAATAATGAATAGCCGCTAAAAATTCATTAAACCATTCTTCTGCAGAAAAACACTTTTCTCCAAATATATTCAATCAAATACATCTGAAATGTACTAGTAGACATTCTGCTGACTCTTCTCCGCGTATCACGCTTAATTTTGGACCATTAGTTCTCGATCGTTTGTGTGTGAACAGCAGAATTGCGTGGACATACAAAATTAGCGAATGGTTCACAGACAGAAGTACTCCTCTATACCCATACATTTGGGTATGTATGGGTACTCGCGGAGTTGTACCCGTTGCCACATATCTGCAACTATAGTGGTTCCTGGTTCCATATTATTTAAAATTACACAATTTAGTGAGTTTGCATCACGTTTATCCACCACCTTTAGGACAACTTCTTTATTCTCCTGGAAATGCTCCCAAGTACCCACCGAGTTTTGGTTATTCGGCCTCTGTTGTACATCATTCAAGCAAACGCACTTTCATCAATTTCAGTATCTCCCGGGCCGCCAATTTTTGAGCTGTTGTCTATCAACCAGACAGTAAGGATCTCCCTGAACTCATTTATTAATTTTGCGTAGTTTTCCTGTTTATGTCGATCTGTTTTGAAATGACTGAAATTTGATATTTCAAAATCCAAGTACACACACAGTACAGATGGGACTGCAGGAACACGCGCTATTCCGAAAAAGTGTAATCATGTATGTTTTTTGTAGCTCTGCAATTCCTTCTACCACATCTGAAGGTGACGTTTCTTTATCCTTTTACATTTGTTAACATATTACCATCATACTTTATTACATTCTATTGATAACGGAAGAATATTTTAGTCTCAAACACATTTCTGATACCCTTTTTTTTTAATGAAACACCGAAAATTATTAACACTTTTGTATTCCATTTCAGTAAGATACGGATGTGTACAACGCTGATGAATGAATGTTAATTCAAGTATTTTCGTTTCCCTTTTATCCCTTAGTTTAAAGCGAAGGTCTTGTTTCATCGCAAGATATCACACAATCTCAGGGCACTTTATATTTTATAATACTTCATAATTTATAACAATCTGTTACATCACGTTATAATCGTTCATTTAAGTACTAAGTAGGCTGTAATGTGAGCGCTGATGTTGCTAGGTATGTCTATGTAGGCCTACTTGTGCTTCGTATTAGGTTACTAATTAATGATGGCTACATGTTCATAATAGTTATATTAGTATATTATAATGTGTATTTTATAATCATTTAATGAATTTCGTATTCTGGTTAAATAACCGTATTTAATTACTTTTGTACGCAAATTGTTTGTTAATGCTCGTACTCAAGTAAATATTACAAAAAAGTAATATAGTAGTTATCAAAAAGGAACTTATGTAAACTGTACCAACATGACGTATTGTGTCGCATTATATATAGGATGCAACATTCTGGCCGCGCGTTTAATTGATG